>VXBQ01011428.1:383392-427227 GCA_013400175.1 Phainopepla nitens | reverse complement strand
AGGTGTTAGAGCAATGCAGGGAAAGCATTAAAATCTCCCAATTCACGATATCACAACAGCACAAAAAGAGCCACTCAAATGACTGGGGGGAAACCTCTTGGGCACTGGGACAGGAAAATCAACTACTAAAGTATGAATTCTTGAACTTGTACAGCATAATTGTTGTGTATGTACTTCTGCATATAACATGTAAACATACATGTTAATATAGTATATAAATATTTATATATTGCATACAAGTGAATATTTAAACTCAGCATTTTCTCATAATGTTTGGGTTTTTTAATCAATTTAAGCTATCCCAAATCATGCTGCTGAACAGAAATCAAAATGTGGTCCAATCATTAGATATTAAAAAAAAATTCTTTACTGTTGAGGGTGGTGAGGCACTGGACAGGCTGCCCAGAGAAGCTGTGGCTGCCCCACCTCTGCAAGTGCCCCAGGCTGGGCTGGATGGGGCTTGGAGCAACCTGGGGTAGTGCAGTGTCCCCACACATGGCAGGGGGTGGAATGAGATCATCTTTAAGGTCCCTGCCAATCCAAATAATGTTATAATTCTATAAAAATCACTCAGCATCTGAGGCAGAAAAGCGTGCATCAGTAAAATAAAGAGGTTATTTAGGTTAAGTTCTGGCAGGCCATGGCTAAGCTGCCTACACAGTAAGCTGAGATGGACAGGAGTGAGCAGGGCCTTCCAGTGGGCTCTGCAGAAACACGTCATCTGCCTCTGAGCATGGCAACACCAGAGAATCCTGCCTCGGTTTTGAATGCTTATGCTCCCATCCTTTCCCACTAGGGAGCCACGAAATGACAAACCCCTCTTAAGGCTCGGTTCTTCTCCGAGTACAGTCCATAAATTCCCCCAGTCTCGTGGTCTGAGGCACACAGAGCCTGACTAAATTCCCAGAGCTGTCCCCCCCGAGTGTGAGTGCAGCAGAGCAGCCCCTGCTGTACCTGTTGTGAGGAGCTGTCTGGTATGCCACAGCGAGCGCTTGCCGTAGGATATCACTCATCAGCTGTTCAGTGGCCTGACACAAGAGACAGCATTAGGAGGCAGCATGACAAAAAGAGCAAAGGAACTTGCTATTTGCTCAAGTATCAGTGTAAAAGCAGCTGAAATTTTGGCCGGCTTCAATCCTCAAGTGATCAGCACAGGGCAGTTCAAGATGCACAACTGAGTTTCATGATTTTAGACATGTGTTTATTTCACAGAAAGACACCCAGAGGTGCACAGAGCTCAGGCTGCACCTGCCCAGCTTGCTTTCCCTCCAGACCTGCAGAGCTGTACATGCACAGCAGGGTGAATCGAGCGTTCCAGGGCCTGAGCTTCCAAGGGCATTTCAGGAGCCTTCCTCTGACACACCAGAGCTGGTTTTGTACATGGCAGACTAGATATTCTCCTGGGAGCCAGTACCTGCATCCCAGCCTCTCCCTGTGGCCACCAGGCTTGTGTCAAGCCACCCTGACAGGACCCTGCCAGCCTGGGCAGCCATATGCCCAACACTCGGCTTAACCAAGTTCAGACAAAAGCTAATTAAGGCTCTTGGCTTTCTGTGCTGTATCGAGACCAGAGGAGAGGTTTCTGCAACGTCCAGGGAGGAAAGCTGGCATAACTCCACAATTATAATGGAGCAACCTGATGGCTACAATCTGTGTCTACAAATGGATGTATCTGTACCAGAGTTCAACTGTGGCAAGTAACAGGGAACACAGCACAAGGATGCATGTGTGTTCATTTGCCACCTGGAATCAATTACCTTTTGTAAAACTCATCTTCTGACAAGCTGCAGTCTCTATAAACAACCCCAAAAATCATCTTTGGCACGAAATACACGTGAGTGCTGCTAGAAATAATGTGTGTTAGCCTTCAGTCCAAACCAAGAACTCCAGATCCCTGCTGTTCAAATTTTGGTGCAAAACCATGTCTCTGTTTTTCCAGAAGTGATTATGATACAGAAATAGTTTCTCACACACGGCAGAATTGTTACTCTCTGCATGAATTCAGCAGTGTCTCAGCAGAGACAACCTGGGCAAAGTAACTGAGCAGTATTTAGGAAAATATAGCTAACCTTGTGTAAAACCATCAGGTCTTACATGGTGTGAAAGATTCCCCCTCCAATTTTGAAGGAAGGACAAAGCAAGGGGTACTTTCAAAATTACAGAATGAGCCAGTATCTTAGTGGTGGTGAGAATTTCCAAATCACTATTCTGTGTCCAAGCCAACAAATCACTTAAAAAACTGAAAACCCACACAAAAGTGTATAACCTTCTTTGGGCAGCTATGTATCTATCTATTAATGCAAAAAGACAGACTTTGAGTTGATAAATGCACGTTTATAAAGATATTCCATCTTTCTTCTATTTGCTGAGTTAATACAATTACGGACAAGCCCTTCCTGAGAAGTAATTTCTTACCTTTAAAATCATATCTTCTATTACGGATGCATAAACATTCTTTTGTACCTCAGCAGGTTGAAAAGAAATCCCTATCTATAAAATACAAGAGAGAAAAAAGAATTAGTATATCAAAAAACACAACTCACATTGTACTAGAATTAGATTTTAAGATTAACAGAAAAAAACCCTATTACAAAGGGTAGTTAAAAGAGAAGCAAGTAGGCATACAGAGCTTTCAAGCAGTATAATCTCAGGCTTAATTTTAAAAAAATCTGGGTAAAATCAGCACAGCCTGTAGAAATGCCTCTGGAAGTTGGAAGAAACAAAAGCAGGTTTTAGTTTTTGTTTCAGAAAGTCCACACAAAACCCAGGCTACGCTGGGTATCTTCGGGTTGAGAATGGAAGCTCCATTTTGAAACTGCACACATCTTCAATCCATCATCTTTCCTGCACCCAACTATGGCCACTGAAACCACTTCAAACAGTACTCCTGGCACAGGAGCTCCACATCAAAAGGGTGTTTCCTCCCCCAGTTCCACTCACTGTGCCCGTGCCTTTGTCACCTATGTAGCAAGAGACCAGACACACTGCAGAACCAAAGTTTTGTCCCTTGGTGTCAGCAGGTGAGGCAGGGACAGGGAGGGATCTTTTCTTTCTCCAACAGTGGCTCCATGCAAAGCTCTCCTGCTGCTCTGGTACAACAGCAAGCACTCTTTCCTGCTAGCCACGTCAGTCTCCTCTCTCTCTCCTGCTGCTGTGACAGAAAACCTCCCTCTCTCCTGCCCTAAACTGAACAGGAGGAAGAAATCCAAGCAGCAGAGAAGTTTGCTGAGTTTTACTACAACCCCTTTTCAGGAACTGCTATTACACATCACTGGTCCAAGGAACAAGTCCATCTTCTGCATGATGGGACAGGAAGAATTCAGTGCTAGTGCTCCTCATCCCTCATTTATCCTTGCTTTTAGCCTTTCAAGATGATTTTTCTGCACTAAGCCCTGCAAAAAAGCTACTCTGAAGTGAGCTCCAGCTGGCATTCTTCCCTTTCCCCTGCCAGAACTGGAAGCTTCATGTCTTGAGTCAGAAGGTCCAATTTTTCCAAGGCACATACAAAAAATTTCATGAAAAACTCCAGAGGCCTATATAGATGAGAAAAAAGCAACTAAATAAATGTAAGAGCACAACTAGCTTAACAGCAGTTCTAATTAGCTTTATGATTCACTTATTACCTTCTCAGCAGTGTCCCTCACAAACTCTGATGCAGGCAAGGAAGCCATGTAGAACTTCATCTCTTCTTGTTTCTCCTCCTGTTCTTTCTTAATGTTTATTTTTAATGGCTCGCTGAAGTTGAGAATATCTACTTCCTCTTCGTGTTCTGGCTCTTGTTTCAGAAATTGCTGTAGCTCCTCCAGTTTTCGGCACAGCTCCTCACCACTGCTGTAAGATGAAGGGCATTCTGAAATAGAAGCAATCAATTAAACACATGATAGGTTATGGAAAGCTGTTTATAAACAGATGCACACTCAAAATATGGTAAGAAATTAAGGTAATTGCAAGTTATTTTTGTAGTGCCTACCAAATATAAGGATGAACAGAAATGCAAACAGTCATTGAGAGCCTTCTAATTATATCTTCATGACACTCATGGTTCCCTCCTACATCTGCTCCTACACTAATCAAGAAGGCTGCATTTCATACAAAACCAGCCTCATGTCAGTCTCCCAAACATTCTCACAGAAGCTTTTTAAGCTTTTTGGCAACTGGCAAATCAGTCTGATGCTCTTCAACTTGCTTAGAGAAGTGGAGCTTTTACACGTAGGCACCATGTAGTGCTAAATCATCTTTTACATTGTGACGAGCATTATCATGCTTAAGAAAAAAAATCAGAAGATAGTTTCACAGTGGACTGGCAAAAGGGGAACTCTTCTCTGCATGACTGACACAAGCCAGTAAAACCTTCAGTGCAAAGCTATGCAGTAAACAGATTCTACTTTTCAAAGACAAATACAAATACAGTGACTTAGATAAAAATATTACAAGGTGGATGTAGGCTTCCTTTCCACCTTCAAAAACTGCAATGCAGGGCCAGACTACAACATATAATCAATTCCATACACTTCTGTGAAATGCCTTAAATCCCTGGATGATCAGAACAGAAAAACATCCAGCTTTTGGAAAGGGATTATCTGAAGGTGAAACAAGAGAGCTTAACTGTGAAGAATGGATGAAATTAAAGACGTGATTTTAATACACACTGAAATGAACTGAGGGGATCCTAGAGCTATGCTAGTGGAACAATGTAGCAGCTGTAATACAAAGCATGAAGCTTCACACCAGCCAATTCACCTCACTTTTGGCACTTTTGGAGGTAAATTAACGCCCATGAGCTCCATGCTGCCACCGCCAAGTTTGGTTTTTTTGTTCTGTACCTGAACTCATTCATAGTGTTTGCATGATAAATCTTAACAGAGGCTAAGCCTACCCAAGGGCAGAAATGTCATTACTCCCTGCGCTTACTTTGTGTATCCACTTATAAATGATTACACTGTGGAGCAAGGATCATCTTTCATGAGATTCATCTACACTGAGCCTCCAAGGGACCCAAAGCACAATAAAAACCAGTGGAAGCCCCAGAGGAACATCAGGACTGACAGGGACAAGGGACAGTCCATTTGTAGGCCTGCCCCTACCGTCTCCAAGTTTTGTTATTCTGGAGTGAATTAAGAGAAAACAAAGAAAGTAAGACTCCCCTTCTCCAGATGTGCTTGTACACAGGATTTAATAAAGAGTGTTTGTGGCAGGAAGGAGCTCCCTGTCCCTCCCCACTGACCTGGCTCACTGTCTATCTGTGTCAGCACGTCCTCGATGGAGTCCTCCTCGCTGCGCAGGGTCTCGGGGTCAGGGGGGGTGTAGCCATGGCACCGACACCAGTGCACCACGTGCTTTGTCTTCAGGGGGGTGATACTGTGGAACCTGGGATGCTTCTCTACCAGTTCTTGGAGGATCTTCCTCACTGTCATTGCTCGTTGCCACTGTGACCAACCAAAGAGAAAGCTCATCACGCTGGCTAGAACATTTATGGTTAGCTTACAGCCCAGAACCATAATCCACATTGCAAGGGAAACAGAAAAGGAACATGATTTTCTCAGGAGTCAGAGCGACTTCTGACAGATCATTTAAACTTTGCTTTATCATCCCAAAAACATTTCAAGAAAAGGGACACACATTTACAGGGGCCTAGTCACATTTGTCTTGACTTGAAATGTTTCATCTCCCAGGTAACACCAAAGATGGCATAGTGCAAGAAATCCACTATAGCAAAATATGTTCTTAAAATTTGGTTAAACTCTCTGATCATTTAAGCTGCCAACAACAGAGGATCTAATTCAGTGTTAACATCTTCCCTCTAAAACTCCACAGCAAGATGGCAAAGTTAAGAAGAAATAGAGGGAAACCACAATACAAGGTCCAGGTTAACTGAAATATTTATCTCTGGTGAACTGACAATCTATTTCAGCACTAGTACTGCTTATGGCAGATCCCTCAATTCTCATCCTACAGAAAGCAGACAGAATGCCATAACAAGACAGATAAAGTATGTTGGGTAAAATTCCCTTGACTGTAACGTGCCACAGAGGAGAGATGAGGATAAAGTACTACCAGTTTGAAACACGTTAGAACTTTAAATTGCTTAAAAAAAATCTTACTATAAATAAACTGAAAAATGACCTTCAGTATCCTTTCTGCTTGAGAAAGCCTGTGAACAATAAATTGGATCACTGTCTGAGCACAAGTCAGTGCACCTTGCAGTAAGGAATGCTGCCATTTAAAATAACAGATTTATTCAGAAAACAGATCAGAAAACAACACAAAGTTCCACAGTTCAGAAACCCTTCTTGTGCTCCTAGTGACTGCTTATGAAACACTGGAGGAGAGAATTACCTCGGCTGCCCTCCTCTTCCCAATGTTCCAGCTGTAATACTGTTCCACTGAACTGGCACAAAAAGAGCTCACATCCTCACCTAAAAAAACCACAAAATCAATAACTAGATTAAATTTTCAGTAAGTGAAGTAAGATGCATTCTGGGTTTGATGTTATTTCGCAAAGAGGAAGAGGGAAACACATGTCATGCTCACAGGCTCAGTGACTGCAATCAATTCTTGCAAGTGCTGTGCCCTCTCCAAGAGAGACTGACACTGGCTTTTGAATGCAGAACCAGCCTTCCTCTTGGTCATATACACAGAGCCTGTAGCTATAGCCTGTTTTAAGCCTCTTTTCCCTCCCAAAACTCTATTATGTAGACCTCTAAGTCTGCCTTACTAGTCAAAGTATTTTCCTTTGGAAAAGTGGATTTTTTTTTTTCCGAACAAATTACAACACAAAAATGAAACAACTGTGAAAAGGTTTCCTGCCAATAGCACAAGAGCTGTATGTGATGAAAGCTTTACAGTGCTTCTCATTCCTTCTTTGCTGCCTCTGCTTGAGAGGGTCTGCTCTACCCAGTCTCCAGGACCACTCATTCAAAGTGCATTAGTTACCAGGGAAAGCTGACACACTTTCAATTATGTACATGAGTAAGAGGAATTAAACAAAAAAGCACCACACAAGATTAAAATGTTTCTCTGCAAATTATCCCCTTTTGTTTAAAAAAGAAGGCAAAAACCCCAATAACAAACACATTTCAGTGCTAAGCTATGTTACTGTGTTTGCCAGCTCGATGAAACCCTAGTTTTAAATCTACAAAAAAAAAAAAAGAAAAAAGAAAAGCAAAAAGCAAATCCATTAAGGACAAACCAAGAAAAAGAAGATCTACTTGCAGCCACTATGTGAAGAAATACAATCTACTTCTAACAAAAAAAAACAGATGAAAGATTTTAACTGCTAACAACATATTTGACTTTAGTGGAAGAACCTAATTCTAAGCATCTTCAGAAAAACCCCTGGGGTAAACTCTCTGGGACAATGGCTTCATTTCATTCCACCTTTTAATAACTTCTGTGGCTACAGAGTATGCAAGGCATTCTGTTGATACACTGACAATACAGAGCAAAGCCTTTTCATTTACTGCTTACTTTTTTCAGCAATTAATGGAACCTTCTTCACTATTGCTGTTAAAAGCTGCTGGATGTTCTCCAAATATTCTATGCTGCAAGGGATAAAAAGAATCACAGTGAAGGTTGCTGTTGGAAGCAATGAATCAGATGTGAAAGGTTTCAAAATCACTGCATGGTTTAAAGTCTTTAGCCCCAAGGCATGACAAACAGCAGTGTGAGGATAAACTGTTACACCCCAAGGCAGGGAAAGTATTTCAAACAGCCTTTTCTTTTGCCAAAGTGTCCACATCTGAAGCTGCATTTGCCAGGCTGAAGAAACTGAAGACAGGCTTGGAGAAAATCCCTGCATTATGTCACAAGCTGAAATATTACTTTGAGGGGTAACTAGTGCAGGCTGTCCCTGTAGGAAACATGGGAAACTTTGTATTTATGAGACTTGGCTTAACCAGCCATGGTCTATTAAACTGTCAGGAACTGTGTTTTCCAATAGTTATCTTATAAGTAAGGTAGTGTCTGCAGGGATACACTGAGATAACAAAACTTTACAAAACACAGAGACAGGAAAAGTTGAAGGAATCAAGAGCAGACGAGACATCCTGCACACTGCAAGAAATACGCAGAGAAAATTCAGCAGTCTGAGTTCTAGTGAAAAAACCACTAACAAGTACTTGCAAAAAGCATCACAAACAAGGACTGGATTTCACAGCATCCAGTGATCCAATACTCATTATTATTTAATTCTAATTCTAAAGCAAAGCAGCCCTCATACTATGAAATTACACAAGTATATGAACTTAACAAGACTTTAGAGTCCAGCAGGTGGACACTTCTCCTTATTTCAGATGCCCCTTTTCAGAGCTGCATTTCACTGGGCAGTGTGACCTGACTAAGGACACGCAATGGCAATGGGACTTACACAAGCAGAGGATGATAAAGAGATTTTAGCAGCTTGTGATTTTAACAAAGCCCAAAACAACCATAAATCTTCAAGTAATTTTTCCCCTTTCACAAACCGCGCACGCAAATCCGTTCACAAATAAAACACTGCAACACTGTCTGAAACAAATGCCACCCAACAGGATTAGTACAGATATAGCAGTGTATGGGACAGATTTTATAATGTATTTCTAGGTCAAAGTAACACTGCTGCACGCATCCCTAGAACCATCTCCATTCCCCCAGCACTTCAAAAGACCAGAAATCCTTATTAAAAAATGAGCAATTACTTGATAACGTAATTCCCAAGTTCAGAGCTCTCTTCTGTTTTAACTGCTGCTTGGCCTTCTTGGGTACCCACAGAACTGCAGTTTTGTCCTGTTGAATCAGGCTCCATCTTAACTTCAAAGAAACGGAACACATTTTAAGACAAAAAGTACAGCCAGCTTGATAGAAGTACCAGACCGTCTTGTGAAACTCCAGCTAAACTACAGGTCTTACATAACACCCCTTCATTTATTGTTTGCACTCTCATTGCTAAGCATGAACAATTTCCACCTTCAATTTTGCTGAAAGAGACCACCAGAACATGTTCCCCCCACAAATCTCCACATGCTCACATCTCATCCTTGTCAGAAAACCTGCATAATCAATTGCTGCTGTTTTGCATATGACTGTCTGACCTAAACTGAACTGCCTGGCCAATCTGCAAACAAAGAGCTGGACAGAAAGCTACCAAGTTTTAACAAGAAGTGACATTTCAAAGTGAGAACTTTTGTGAAGACATCACTGATTCTGACATGTGAACTTTCTCACCAGAGCTCTGTCCTAGACGTGAGACAGAAGCAGCGAGAGATGTGCCAAACCCAGCCAACCAGGCAGTCTGGTCACACAGCTGGGATGGAGAGACAAGACAGTTCTGCCAGGACTGGAGTTCAGGTGTGTCAGCTCTGCCCCATGCTCTATTCTGGGAAGGACTGTGTGCACCACTTCCCCCTCTGTGTGCATTTAGTGCTGCTGGAAAGCAACCTCC
The DNA here is from genome assembly GCA_013400175.1 of Phainopepla nitens. Taxonomy (NCBI): domain Eukaryota; kingdom Metazoa; phylum Chordata; class Aves; order Passeriformes; family Bombycillidae; genus Phainopepla; species Phainopepla nitens. Next base: position 417,809 of record VXBQ01011428.1, on the reverse strand, counting down.
AGAACATCTGGCTGAGAGCAGCAGTATCTGGGGTTGAATACTTGCTGCTTCAGGCACTTCTGCAAATATGGACTGAAACAATGAGTGTTTAAGGTACTCCTTGTAACCTTCTAGAATATTCTCATTTTTTTCCTTACTTGTCTATGCTGTTGGATTTGTTAAGGGGGAAGTCACTGTTAAATTCCTAGTCCCCAAGGGTCATTTTAACTTGATTTAAACTCTACTAATAATGGAAATAAAGGAACCCACAGTCATGGAGTCTACTTTAAGAGTCAGGCCACTTGCATAAAGCAGCACTAACTCTTTTTTACTACTTGTCTTACTAAGAAATCCCTTTTTACCTTTGGCAATGGATGCCGTGGAGGAACTTGGGACAACTGTACTTGCTGCTGTGACTGCTGAAACTGCTGAAACTTTGGTGGCAGAAAGTGACTGTAGCACTGAAGATGAACCAAAAAAAAAAAAAAAGGGAGGGGGCAACAAAGAAGAAAAAAAAAAATCAAATTTCATACACTTTGAAAAATTACATTTTCAGAAGCATCACACTCTTTTTGAAGCACAAAGTTTAGGGATGAATTCCTTGCTACAGTTTCTTCTATCTCTACTTCGGACCATGTATGCCAACAGCGACCAAGTGCTACCCTGTGTCAAAGGAGACTTTCAAACATCATCTGTCATCCTCCTCTGCCCTTTACCTTTGTTCATAGGCATGAGTATTGTCTGAACACCTCCAGAAGCTGTGTTTACACCGAGCTGTTTAAGCTGGCTGGGAACTGTCAGAACAGCCTGCTGTGGACTAGACTGATTTGAGTGGATTTTTAGCAACCCTGCAAGAAGAACGGAAGACAAAATGTTAAATAAAACACACCAGTTAGTTTATCTCCAGCTACTTCTCTCCCTTTCTGCTTGAAGCAGGATGGCATGTAACCTAGCACTGCCACCCTCTTAACAAGCCACAGTTGGGTGAGCTGTCAGGACGAGTTTCCACTGGCACAAGTGATGGCTCAAGCCCTGTAGTGCTGCACCGCAGTGTGCACACTCTTACATGCTGCACAGCACTCTGAGAGTTGTAAAGCAAATCTCTTCATTACCTAAGGAATCTTAAGCAAAAGCTGATGTAACAAACCTTTCAACTGAAGCAGGCTCAGCAGAGTCTCACATTGTTGTCAGGATCAGACCTTGTGCTCAAGGCTGTGGTGAACTACAGCTCTGTTGTACTCACACAGCTGCTCTCAGGGAGGTATCCCAGTGCCACTCACACCTCTGCAGTTCAGCTTAGCAGCATCCACTGCAGTCAGCAGGGCACAATCAACCCTGTTCCAACTCTGGGACAAGCCCACGGCTGCTGTGCAGCAGGTCTGACAAAGGACACGCCTGAACTGAGTGTTGTGAGTGTCTCTGCAATGTGCACTGGACACACCCATAGGGATGGCTAATCAGGCTGGGCAGTACATTGAACTGGAGACTGAACCAAACCCCTGATTTTAGTCGAGGCCAAAAGAACAAGCAGAACATTCAGATACTAACAGCATTATCAATGGCAGCATGACTGCAAGCTGTGCCACAGTGCCACGGGTGAGGAGTGCTCATCACCTGTCTGCCAGCTCTCTCCTCCACGAGGAGATGTCATCTCCTTGTGATGACACCCCAAGGCACCACAGCCAGCACTCAATGCTGTGATTTGGGCCTCTGTCCATCCTTTCTACTGGTAAACTGGCTGTTTTCCATGTAATTGTAGTCAATCTGTAGCTAACTTTTCTTCAGATTCTGCAAACTTAGCAGGTTTCTATTTTAAAACATTGACAACAACAAACTTCTTAGTTCACCATGGCAATTTTGTAACTATGATTTGTTTTGACATTATTATTATTCGTAGTAGTAGCACTGAAACACAGCTGCCTTCCAAGCACTAAACATGCAAGTTCTGGTGAAGGTGTCTTGGTTTTTCTTGGTTTCTAAGGATGCCCAGCACTGGTCAGTCAGGCCTTCATCTCCAGGCAAGAAGGTTCACCCAGTGCTACCCATTTGTTTGTGTGGGCCACACTGATGTGTCAGGGTAGGACAGCAAGGAACCCAACAGCAAGGTAAGAAGGGACCTCTTCAACAAACCCTATCAGCCTGGAGGGTGGGAGATATTCCTAGATACAAAACAAGGGGCCGTTTGAAATCCTTTTCAAGAAGTTGCCTTTAGAAACACCAATGTTCAGAATTGTAACGGTTTTGAGTTTTTCTTTGTTATTACACTGAAATAACTGTTTTACAGCCACTGTTCCTTCTGAGATTCTTGAAGAAAGAGTTTTCCATGATGAAGTCAATGCCTCAGGTTATAAAAAACCCCCAAAACAAAATCTAGACAGCATTCTCACACGTAAATGGGAGTTTTAATCTGAAAGCTATTTAGTATGGCTTATTTCCTCCAAAAAACCTACCTGGCTTCTTTTCTGGCAAAGGGAAAAATACTGAATTGCTTCCTGCAGGATTCTGTCAGTCTTAGCAGTCTATGCTGTTTATTTTCAAGCTCTGGGTAAAATATACCCATGAGAAAGAAGAAGTTTAAGTCTGAGTAGAGAAGAAACAAGAAGAGCTGCCTCAAAAAGACACTGTCAGATGAGCTCAGTCTCACTTATTTTCTCCCTTCTGTATTTTTACTCTGCTTTCACTTCATAAGAAGACACTTCAAGTGAACAGAACACGCCAGCAGGTAAATTAATCTAAACAAAAATTTCCAATTTTAACTCACAACTCTCAGACCTGCTGTATTTGCTCTCCATGACACAAAAGATGCTGGAAATACAATAAAATGAAATAAGGAGAATTCCCCTCCACATAAGGGCAGCCCATTTTTATTACCTTGTATGATCCAGATCCAACCTACTTCGCTGAAATGAATTTTGACTTCAAAGGCTCCAGTTCCCTCTAATCAACATCTCTCTCCTTTTCAATCCCAACAGAGCAGATCCAAAGCCTCAGAGACAAATCCTGCTCATTCTCTGCATACAGTGGAGTTTCATTTTCACAAATTAATCAAGTCTGTAGTACTGCTGGTATCTGGATAGTGACACACTCTACTCCTGACAGGCAAAATGCATCTTCTAGTGACAGCCTGGCATGAAAACTAAAATCCCTCTCCAATACCAAAGGGCAACTTGTGCTGTTATTTGTAACAGATACAGTCAATGCCAAAAGGACACCAAATGATTAGAAATTTCCCTAGCTAAGCCAAAAGTTATGCCAATAAGATGTTTCAGAAAGCATGACTTTCACACACTCGCAAACACAGGTGACTAAATTCTTCCACTCACAGTGAAGACATGTACAGAACTCACACCTGGATTCTAACTTTCTCCAGGAAAGGTGTGAAGGGAGTTTAATACCTGATACTGTAGCTTTTCCCGTCACAGGCGTGGCTGTAGTCATCAAGGACGCAACACTTACAACACTGGCAGTGGCAGTCTTGTTCACTGCTGAGGAAGCAGACTGGCTCTGGCTTACACACAGCTGGTGCTGCTGTCCAGGGGTCTTTGCTGCAGGAGTTCCAGAAGATGATGAACTGGAAGCTGCACTATCTGTTTGCTGCATAAGAGGCAGAGAGGGATAACAAATCCCTTTTCGTGTCACAGGTGATTCAAAAATAAGCACAACAAGGTTATACAAGTAATAAAAGTAGCAAACCCAAATTTTTGTCTATCAATTGTTGGGAAGCAAGAAGCTCATATGCAAAAGCCCCCACGCAGTGGCACATACAGAATGGAGGCTGTGGCAGCATGGCATCAACTCTCACAGGCATTTGGGAGGCACAGATTAGGGGCTCATAGAAAGAAACAGGCTCAGAGTGAATTCCACACTCTTCATTTTGCTGCCTCCTCCCCTCTCCACGCACTGCAGCTCCACTCCAGCCTGCATCAATTGGATCCATGGCTGCATCCATCTACAAAAGCATTTCCTTTAGGAACACAAACATTCTGTGTCCTGCCTCCCTCCCAAGCAGCTCCTGCAGTGCCCCAGCTGCCCTGGGGTGGAGAGCAGTGACAGCCAGGGCTCAGCTGCTGCTGCCAGCAGCCTGGGCACCCAGCACTGTGCTGGGCTGTGCTCCCAGGAACACCCACAGGCTGCTTAGAGCTGCCTGGTGCAAGGAAGAGCAGGCCCCCCAGCAAACTGACTGCAGAGAACACCAACAGCAGAGAAGAGCAGTAGGAGTCCTTCCCTGGGACTGGAGTGGCAAGAGTGCAAACCTTCATTACAGAACACTGGCAGTGCTGTTCCTCACCTGGGCCACCCCATTTGTGGGGAGGGCCACGGCAGGAGCAGCAGCCGTGGTGATGACACCTCCTGACACTCTCAGCACAGTGGTGCCAGGTTTGGAGAGCTGGGATGAGGCAGGCACTGACTTTATAGACCCATCTGATATTTTCACCAGTGATGTCTGTCCACTGGATGTAGCCTTTGAGAAAGAATGCAGCATATGGAAAACAGTATATTAGTTACGGTATTAAATTATTTAAAAAAAACCAAAATCAAAACAGAAAAACAACAACAAAACAAACAAGAGAAATGCTTTTTATATTACTAGAAAGTATTTTCAAAATACTTTTGGAAAAACCAAATTCTGGCAATAATTGCTGGAACAATATTATCACCTCAGAAATCAACTTCTAAGTGTTGACTTTGCAAATATATGCAAAATGTAATTCTATCAATCTTGAATTTTGGATAATCAATTGCAAATACTCTTGAGGCATTTGAATTTCACAGAGACTTCTTGCTACTTTTTAAAAGAAGGATCTTTGAGGGGTATCAAACTCAAAGCTTCTCAAGAGCTTCAGCAGGTGACCCATTTCAAAAGTTCAAGTATTTCAGCACATTTTTGCACCTCACTCTATTCACTTTTCCAATTCCATTTCACTAAGAAATCCCAGAGCCCATTTACAAATAAGCAACCCCAAGCTTACAGAGACTGCAAGCTGACCCCCTGTGAGAACAGAAAGCTGGAAATCTGCAGTCTGATGAAAGTGAGCCTTTGTGTGCTTTCCTCACCATGGTACAGGCAGCACAATTGTACAAAACCCCACACCAAACCGGACAACTGTGAAAGGAAATGCTCTCAATAATGTGTGGCCATGGTTCCTGTACTTTATCTGACAAAACTAGCAAGAGAGAAACACATCAGCTGCACATTACCTGTGTAAATAGAGCTGTTTTCTGTCCAGTTATCACTTTTAGGGCTTGTCCTTGTGTGGAAGATGCTCCAACTCCTACACTGCCCTGAACAACTGATGCTGGAGTCAGCTGCTTCCCAGAGCCCTGAGGTGAAGGCTGGCCAACCAGAAAGGTGCCCTGCTCCAGGAAGAAATCAGGGAGTCAGCACTTTGAAACACAGTTAAGAGTCAACAGAAATCTAGGAGTGTGAGTTACAGATAAAAGCTTGTGGCCATAATGTAGCCACAACAACTTTTCATCTTCTGAAACAAGGCACTGCTAACTAACTACACTGGACGCTGCTGCACTAGGAGCTGGATGCAGCCTTCTTGCTGCAGAACACCTTCTGATGGAAGCAGAGCAGGAGAAAAGTCAAGTAAGATCAAGACAACTGAGGCCCAGAAGGTTTCTACAGAACCACAGGACATCCACCTGACACCCCTGCAGCCTGAAATGTCAATGTGCTTCCACTGAGAAGCTTGTGCCACTGACCTGGGGTGTCTGCTTCAGGATGTAGGATGTATAGGTGAGGTGCTGTGACAAGTTACTGCTTGTGCTTTGGGTTCCTCCTCCTCCTCCTCCTCCAGTATTTGTAGAAGAACCAGACTGAAGACCTGTAACCAGAGGAAAAGACTTGACCCTTTGGCAATCAGACAGTGCCAGCTGCTAAAGCATCCCTGTATATACAAGCACTTGAAAAGACTTTGCCAAACATTTGCTGCCATGTGTTTTGCAGTCAAGGAATGTTATTATTCAGTAAAGAAGAGTTCAGCTATGCTGTGCTCTCTTACAGCTCAGCTAATGCCATGAAAAAGAGAAGCTATTGGGAAAGAGGGCTGGTGGACAAGCAAAGCTCTTTCAGGCTGTTTTGAACATTCTATGAAATGAAAAATGCTGTAAACCAAAAGAACAATATTTTCATCACTCTTTTGCAGGTTATGGATCTGCACCAAAAGCTCTGGAAACACTCTCAGAATCTCACTCCAGAATCTCATTGGCTTCTTAATTTTAGTTTCACTGACTGTCAGTGCAATTTTGTTAACAGAATAACAGATCATGGATACCAAGCAGTGGTAATTGGCAGTGACACTTTGATATTGCTCTGTCTCCAGAAGGAACAGCCTGAACAGCGATTTTTTTGCAGTCTCTCATTATGAAACAAGGGTAAGAAGAATACTCATGGCTCTGTCATAAACATTACAAGTATCTGATATTCCTTGCTGCCAATGAGATTATCAAAGTTGGACTGCCCCAGCTGCAGGTATTTCACTGGGAGTTCCATTCAGAGGCCTATTAACCAAAAAAACATTTCTGCATTGGGAGCACAGCATGAAAAGCAGTTTCACTGAAAACAAAAGCCACTTGTGAGATCTCAGCCTTAAAAAGCACCACATATGGGTTGTTGTGAACAAAGAAATCCTATCCCATTACTGATTTCCACATCACCAGGATGCTTTCTAGCAAAAATGCCAAACATTAATTATGCAGTGATTACATTATTAAACTCATTAGATTTCCCTGCAAGACTAACTAGCATTATTTGTGGCTCGCAGTATGGCTCCTTGGGGTATCAGCAGCAGTTTTCCTTTCCCAGAAGGGTTCTTGCTGTTGGTGGTGAGGTACAGCTTGGTGCCTGGTGGTAAGTTTGCCAAGTTTGCCAGGTTGGTGGCTGGTAACTGCAGTGTAGCCATCACTAGAAAGAGAGAATAAAAAGGAATAAAACAGCTGCTTGCAGGAAGTGGTATGCACTGAAATCTGCACAGGATGGAAATACTCAGTGACATGCAACCAGCCCTCAGTAATCCCTACTTAGCTGCTCTAACCACAGATTAACTCCACCAGTGATGCACAGACACTTTTTTTAATAGGTCTGGGAAAAAAATCTCTCTGTGTGCAGTCCCACTTGTGGCTGCAGGCCAAAGCAGCACAGTTGTGGGGTCTGCAAGCTTCCTGCAGCCCCAGGCACCACACAGCAGCTTTCCAACAGCCCAGAGCCCCAGCCTGTGCCCAGCTAGAGCAGCTGTGTGCAGATGCAGACAGGGGGCTTTTCCCATACTCCTGTACCTGTAAGCACTGGGGAAGATGGGATGAAACAGGGACATGTTGGCTCTGGCAGGCTGGATTCATGGGGAAAGGACCATAATGCCAGGCAAAAATGTGAGACCTGGCTCTATCAAAATCTGCAAGGTGCCCTGCACATTCCCCAGCATATCCATCTGGTCTCCACTCCCAGAACATTGCCTGTTTTAAAGCACTTGTGCTCCCTCTTCCCCCCTACAGATAATGAATTTACATTTTCTTTATTATTAATCTCAGCCTGCATTTTCCTACAGAGCTCTCTACTCACGTCCAAGTTTTTCAATCACATACAGTTATTTTGCAGTTGAATAAACCATTACAGGCCCATCACTAGCTATTAACAAGGTGTAAAATCACACTACCTGAGCCTTGGGATGTACTTTTCAGAGCCCCTGTGGAAGAAACTTGCGCCTTTGTTATAGTCTGCACGGGCTGAGCCACAATCGTCCCTCCACCTCCACTCACGATGGCTTTGGCCACTCCTTGAGTCACAACCTGCTTCGAACCAACAGCCTTTGCCACCGAGGAGCTGGACTTTGCCACAAGGATCTGACCACCGCTTATTGCCACCGCCTGTTTCACTGTCGACTGCAGCGCAGAACCCACCGGCACGCCAACAACCTGCAACAAACAGAGATGGGATGGGCCACAGGCATCCTGGGAATCCTGGCTGCTCTCTGACCCCCATCTCCAGACATTTCAGGACGTGCCTGGTCACAAACAGAAGCTCTTCATTCAGGAACAAAATTAAATCGGCAAGAGGCCAATCCCACGTAAAGTGATAAACTGTTAAACCCAGCCAGGATCTCAGTGCACCCACTAAAGATTAAGTTCAAATCACAGGGCAATTCTTTTTTTTCTGATTTATAAGCAATAGCTTAATTCCAGCTGAAGACAAAGCTTGCCTTGGTGAACTGAAGAGATGTAGAAATTCAGTTTCAACACATTCATGGGAACAGATTCTCTGGGAAAACTATATGGACTCAAAGCAGAACCTACAGAGTGCTTTGATTTTATGTGTTAATGGTAACTGCAGTAGAACATGAGTTTCTGCATACCTGCTCAAACAGGCAAGAAAGGCAGCAAAAAGAAAAAGGAAATGTTGCAAATGCAAAAGAAGTATTTACTTATGCAAACCTGGAAGTTCTGTATGTTATCTCTAGTGCCTGGCACATCACTTGACTCTGTCCACAACGGAAAGAGGCAAGAATGGAGACAATTTCTGACACATCTTGTCACTGCACTTTGTCTTCTCAGAAGCTGTGTCAGTCCTGTCAAAGCAGGACTGCATTGACACGACTCCTACAGTAAAAAGCTTGAGTTGCCACTCGAGTAGGACTGCTTTCACCTAAAGCCAGCTCTGGCTCAGCCTCTACCCCACTCCCTGTTTGTGCTGCTCTCTCGTGTTGCAGGCCTCCGTTCCTAGGAAAGAATTCACCTTCTCTTATGGAAAGACCTGGATGAGTTTCAGCAAGAGCTGCTGATGGCAGCCAGCTTTCTGGGTTGACAGTCCAAAATCACCTGCACCCCTCTGCTGCAACAGCTCGGACAGAGGTGGGAGATGTCCCTGCACACAACAAAATGCAACAGTGCCCGCTCAGCCGCTCCCTGGCCGAGCACTACACGGAAGCAGGACACGAGCCGCTCCGCACACAAGAACCCGCGCTGCTGCCACCTGGGAGCGAGGCAGGAAACCCTGCTGCCCTGGGAGAAGCACCGAGGGCTGCAGTAACACCACGAGACGGCTCCACCACCCCCCAGACAGCTCCGTGGCCCTCACCTTGGACTGCACGGTGCCCTCGGCGGCGCTCCCGCCGGCCTTCTGCGGGGACAGGGCCAGCATGTGGCTGCCCTTGACGGTGACGTACTGCTGCAGCGAGGGCTGCGCCGCGCCCGCCGCCGGCACCGCCGCCTGCTGCGGCAGCTCCCCGGGCTCCTGCTTGATGATCACCTGGGCACAGGGAACAAACAGCCACAAGGAAAGCAAACACCTTTGATGTGTTAGGATTTTAGCTTTTCTAGTTTTCAAATCCTCTACAGCTTTGGGGTATAATTCTGAACTCCCAATAGAGTGTTAGTTACTGTCTTCACACTTTGGTCAGATAAAACAATCCCTCTAGGCCTGAGATCCAAGGACACCTCACAGCCTCAGGCCCTGAAAGTATCAACAAAAGTGAATCGGGGGGAGCAAACTCGGGGTAAATGACTTCATTACCTGAAGTTGTAATTGGAGCATTAACCCCTGATATGTAAATGGATCAAACTTAGAATTGTCTGAAAAAACTCGTGCCCATTGTCCACCTCGGGTGCAGCCTCTGGGAGGCTCTGACTGCCCAGGGTGTAGCTGTTGAAGGCCTTTAATAAATACCCACTTTATTCTCTTAATCTTGTCTAGCCTCTGTTGGTATTGTTACAAGCACCACTCATCCTGACAAAGGACTTGGCCAGACCTGACTTCTTCACACCCTGCATCTCTGCATGGAGCCACAACACTTTAAAGTTTCAAATTCATGTTCTGAACCTGTTTTTTATTTCTATCCTGCAACGTTACAACCAATAGCTATAGACTGTAAATGATTATAGCTGAAATACACACATTCTCTTATGTACATGTTTTATGTTTCCCCTACATCCAACGTCTAAGGGCAGCAACACAAAAAAAGCCTCTTTTGGGGTTTCCTTTCATGTTAGATTATTGTAAATACTGTAACTGGTAGGAAGCATTCTTTCACCTTTTACCTGGATCACCTAACAATTTCACCTAATTGCCAGAAACAATTTTACATTCCATGTGGTAATATTTAAGGAAACACAGTCAGAAGCAGCATCATCTGAGATTCACAAATCACTGTTATAATTTTTTAAGAAGCTCCTGACGGATACATTGCAGTTTACTTCTACTGCATCCCATTAAAAATAGCTTTCAAAATATCAGCCTGAACACAACAGTGATTCCAATAAGACCCCCAGAAAGGACAGAAGAGGTGATAAAAGGCAAGATCCCAGGTACAGCAGAGCCACAGGGAAAGAAAAGAAAACAAGACACATTTTTGAGAGATGCTACAGAGCCCTTAGCAGCAAGATACACTGGCTCCAGTAAGAGCTTTACAGGCACTGGAATTCCATGGTTTGTGGCACAAGTAAGCATGAAATGACACTACTGGGTTGCCTGCCCCAGCACAGAAGTCAGGAGGGATACCTTTGTAAAAGCTCCCAGTCCTCCAGTGACTGATTTGGGGCTTTGCACCTTGGAATGACTCCCAATGGGACAAAGGGGTGGCATAGTGGCAAAGAGAGAATCCTCCTGCTGCAAATAAGAACACACAGTGCAGAAATCAGTGATATATCCAATAAAAGAAATAAAACAAGTGACTGTTAATAAAGGACAGCATGGACCATCTGAGCAGGCCAAATGACTTGAGCAAATAAGACATTTCCAAAAATCAGTCAACTCTTGAGAAAAAGGAGTCTAACTTTCTTAATATAACCCACAAAGCAAATTTTAGTTGGAAAGTTAAATCTCCAACAGCAGTAACTGTTTCTTACCGTGTCATACACAGGCAAAAATATCGACTCATGTTCTCTGATCAATTTTTTATATAAAAGTATTTCACTTAAAATTCAAATAGGCTGAGGGCATACAAATACCTGCTAGGAAGGTATAATGAAGTATCCCATGCAAGGACAGAGTCAATGGGCACAAACTGAAATACAGGAAATGATAAGGAAAACCTTGATGATACTCAAAACCCAACTGGACACGTTCCCAAGGAACCTACTCTGTTTGACCCTGCTTTGAGCTGGAGTGGTTGATCTCCAGAGGTCTCTGCCAACCTCAATCACTTTGAGATTCTATACACAATCTCAGAGAGAGAAGACAGTGTAAGAAGAAACAAGTTACAGAGGGGAAAATTCTTCTCTCAGAGGAATTTATGCTCTCCTCTAACTGCAATGATGCAGTGGCACACAATCCTTCCAGACAGAACTCACCATTTGGCAGAAACAACAAACATCAAGTAACAAACATTTTGTCCCCAGCAAAATCATGCGCGGGGCACTTCTGGGTCTGAGGCCAGCAGAGAAGTCAAGTGCCTTTGAGGGAGTTTGTTACAGTGTAATTGCTCTCTTTTACAATAATGTGAGCCCAAAAGGCATGGCTTTACAATCACTTGGCCAATCCTTGGGTTGGATCACGAGCAGAAATCTGGCCCTGCAACTCCTGGCATCTTCCTTGTATTGACACACGTGGCTGGAAGCAGTTTGCACACAGGCTGGCTGTCTGCTCTGGGTCACCACACAGCTGCACAACTGGTGGCAGATGGGAGATGTGAAGACAAAGCTAGAGAAACAACTGTCCTCCCAAGGGCAGCTGCATTTGAGACTGGCTGCAGAAACACAGCCTGAAGTCATTAAAATAAATACAGTAAACTAGCACACAGTGAAGAGCTGAAAAGTGGTGAGTTATGCACAACCTGTAATATCACACTGAACTATCAGGCACACTCTTCTCTTTAAAGAAACTCTAAAATTACATCTTTTCCACCAACCAGAAGACATAAATCAAATTACATTTCTGTTTACAGAAGTATGATTTTTATGGGTTTTAAAAAATATCTTCAATTTTTAACGTTGCCCTGGAAATACAGAATTCAGCTGTTACTAAGGATGTGTGCCTACTCTGACTCATTGAAAACTTCTCAGAAAAACCTGTCCCAAATCAGTGAAAAATAAAGAATAATGCACGATTTTCAACATAGTTAAGTGAAATCCATCTGAGCACACAGGTTTTTAAAATCTGACTAGCCTGCTGCACACCTGACTCTGGAAAATGCTACTCCAAACTAACTGCTTCAGACAACAGCCTGCAACACCTTTTCCTCAGCAGACATAGGAAGCATCTCAGTTCCAAATGTGAAGTGATCTGCTCTCTGCAGGCTGACTGGCAAGTCTTCCCCCACCATATCCTGCTTTAATACTGAGGCTTGGAGACAGGAGCATTTCCCTGTTTCCAGCAGCACACCCACCAGCTGCTTCCAGAGTCTCGTTGACGCCACTTCCCTGCCAGAAATATCACCCCTAGCACAAGATGAGGGAAAGATTTTATGTGAGACAGTTCAGCTCTGTACCTTTTGGGCTCTGCAGATCAGAAGCATGAACTGTATTTATTGCTGTTTGTTTACACATCCAAACGTTACTCCACTGTTTACACAAACATTTTTCTAAATGCAGGCAGTTGTAAAACCACTACATGAGTTATTTTCAGGTTGCTGGGAACAGCTTCTGTACAAAAATAATGAAGAGAGTAAAGGTTTTGAGGTAGGCATCTCTGGCTTAATCATACTCTGACTAACAAAGTGAAGGAGATCAAAGGCAGCTACAGAAGAGCTTTTTTGAAAGATACAGCGTTTGGAGAGCTATGCCCTCCATGGATTTCCTTGCAGAGAAGTAGAAGTGCAGTGCCTTTAACAGATATGTAGGCAAGCCTAATTAGAGCTGCATGAAGTGACACCATCATCTTGTATAACCACCATGTTCTCCTATGGCTCCATCTGTCAGACACAGCAAACCTTCACATGAAATGAATTTGCCTCAAGTGCAGAACTTTTAATGCTAAAAAAGTCCCATTTAATAGAAAGCTGGACTTTAAACGGGAAGTACACACCTAATGAGAACATTACCTTGACAGCTGAGGTGCCAAAACTGCTCCCATGGGTCTTTGACACAGGAGATCCAGTCCCGTGAGAGGCCTGACAGACACTGCTCAGTTTGCTGGTCGGGCTCCCTGCACAGCAGGAAACAAAGCAGGAAATCAAGCTGGGTGAGGGCTGGGAGCAGGGCCACTGCACACATGAAACCTCTTCTAACAAGGAACAGGGCATCTCATTTCATCAGCATTCTCCATCAGGTACATCAGCAGGAACCGCCATGGGCACAAAACAGATCCACCACTGAACTTCCACCTGCAGGAACCACGCCCCAGAGGAGGTACACTCCAGCCACTGCTCTGTGTGCTGCAAGCAAATGGTCAGGAACCTTCCTGAGTGGCTGAGGATATCAGCTACGGGTGCAAATATGTGAAATCAGGACAGATGCAAAGTCCTCTGCTGCCCAGGAGCCCCCTGAACCCACGCTAGCCTTGGGCAGTGGCATGGAGGAAGGCTTGGAGAGGGAAGGAAAAGAAAGGCCACAAAAGTGAGGAGTAACAAGAGCAAGGATCAGAGTGAGGAAGGTAAAGGAAGAAACAGAAACAAGGAATGAAGGCATAGAGTCATCTGTGGCAGATGCTCTTGCAACTTATCAGACTGACACATGTGTCACAGCACTCCCCTGGCCCCCAAGATGGATGGGGGTCCAGTGGCAAACCTACCCTGCATCATCAGCATGTGCACAAGACTGCTCCTTGTGCACAAGACTGCTCCTCAGCAGCCTTGTGACTGCAGCTGCTGGGCTGGTCTGGCAGGTTTTTTTGCTCAAGAGACACCAAAGCCACGGATTACACACATGAAAGCAAAAAACCAGCGTCTCATACAGTTGTACTATAATCCACACTTGAGTTTAGAAGCAGAATGAGCAGCCACTTCTGAGAATAAGAGCTTTGGGAAGGCTGGCTTTCACAGAGTATGAAGATCTCATCCCTTTTCTTAAATATAATCTGCAGCCTTATCCAAAGTGCTCCAGTGACTTTTTCTGTGATACACATTATGCTCAATCCAGCCTGGCTGCTGTTGCCAAAAAGTCATTTCCACAGACCCTCCTGCACCCTCACACAGGGTCTGGTGATGAGGCTCTCTCACAACGAAGTTGTTTGGGGTGAAGAGGGTATCAATCTTCTGCTCTGCCACTGATGTGATCTGACTTGTGCAGGACACAGGGGAGGCACAGGAGTGCAGGGAGGGAGAGGCAGCAAGCAGCCTCTGCCAGGTCACTGTGCACATCTCCACTGTGGTGGTAAACTGCACCTTTAACAATAACTGCACTAACACTTGAATGTCCCAACCATCTGGTGCAGCTGCACATCCTATCCTCCATGTACAAATCTCTATCAGAAGAACCCAAAAGCTACCCAAACCATGATAAATCACTTAGGCAGAGTAGACAGTCAGGCTGGAGGTAAAGAAGAAACAGAAAATAAGAGGCAGAAATCCCCCAACCAATCAGAAAAACCCCAATTAATCAAACTCCATTGGCAAAATAGCATCAGTGTTACCAAGAAAGTCCCAAAACATACTTAAAAAAAAATTCAGAGCTACATAATTCCTACCAATTACCCTACCAATTCCCTCTGTGATATAGTTAAAATGAACACGACAGCTGTGTTCCCTCATATAAAGGAAGAAAGCATTAGTAAAAAGAATTTTTGTGTTTTCCAACCATGCCCAGCAAATGGTTTGTGTTCCATGGATGCTGTACTCCCTTCACTTGGCCCTGGGAATCCTGCTGAGATGCTAGGAAGCACACACATGCACAAAAAAATGTGTTTTAAAACAGACAGCAGTTCTTGGCCATATAACACAACAAATAAATGAACTTCAGATGGACCTTTCCTCCATCCCAACACAAAGATTACTTACTGACTCCTCTATCCATCACCTGTGTCCTGCAGCTCAGCCCTCCCCGTGACCCCAGGCTTTTGTCACCACTGAGGGAATCCAGTTAAGAGGAATCCAAACCAGCTGGAATTGGACCAGGTAGAAGCTGAGAGCAGTAACAAAATCCAGCATGGTTGTTATCCTGGTAACCAGGGTCTCTGCATTTCAACACATCTGCTGTGCCCCACACTGGGACATAAGACTGACGTGCCAGTCACTGCCACCTCTCCATGCTCTTTGCCACGTCCACGCCAGCACTGTCACCCAACCACCTGTGCACTCTTTCTGTCTAAAGCTGTGCAACACGCTCTAGAACACCCTCTCCCCTTCCCTTTTCACCTGAAAAGAACAAGCTCTCTTTGAAGAGGTGTCTGTGAACTCAGTTGGCTTCACACTGTGCTGTTTCCTAAAGGAAGCAAAGCTCAAGTCTGAGACACCCTCAGCCACGCACACAGACCAGCTGTGCAAACCAACA
This sequence comes from Phainopepla nitens, assembly GCA_013400175.1. NCBI lineage: Eukaryota > Metazoa > Chordata > Aves > Passeriformes > Bombycillidae > Phainopepla > Phainopepla nitens. The sequence continues at coordinate 402,470 of VXBQ01011428.1, read as the reverse complement.
CCTTCCTCTTCCTCTGCTGAGCACTTTCCCACCTCCACCAGCTGGAACGCTGCTGCCGTGCTGATCATTTGAAAGGGTAAGACTAAGCCACTGCCTTCTGTGGTCACACTACACACCTGTGCTTGTGGCTGCTGCTCCAACCGTCTGTCCAGGCTTGTCCACAATAATATAGGGGTTATTGAGGACTGAGCCAGCAGAGCCTTGCTTCATGTGCACCGGAGTGGACGTTGGGGTACGAGGTAGCGGAGATGGACTAGGGGTCGATATTGGAGAACCTTAAGAAAAAAAGTCCAATGCTTCTAGCTTGTAAATGTTGTCAGAACATAAAAACATGGCAACAGAAAATGGCTTAGAAAAGGAAGGTTTTTTGAGGATGCATTTCTCAGCCTGAGCGAGGACTTGGAGAAGAAAAGAGGAGACAGAAGGAAAGGAAAAGGCACATAAAGCACTATGGCTCATACCCACCCTGGACATGCTCTGCCTACCAGGACAAGCAGGGCTCAGAGGGAACTTCAGAAGTCATCTGGTCCACCCCTGAATCCTGAGGGATATTAGCTACATCGTTCTCACTGCCAAGACCAGTGCACACAAGGAGATGGAGAAAGAGCTGAGCTCTCTTGTCCTCGTGCAGCCCAAGGTACGGGCACTTAAGAGTGGGAACCAAGGAGGGCCCCTAAAAAGGCTGCTTGGAACAGCCTCAGGAACACCCAGGTCCCTTCACGGCTCTGGTCCCTTCACTGCTCTCACTACAGCAGAAACCCTTGAAATCAGTCTGTAAAATGGGCAGCTTCTGGGTAACATGGCCAGGAAAGAGAGAAACTAGAGAAGAAAAAAGCTGCATGAAGAGGTTAAACAAGAAATTCAGAGAAAAGGACTGGCAAGGAAGTGATCAGAGAAAAGAGACAGCAGCAGACACCAAGCTTCACCTGCCTGTTAATCTACTTTCTTGGCAGTTATTGACAGTTAAAGCAGAACATAAATGCTCATCAAATAAAATCCCCATGCCTTAAAAACTGCTTTGAAATCTGAAAGGGGTAACCCTTCTCAGCAGACAGCAGAACCTTGGAAAAATGTTTAGCAGGAAACATTTAAATAGCAAAGATAACAAAGAATAGTCCAAGGACTTTAGAAAAGATAGGATGGCCCTCGTAATTCCTAGTTTCTAGGAAGCTTTGGGAAAAGATCAAAGAAGAGCTTATAAAGAAAGAATAAAGCACTTGGCACAGGTTCAAGTGTAAATCAACCTGAGTACAGTTTAAAGATGTTAAGGAACAATATTGAAATTCAATTAAAAAACCAACCAAACAAAAACAACAAAACCAAAACAAAAGAACAAGCCAGACACACTTCAAGAAAATTATCTGGGAGCAGATCACCAGAAATCACATGTACTGATAGCTGGTGCTTCATCCTCTCTACCCTGAACATCAGAAAACAAAGAGCAGCAACAGGTCACTTGCAGCTTTACAGCATGTGCCATGGTGAGCTGTACATTAATACTTTCTGATGCAAAACATCATCCAGTGACTGGCAGGGAACCAGGCAGGGAAAGGACCACAAGTGAAATGAGCAAAGCAGCACTTGGCCATGTTTGGTTCAGAAGCTGTCACACTGCCCACTGCAGCCAGCTGGCAATTTAATCCAACACAAGGTGAACTTTTGGAAGACAAAGACCAAAGCTGCTCCATCTGATGCAATATGGGAAGCACAAGAGGGTCTATTTGAGTCTACAAGGTTAAAGCTAATTATTTGCTCAGTAATCAAGGAAAAAATTCTTCTTAATCCATCCCAGCTGTATGAAAGCAGGAGGGAGAAGAATGGACTCTTCCCACATAAAAATATTCCACATGGAAGATGTGTTTTTGCCCGGGCCTTTCTACTGTGGGTAGCAGTCAACTTCAAGACTATCTATTTCATACTTAAAAGCATTCAAGAATAGGGAGAGAACAGCTCTCATCCTGCATTTCATCTGCTGTGAACCATTTCACGCTTGTCTTTTTTTTAATCGAACATTAAGAAGTGTGCTTAGCCCCTTATCCTAGGGTTTCCTACTGTCTGATGCTCAAAGACTGGCAGAACACCAAGGGAAGGGCACAAAACAAGTCCAGCTGGTTCACTCTCTCATTTTCCAGGGGAGGCACTCTGGTAAGTAAACTAACATTCACCTGATACAATCTTGCAACTCATGGTGATAGGCTGGAAGGATTTTCCTGGTGACTCTGCAGGGCTTGGACTCTGACCTTGAGGCACTATTTTACAGCTAGCTGCAATGGGTTGAAAGGCTGAATTTCCATGAGAGCCAAAGGCAACTTTCTGTGTGGCTAACTTGGTGGGAGTCCGTTCTATCGAGGATGGCAGGGAATAAAACGCGGCATGTCTTTCGGTTTCAGCATTCCCAGAGAATCCTGATCAAAACAGGGAAAAGAACAGAAATACTTCTTAGGCTGGCACTTCTGATTCCTTACTGTGCTTCTCTACACAAGCATCACCCAGGTATGACAAACAAGCTCTTGAAGGATGGAAGGAAGGAAAAGCAGCTGGTGGGAAGTGCTGAACGGGGAGAAAGTGAGGGAGGGGATTGCTCCTGCACAGGCCTGTTGGATCTGCTGGACAAGAAGAACAAAATGATGCCGTGCACAGCCTGTTCAGCTGTGGCAGGTGATCAGTCACTTCTTACACATTCTCTTGGAATGCCCTTCCACTGACCAAAAGCTGTCCTTGGTTAGGGCTCCACATGACCAAGGCTGGATCTCCTTTGCGTTTTTTGGTGTAAGAGCTCAAGGAGAACAGAGACTACCTTTTGAGCTGGGCTACAGAATCCACTTTATTTGGTGTAGAAGGAGATCAATTAACCTGGAGCTGCTGAGAGAAGCCACTGCCTGTCAGTGTAAAGAAGGAGGTAGGTTTACTTCCTTCCTGTTGGCTGTAGCACTGCCCACCTCAAGATGCTACAAATCTTCTCACTTGAATAAAAAAAACTGTGTGTTTAAAATTTGGCTGTGCTTGTCCTTTAAACTGCACTTAAACTGCAGACATTCTTCCTGCTGAGCCTGAATACCACCAGTGGCACCACAGTGCCTATCAGGAAGCACAACTATGCATGGCACCAGCTTACAGGCACTCCTTGAACACAGGAGTGTGGGAACAAATCAAGAAAAGCATCAGACCATGCAGCATCTGACATTATTTTGAAATAAACCAGAAGGTTTCTCACACTAAAGAGTGTGACACACACCCTTGTATCTCAGCCCAGTTAACCAAGGCTGTTGTGGAAGTCTGGACACCGAGTGCTCCAGAAAACAAAACTGAATGCCACCAGAGGCACAGCTCTTCCTACTTCATACAAACTACAAATCCTGCAGTGTGTCCATGGGGCCAGCACCGCCTGTTCCAGGCAATCCAAGTGATCCTAAGGCCTCAGCTGGTGCCCCACTGCAATGCATCCTGACTTTCCTGATCTCTCAGGGGAAGGGGAGAATAAGACCCTGACGTGCAGAGATGCCATCGTCCCTCAGACAATCACAAACAACTTCTTCAGTCTCTATTCTCCACAGTACAGTAATTACAGATACCTAGGGATTTTTGTTCCCTCACAGTCAGCTCATGGTAGGCACTAACATATATAACTGAACACACCACTAGACCAATTCCTTAAATGTATGCACAGTCCTCAAAATATTCAGAAACCTAAAACTCCCTCTGAAAATAGTCTGCCAAAGCCAAAACTACAAGCACTCTTCAACCACCTTTTTTCCAACTGCATCTGCTCTTCCTTCCTCACTCCGTTTTAGCAAAACAGAGCCTGCTCAACAAACTTCAGATAAAAAACCCAAACAAAACCAAACCAAACTCCAAAACCAAATAATCTATAATGACTTCTGAGTCACATTTCAGAGCACATTAAGGAAAATATGATCTGGGGTGAGCAACAAGCAGGTAGCGCCAACAACCTTGAAGGCATAAGAGCAATTAAGAGGAGGTATCCAGCAGAGCCGAAGTTCCAAGAACTTGCATTTCACTGACACCCATCTGCTTTACCTTTGTCCACAGAAGCATCTGGGCTGGAGTCCCTCAGCTGTTTAATTGGTGAAGAAGCTTTGACTGGTGCTGGGATACTCAGTGGCAGTGATAAAGGTGTGGGAACATCAGAAAGGTCAGACTCTGAAGACTGGGAGAAGAGATACTCCTCACCCAGGGAATGCCTGTGTAGCTCCACATCCACTACCTTCCAAAACCAGGGAAAAGGACATCAGTATTTGGTAGCTGGGTAAACATGTAAAACCCAAACCCAACAATGCCTTTTTATTTTAATGCCTAAAAGCCTCTCCCTTTGTTTCCCCCAACTCTACGTAACATTTCCATTAATTTCAGGAAGAGCTTCCAAAGGTCCAGCAGTATTTGAGCTACTACAAAAATCTTGCAACACTGAACCCGCACAGTAAAAGAGAATGTCTTGGTCCATGGGGAAATCTGAACTGTAAACACTGGAAGGATTATGGAGCCCAGCTCTAAGCAAACCACTGAAGAAAGGACTCCATAGCCCTGTAGGGACAGGCACAAAACTGAAGCCTGCCTTTTCTGGTAAGGCCTTGTGAAACACACCACATGATCTACCCTTTAAAAGTGTTCTTTAATAACAGTAGACACTTCACATTCATGTTTTCTCCACAAACTGAAAACCTGAAGTAATGTGATTTAACCATAAAAATTCCCATTCATTACAGTACAACAAGGGGAAAACAATATCAAGAAAACTAGAAATGTAACAAACTATGAGTTATTAATGAATTTATTTCAAGAGTTCATTCTCCATTAAAGTCCTGAATCTTGACAGATGCAGAAACTTAGAAGTACTTAATATACTGCAAACTTTCAACAGAATAGTTGGGTGATCCCCTGAACTTAAATTCTTTATGTGTAAGCTCTGCAGTAGATTGGAATGCAAATCAGATCATTTTGTACCAAAAGCTTCACAGAGCAATAAAATTTAAAGCTCCAGTGGAAGCCAAGTTCTTTATGAAGGAAGAGTTCTTTATGAAGATGGAAAAAGTCTCCCTTGAGCAAGGAAGGATAAAAAATGACTGTTGTCACGAATAGTGACAAGGTGTCATAATCCTTTCATTCAATAAGAGCAAAATCTACATTCTAGAAATTGTGAAATCAAATGGGTCTGACTCTGTGCTTGATCCCATGCACCTTCTCTTTTCAAACAACTTTAAGGGAATCAAATCCATCCCACGACCCTCTGACTCACCGTTTCTGCACCAAGTGTCTGCAGGCCTGTGTAGGTCCTGTCCAGCTGGAAAAGACAATACAATTATTAGCCAGGGCAAAGCATTGTATTAGCTACAATTTACAATACAAATTGTTTGAAAGAAGTTTCAAACTATGCAAGTTGAGCAGCAGTATTTTGAGGCCATAAGGTCAGAAATCTGTGTGCTCTGGTAAGTGCCCTCCCTCTCTTCTGCAAAAAATTCAGCCATGACCCAAGGCCCACACTGAAGTGGAAAGGAACAAAAAAGTTGAAGGAAATGAGATTGTTGAGGGAAGATTTCCATCTAAGAGGAGTCCTCAAGCAGTGTCCTTTTTTCATTCCTGATGTCAATAAAAGGAAATAATAATGAGAAAAACTCTGAGTTTTCAACTGATCAGCACAAAGGCTGTGTTTACACCCTAGTTTCTGATTAAGTAAGTGTTCACACCTAGCCATCAGCTGATAAAGAGGCCTAACATCCCAGAGGCACCTGTTCAGACACCTGTAGAAGCAGGTGGGTTTGAGAGGTGTAGGATGTGCCAGAGTTCAGGGACACACAGGGTGCCAGGCACAGAGGAGGGCTCAGTTCACTCTATGCCCTCACAGCAGCCACAGGCTCAGTGTGAGAACAGCAAAGACTTGCTGATTTGAGCTCCTGTGTGCCATGGACTGGCACAAGTTTTCTTCTGTAGGCTGAGCTTCCTTCACCATCCATCATAGTGTTAATTTTTCTCCCAAGTCACATCTCCCCATATACTTTTTACTCACCATCTGCATTAAATGTCCCTAAGCTGCAGGGGAATATTTTCAACCTCCTCTACTGTCTATATTTAGGGTTGCAGTGAGGTACCTTATTTAGCATGAAATTCATTAAGGCAGGCAGAGTTCAAATAAAATTAACACTGCTCAAAGAAACAGGAGACTAACCCAGCTCAGGACTTAAGTCCACTAATGCCAGGGACTACTAATTAAAAGGAAAACGAGCAATGGCCTAGTTTTCCAGGACTGCTGCATACTAGAAATCCCAAGTGCTGCAGGGGTGAATGAAGAAGAAAAGAGAGCTCTCTTCAAAGGGAATAGGGAATCTCAGCCCTCCCTGCCCACTCTAACAACAAAGATAATCATTAGCTGATACGTGCTTGCTGAAGGAACAGAACAGACATGGCAGCCACTTTACCAGCAGAAAGACAGCCCTGAAGCACCCTGTTAGGTTAAAGCCAGTGGAAACAAGATAAAAATCTCAAATTGTAGGGAAAAAACTGGTAAACACTGCTGCTCTGAGCACGCTGGGCTCCAGTGTGCAAGGCTGTGCAAGCAAGGCTGGGGTCCCTGCTACTGCATCAACTCCATATAGCCAAGGTAAGAGGCTTTTCTGGATCTATTTCATTTCTCCAGCTCAACTATTGATGAGAAAATAACCACCAGGACACTCACAACACAGAGAGGCAAAAGCACATACACAAGCAGAGCCTCTTCTAGACTATGCATGAGAGCTCATTTAAACACCTTTCTCTAAAGTATTCCGTTCAAATACCTTCAAATTGTGTATGATATCAATCCTTTTGTTCTGGCTATCCTTGAAGTGTATCTGCACTCTCACTGGGAATTCTCCCCAGCCTCTCCTGGTCAGGTGAAATGGAGGTTCTCTGGAAACAAACAGTGATTACATTTTGATGCAGAAGTGGTACAGCTCTCACCTCCCTCCTTTTCAGAAAGCCAGAGACTGTTTTTCTAGCTGACAACTAAAGCTATCTTCAGGTCTGTTATTCACCACAGTGTAATCACAGCAATGAGAATTTTATGGCTTTGGACAGCTGAAAACATACTTTAACTTTACACAAGGGGACAGGGAAGAAAATGGAAAAACACTGCTGGATGAGACACGTGGGAAACAAGTGTGGTATTTTGAAAAAGAAGACAAAAAAAGGGTTGTGCTATGTCAAATGAAAAACACTTGGTTAAAAAACCCCAAGTCAGCTCACTGCAAGATGAGCTTCCAATCCAGTGTTTTGCAATCACTGCCTGCTGCTCCCTATCTGGTAGCAAAAAGGCACATATAACACCAACAGAACAACATAGTGACAACAAGGAAAAGTTAATCACTGTCATTCTCCAGGCTGAAAAAGAAGGATCTGTAACATTTACTTTTACTCTATATTTCAGCTTGTTATTAAATGCAAATATGGCTTCTTCAACAGAAGAAAATGCAAGAGGTTTAAAGGGGATTTTTAGTCCAGAACATTAATGTTCACTACAATGAATGGGACTGTGACACCAGAAATCAATTAACCAGATGGGATTACAACAGAAGATAACCAGCACTGACAACTGAGAAAGGCACAAAAAGACAGCAATCAAATGTAATTTGATATGTAAAAGAAGAAATACAACAGAGTACACTTTTGTCCTGCTCAGGGTTGTCTTCTCAGAAACATTACTGAGCTCTACCAACACTTCTTACCTCAGCTAAGTCTCCCTGGAGTTGCCCTTCAGTAGTTCAGTTTTGCCAGAATTAAGTTGCCATTCTGTACCTAAGCATCCCTTCCCACACTCCTCCCCCCAGGAGGCAGCTGAACATCCTGTGGAGAATAATTTCTTTGGGAGGACACCAACTGTTTTGAAGGCTTCCTCCCTCAGTCCTGTCCAAGGCAGAAGGATGAAAGTCTGACAGGGCACTTCCCTGCAGCAGTCAAGAGAGAACCCACCCCTCAGCAGGGTCACAGCCTGGAAAACAGGTGTGGGATTCAGGTCTGGGAGAGCCCAGGGAAGCTGCCCTGGCTCTGTAGCACCAGCACACTAATGGGAAAGTCCTCAAAGCACCAAGCCAGTGCCACTGATCTCACACCATGGAGAAATATTCTGGAGTGGGATATTCATGCCCAAACACACACAGAGCATTACAAATATGGGCAAATCAGCTTCTGGAGATTCCTCTTTCTTTTCCCACAGTGGACTAGATGGGTGGTAGAAAACACTCTGTTTAACAGTTTGTTTAGCTGTGTTTAACCTGAGCAGCAGACAGGGTATGTAACACATACAGGAGAGGCACAACCCACATGAACAGCCTGAAATGCAACAACTGAATGCTTTTTGTCAGAAGGAAATTAAAAAAAAAAACAAAAACAAAAAACCCAAGCCAACAAACCTGTTTGGCACATTTGCTACATAAAAAACCTCATTTATTTTTACTACTATTTTGGAGTAAGCCAAGTTAAGCCAGAGGTTAAATACACACATGGAGTATTAAACCAGGAAAAGAAGTTGTTAATTTTCTAAGAAACTTGGCACTGTAAGCCTGGCAAGCATGCAGACTGGAATAGTGACTGGAATAATTCCTTATTACCTCACTTCTACCAGGTCATTAGGTTTGTAACTGGGGTGGAGGAAGAACCAAACTTTCTTGACAAAATGATTTATGCTGGGTTCTCTCCGAGAGCCTCGGACGTACACCATCCATTTATGGGTTGACTGATCATTTTCTTCTCTCTTGTCAGGGGGAATGTACCTGGCAAAGAAATTAAATAACAAACACAAGATAAAAAACTCCAAATAGACAAATACTGCAAAAAGTATTTTGGGAGAGATTAGGCAAAAGAACTGGGGATGTTAAAATGTCTGTGGGAACCTTGGCCCCTGCACATTTCAGCTCATTTGTCCTTACTCTGACAGTTCATCAAGAACAGATACAGGTCCCATAATCTACTCTAAGTTGCTAACCCATTTCCTCTACACATCTGCCATAAGACATTCACCCATTCAAACATTTGGCTCTTAATTAAGAAGACTTAATTTTAACATTCTACCACTGTCAAATTCCTTATCCTGTCCTATTCTGAGCTATCAGGAAGCAAAACCACACCAGAACACAGCATCAACAACTCTGCTACCACAAATACAAAAAAATACAATTCTTCTTCTAATTTTTTAAGCAGCTTAAATCAATATTTAGTTCTGGGTCCAGCCTAGGTGCGTTTTCAAGAAGCAATTCTAAGTTTTGTCAGCAAATCTCTGATACATTCTATGCAAAAGACTGACTTGAGTAGAGCAAGGATGGAGAGTTAAAACCTGGAACTGTCCAGTTTCCCAGAACTAATGCCTTTCTTCACTAATTTCCTTGAAGATCTAAAGTTATATACATTTACCTGTCTTCTTCTTTTAAATATAAATAAAAACTGTATGAAATAATTTATTTAGACTATTCTGAATTTGCACAATTTTCCTCGTTGTGGTTGGTGGTGCATTGTTCTCTTGGGGTTTTTCTTATCTTTAAGAAACCCCCACACTGTACCCATGGACACACTGAATTAGGACAATTACGACAACTTATTTTTCCAAATTTTCAGGGGAAAACTTGTGACTTCTACCTGATCAAAAAAGGCTGAAAGACTTCCCTTGAGAGAAAGATCTTAAACCCCCTGTACACGTATAAATGTATAAATAAAATAACAACCAGAACACCTGTTCCCTCCACAAAAAAAACCTCATACTGAGACCAGAGGAGAGCTGCCTTGGCTGCAGTGATTATTCAAGGGTAACAGCTCATATTGTGACAGCCTAGCAATTTCATTTGTCTCCTAATTGTAGCTTTCTGTTCAATTTAATCCTGAAATAAAGGACCATCCCTCAGGCTCTGGATACTAACTTGGAGACGTTGCCAACCACAATCGTTTTCTTCACATAAAGTCGTGAAGTTTCATCATTTGACAGTCCGGCATTTCGTTGTCCTGGCTTTTGAGAGCTTGAAACACCCGAACTGTCCTGAGGGTAGGGGAAGAAAAAAAAGGCAAACAAAAACCCAAACATTCCTCTTAAACATCATTTTGTTTGGTGCTAGCAAAGTAAGGTGTTGTTAAAAAAATAACCAAAAAAAAACCCAGAATAAATGAAAGACCAGCAAGGAATCATCCCTAAAAATACTAAAATTGCTCTCTAGGCAACATTTAAGCAACTCAGACATGTAACAATGCTATTCTCCCTGGCCAAGAACACACTGCATGGCTTAACTGAGCAGACATGGTGAAACAATCCACAGAGCTGCACCACGACTTCAGCCTGGGTTTCAAAAGCACTGCCCCTGCACTATCTGAAATAAAACCAGGCACGGCTAAAGTGGCATTGTGTTGGTCACTAATCAGGAACAAAGCTCAATTGCCCATGAGTGGGGGCTGAAAATCTGAATCTTTCTCATTCCCAGCCTCTGCTGCTCTGAGGTGTTGCCTCATAGTGAAGAATCGAGGCTGGGTTTGAGACAGGAATTCAGCTCCAGCTGAGCAAGGAGAGCAGCCACAACCTGTCAGTGCCATCCAGGAAAACCCACGGATCCACGGTCGTACCCTGGCACAATAAATCCAGCCACCCTGTAACACAACCCCAGCTATTAAGCAGTGGCCAAGACTCCCAGTACAATGATCTGACCCCTCACTATGCCAACAAGTTGAAGTGCTGTTTGCATGGGACTGAGAGGCTTCTCTACAAGCCTGCTGGATGAAGTGCCTGGCTGGAGAGTAAGGGACTGCCATCCTCAAGGGATCATGGAGCAGCCCAGTGGAAGCCAGAGAAGGGTCAGTGTTGGAAGCAGTGGACTCCTTGAGGAACCATTCCCCCTCCTCTGCTAAGTCAGGGATGCCTCAAAGTGGAGCAAGGAGTCACAGAAGGTTGGGATGACTCCTGCTCCTCATCACTCCCTCAGCCTCCTTGGCACTGGTCAAAGATGCACCAGTGTGCTACTCCCAAGCAACACAACTGCTCCATCCATCTATGTCCCCAGCACAGAAACAAGTTCTACTGGTCTGCTGGTTCACAGCATAGGTGGGTCCACATTCTGTATGGCACACGTGCCCTCTGCTACAGACCTAAGGCAGAGCTTCAGCAAACTGCAGCCCTACTGTCAAGGGTGTCACACTGCTTAGTGGAGGCAGAATCATTGCTCTTTCTGCCATGTATTAGTGCAACTTATTCAGCTGCAGAATGCAGCCATATTCACTGAGATATACCCACCCCTGGCTGTACTCCTCTGGCAGGTCTGACCACTTAAAGGAACTGAAAGGAAACTGAAGAGTTTCACCTCATTTCACGTGTCACCTGCAGACGCTGAGTGAGCCTCCCCAGTGGAGCTACCTGCAGCCAACAGGTGAAGCCTTTGTGTGGCTGCACAGTGAGCCACAAAGGGAAGGACTGGATCCAGGTCAAAAATAATCCCCAAAAAAGCATGAGGGAACACTGACAAAACATATTTTTACTTGGGTCAGACTGGTTCAGTTAAGAGAGTGGTGGTAATGCGCAACAGCAAGAAGCATCACCAAGAGAAAAACAATTCTCTCCTGCATGGTCCCAAGCTGTGCACCCAGGCTCTACAACTCAGGCTGCCAGGGTGAGCTAATCCTCCACTGTTACTGTTTGCACTACAGGCTGCTGAGGAGGCCAAACCCCTCCAGTGGGTGAAGTGTTCTAAGCAATGCAGTCTCCATGGGCACCCAGAGCCAGGCAGCAGCATTACCTCCTGAAAGCCCTGCTGGCAGCCACACACACGGCTCTGCCCTCCCGACCTGGCTGCCACCCGTCCAGCAAAGCCCAGCTCGGGCTGTGAAGCACCTCCTTCCCCAGAGGCTGTGGCCAAGGGGGGCAGAGCTGTGCTGAGCCCACGGCTCTCCCCGGCCTGCTGAGCTCGCTTTGGGCAGGACTGAGGTAAGAGGAGGTACCCACGTTACAGACACTTCTGCTGGCCCCACAGCAAAGCCAGGCTGAGGGAGTGGGAGCAAGCGGTTGGAGAGGGTAAGAAACACATCTTCAGCAAGGTGGGTGAAAACATGAAGAGCTCCTGGTGCCAGCACCGAGTCCTCAGAGCACACACCTCCAACAACTTGATCACCACTCGAGTTTTACTTTACCCGGCCAGCATTTCTGCTCTGTCTCTGGTCCAGGCTGTTTGCCAGCCGCTCGTCGGTGTCCAAGTTGCCATTGTCCTTGTCCAGGAGAAAGTCATTGTGCTGGGAGAGCGAGTCGCTCTCAGAGTGGTTGGCAGAGGGAGTGTCTGAGCCCTGGTTAGCTGGAGACGATGATCTAGAGGGAGATTCCAAGAATTTCTTGATGGAAGGGTGATTGAGAATTGTTGCGTCGCACGACCTGGTCCCCTGCAACGAAGAGGTCAGGAACATCTGGTCATTATTCCCCACAGGCCAGACAAAAACAGAGCTGCGCCACAAAAGTCAATGAATGAAGAAAGAGCAAATGTTTAATCAGCTGCCTGCAGGAAAAACAGATGCTGCAGAAGATAAAGGCTTAAAATGGATCTGGAATAGTACCCCAAATTGAATCTGTTCCTTCACACCTTCTGATCTCAGAAACCCACCGGGTTTTGGACGGGAGGACTGCAGCCTACTCAACCACCTGAAAATAACCTCTTCCTGTGCAGCCACCTCCAGTCTCACAGGAAGGCCACAGCTGCCTGGCTCCTGCAGGCAAGCAGAGTAGGTAAGGGCATCAGGCTCTTTAGCTTTGATACTCATTGGCAGCCTTGTCAACACCTATGAGACAAGCTACACCCTGTCTGCTCCCAAAGCTTAGCAGGGGATAAGTAATAATGTGCTCAGGCACGCTTGCAAACTTTCCTCAAAACAGACATCTTAGAGCTAATCTTACATCCTCCTAAACCTGCAAACAGGGAGGACAGGGCAGGCAAGTGTTTAAATATCTCTTGGTTTTTTTTCACTACCATGACAGAGGCCTTTCTTTTTCTCCTCCATTTGCTTTTTACCTCATCCATCAACTCAAAACAAGTGTGCCCTGGCCACTTCTTGACCCAGGCACCAGAGCTCCCTGTCACCTGGGTTTGAGATGAACCAAGACAGCAGAACACCCTGAGCAGCAGCAGAGCTTGGACAGCCTCCCCCCAGCTCCTGCAGCCACAGGCTCCCACCAGACTGCCAGCATCAGCTCAAAGGGGATCTTCTTCCCTGCCCAAACCCCCACATCAGCCATGCTGGAACAATGACTCATGGGGCACGTCACAAAGGAAAACAGATCAAGAAAGTGACTTGGGATTTATTTGTCGCTTTGTTTGTTTTGTTACTGTTTTTGTTTGTTTGTTTTTTTTCCCTTTCTCAGTTTTATTTTTAATCCACATTAGGTTCCCTGCTTCAGAATTCTGCCAACATGACAGAGGGGGAGGCAGATACCAGCATCACTACAAAGCAGCAAGAGTGGAATTACAAACACTGTCCCACCTTGGCCTCTAAAGGACCATTCCAGAACTTCCTTTCCAATTGTCCATTACATGCACAAGCAGGGCAATTATCAGCTCTCAATTAGCAGCTTGGGACAGTTACAGTCATTTTTATCCAAGGGCAGGGACACACACACTACCTGTCTAAAAAAACCCCAAAGCCCACACCAAACCCACACCAAGAATGTCTCCTTGTGTTTTACCTCTAGCCAAGTAAAATGACCAACACCTTGTCCAATAATTTGTGGGAAAACATAATAAAGCACAACCATGACAAATCCCAAGCCTCAAAACTCAGCAGCATTGGGTTTGAGAACTGTTTATATTTATGAGAACAGATCAGGAACCTGCAAATCATCTTCCCAGAAGTTCTGACTTAAACTACAAAGACTCCTATTCCACCAGAAGAAGAAACGAGACAATCTTTCACTGCCTGGTCAAACATACACGAGCCACAATTAGAAACAGACAACAAACAAAACTGAAATCAGCAGCAATTTCAAAATAAAGGAAAAACTGATTTAATCTGTGTGCAAATCAAGACTTGTAGAAAAAAAATTAAAAATGTAATCAAAGATACAATTAAACTAGCCATAAACTCATAAAGTAAATAAAGCAAGGAGGCACCGGTAAGTTTTGTGAATACCTCAAAACAATTACAAAATATATTATTTCTGAAAGTGTGAAAATCACCAGGGAAAAAAAGTGAACACCCTGCATGAGAGAACTAGAACAAGGAACAGCACAGCTCCTGCAGACACATGATGACAATGGATAAAGGCACTTACAAAGACTGGAACTTAGGTCACATTCTTCAGCTGCCTACACAAAAATCAAAGGGGGCAGGGAGATCCCTGAGCCTCCCAAGGCTACCACAACCTTTTCCAACTCCAGTTGCTCAGCTCAAGTTCAGAGAGGGAAAAACAAGCTGAACCTTTTGTTTTTACCTCACTCCAAGTCCTCTGAAAAGCACAATAGGAAACCCAGGAGCAGCACTGAGAGCAAGTGCTTGGAAGAGAAATTCTTATGGGACTAGAATGAAACCCGTGTGCGCAGCACCCATCTACAGCTTCCAAAAATCAATGGGTATCAGATCAACTTGAATTGAAAAGATGGTAACAAAATGCCTACATTGCTAATGAACTACATGTTAATGGCAGGAGCCATTAACACCCTGCAATTAGCAGTCATTAAGGGCAGAGTGCTCAGAACTGGGGTTTAACTAACAGGGTTTGAAGTTTTTTAATCTTATGAATTTTTAATCACTGTGATGATATCTCCTTGATTTATCTCCTGCTTTACTGCTGCCATCAGTCTGTTCACCAATCCATTAACAGACTGACTGCCAGGGCAAAGGGAAGATGGTTTCACAACACTGAAATCTTTATTATTTTTCTTTCCTGAAAAGTCCCCAAACACATCTGTTGCCACTCTCCTCCTGTGAAATGGAAAAACTTTTCAAGGCTTTGCAAGGACAAACTGTGCAGTGCCTGAGAAACAAGATGCTCTCAGGGAAAAACTGAGGAGGAAAAAAAAATGCAGAGTATTTCAGAAACCAGAACCAGGGGCTGCTGAACAACTTCAAAATTGCTTCTTGAAGATTTCTCTTTCCTCCCAGTACCTGAGGCCTAGCAGATGATGCAAAGGCCTCCTCTCCCACTGCCACCCTACTTGCAGTTTGTATTCCACTGTTTCATTAGATCACATCTCAACACCAAGCACCAGCTGAACAGCCACTGAACTCCACACCTTCCTTTGCAGAGATTCCCTGAAGTCTTGTTATTCCCAAAAGAGTTTTTACCTCTCCAGCTTTGAGGAGACCAGCAGAGGCATAATAGTTAGCCACAATGCAGGCACGCAGCTTGTCCATCATCCTCCTGGCTTCAATCAGGCGCTGCAGAAAGGAAACATGGAGCAATGATAAGCACTGCAGCCATCTCCCACACCCCAAAGACCAAGACCCTAGGTATTTATAGGAACAAAACCTTTATACCTGATCTATAACTTCAATTTCATGCTCTTTACTCTTCATTTCGACGGCAAACTGTTCCTTTATAATGGTCTCAATCTTCTGCACAGTAACATCTCGAGCTGTACAAGGCCATACATGAAAAAAAAGGAGGAAATATTTACATTCCTATTTTTGAGGCTCCACTTGAAGACAGAAAGATCAGAAATCACTACAGAGTGAGAAGTGAAGGGACAGTAAGTTCAGCACACACATATACACATAAAGGGATGGATTACTCTCCTCCAGAAAAAAGTTATGTCTTAACAAAAACCACATGTATCTTTAAAAGCCAGCTTATGTGGAGAGCTATTTTTTCCCTGTTAGGTCTGAGATGACAAATGACAGAAAATGGGAAGAGCAGGGCCAGTTTGTTTACTTCTGCCTCAGTAAAGCTGTAAACAGTAAAAGGAACACTCCACGGTGGTGGCCCGGTGCAGTCCCTGCTGCGACTGCGCCGGGCTGAGCTGGAACACCAGGGACATTCTTCTGCTCTCCTGGGCCAGATCCACATCCAGGAAATTTACACCACCTCACGCAGCAAGAATAAAGCAAACTCATATTTATACAGCCCTGGCACCAAGTGCAGCCTGCTCTGGAGTGCCTACAAGCTGTTTATTACTCACAAAGGAAATTACATTATCAAAGCTGGTCTACCTCTTACAAAATCCTCTTCCAGCACAGCAGTCAAAAAAATTTAGCCTTTCAGCAGGAGTTTACTGACCTTGGTGGAAAGTATGTAGTTCAGGATTTCAAACTGAGCAAATACTTTACAGCAAATTAGTGGCTAAGAATGGGATTGGCATATGATCTTATTTTTCTAGGACATGTATAAACCTAAGAAGAACTGCTCTTTTTGCTCTACACCTACTGTAGACTTTAATATGGCCCTTCATGTAAGTCACCTCCATTACATCAAGGGGTTTCAAACAACTTCTGCTTTTAGCAAATTCTAAGTCAGAACCTGGCAAAGCAGGAATTACACTTCTAGAAGAAAGCTGGAAAAGGTGCTCCAGCCTGTGTCAGTAGCAGAGTGACCCCACTGTAAAGCAGAGCAGCCAAAGAGTCTGGTTTTCCCTGGAAAAATCTCACATTGTTTCTACATAAAATAAGAGACAACAGCACCAAGACTTTGGCTTGAACTTCAGAGGAAGTGCATGTCTTTCTAAAAAGCACGTATCTGTTTGAAGAGGTTTCTAATATCACTGTAGAGAAGGGAAAGAAAAGCAAGTCAAAGCTTTGTTGGCATCTTCCAGATAGCACAGATAATTTTACTGTCTAATCGGGTACCTACAACAGGAGTGAGGCAACTGATACTTCTATATGCAACAGGGGTATCCTAAATAATTCTCCTTCTTTCCACGTACATATATACACATATGTGTGTGTATATATATATTTAGAACCAGAAATAGTTCAAGCCTACATTAAAATACATTTCTGGTTGAATCTGTATGAGTAAGGCAAAATTAAAAACCAGAGGGATATAATTTACCTCCAGCCATGAACACCATGATAAGGAAATTCTCATGTAAGGCCATACACTTAAAATAAACCTAACCAGATTAAGGCATGAGAGGTGTGGTTCAGAGAGGGACAACTGCATCTCTGTCCAAGGCTGATGCCATGCCACGGCAGCATTTAAGCACTTCAGGATTTGTGGTTATATTACAGAGGCTTTTAAGAACACTTTATATTAATTTTTTCCCAACTTAGTGTCAACCACAGTCCCTCATTAAGATCGTATTAGTGAAATTTGTGTACTTAAGGAATTCTAGTATTGAAAGCTGGAGATCTTCCATGAAAAGAAGAAGCCAAAAGCAAAGTCTGAAAGCAAAGTTCACTTTGGCAAGGACAGCTTTCCAAGGTCCTGAGACTATGCCTGCTCATCATCAAGATTTTCTGAAAAGTTGCTTCAGAAGCAGATTAAAAACCTGCCTGCAGTCCCTGGGACACGCCAGAACAGAGTGGTGACTTCTGGCAGCCAGGCAGGGCAGGCAGCTGGGAGTGGTGACACAGCCAGCTCCCTCACAGCTGCACCGGCCGCTGGCAGACAGGACCTGCCCTGTAACACACTCAACCCAGAGCTCAGCCTCCTCCTTGTCCAGCTAGCTGTACAGCAGCCTCCAAAACATCACCCACCAAGCCATCCTCTGTCCCTCTCCAACTGGCAGCTCCGGCTCTATTCCTGGATCCTTTTCAGAGCCCACAGCCAGCCTCATTTTTCTCACCTCCCTGTTTGTCAGCTCTTCCCATCACTATCCTCTCTTACTAGCTGTGCTATGCCAAAAATCACTAGCCTACTCCCTGCCCCCGGGGCAAGCAGCTCTACTCTCATTTGCCCAGAGAGACTGCAACCTGTCCCAGGCACTCTGCCAACAGGCTGGTTCCCAAAGCAAGCACATCCAAGCGTGCCAAATGCAAACCTACTCATCCAGCTACTTGCTCCACTACACCTCTTTATCCACCTTTCCTTCAGATGTGCTCCTCTTCCTCCTCTCTTGCATGTTTCAAAGCCCCTTCCCTCTCCCTAAATTATCCTTTCTGCACTTCATCAAGGCTCCTTTCTGCTTCATCTGCCAGCTCTCTCAAACACTTGTCATCTTCCAACAGCCAGTGCATGACCTGCAAGGTCATGGATTTTTCTTCTCCTCCCTATGCTGTACTGTGACCTCTATCCCCCCAAAATGTAAACAACCTGTCAATCTTTCCCAGAGCAGACTTCAGCCAAGGAACAAATGCACGGGCTGGAACACAACTCAGCACGGGAAGATGAACTGTAAATACTTTAGGAAGCATCAGAAACCAAAGTGCTGGGGCCGCAGAGAGCTTGTGCTCCATCTCCTACCATGCACCAAAGGCTGCACCCTCACTCCTTACTTATGGTCCAGACAGCAGGAAGGGATGACTCCACATAAGATACATCTTCATTTGGCTACACAGAGCTGTCACTGCCTGCCTTGCTACACGTCTGTCCTCTGCCCCAACTCCAAGCCCAGCCTTTTCCTGACTGGTTTATACACAGCATGCACATCCATAGAATTTCCAACTCCACAGCTCCTACCTGACTGTTCGGCCGCTTTGTGCCGCTTGTTGGGATGTGTGATGGTGATCTCCTCATAGTCGGGGTCCTTCTCTGCAATCACTCTCTTGATCCCAGACATGTTCTCTACTCCACCGAGAGGAAAAATAAAAGCGTTAACATTTTCCACAGTGATCATCAAGGCAAGCTTCAACTTCTCACTACAGGGAGGCCTGTGGTGCAGCCCCCAAAGAGCAGGGGCACCTCTCCAGTGGGGGTAGTGATCATCACACATGTTCACAGGTTCTGCACAGCCCAGGAGCTTCAAATGCCTCCTGGCGCCTGTGTCTCACCAGAGCCCGGGTGCCCACAGCCCCAGCCGAGCTGCAGTGGCAGAGCCCCCGTGCTCGGGGCAAAGCGCTGCCAAAGAGCCCCGCGGGGGCTGCTCGGGACACCGCCCGGGCTCAGGGGCTGGCTCCAGGAGAGCGGGGCTCGCTCTACACGGGCACCGCCGCCCTGGAAGGGGGAATGCTGGCCCCCAGGTGCGAGGGGCAGGCGGGCGGGCCCGGGTGC
>VXBQ01011428.1:360352-383079 GCA_013400175.1 Phainopepla nitens | reverse complement strand
GGGCGGGCCGGGCCGGGGGCAGCCGTGGGCAGCCGTGGGGGCCCGGCCGTGCCGCCCCCGCCGCGGGCAAGCACGGGCTGTGGGCAGGGCGGGCCCTCGCCCGCGGCAGCGGAGAAACCGAGATGGGCCGCGCGGTCGGGTTCCTGTATGGAGGGACGAATGCAGGGATTTGGTCCTGACTTGCTGCTCGGAACAACCGTGCTTTAACGTGTAAAAAAAATATGAGGAAGACTTTTTAATGTGGGAGATATTTTATAAAAGGATGATCGAAGTGCTGCAGTGTGTCCAGAGAGGGGAAGGGGCTGGAGCACAAGTCCTATGAGGAGGAGCGGCTGAGGGAGCTGGGGGTGTTCAGCCAGGAGAAAAGGAGGCTCAGGGGAGACCTGGCTCTGCACAACTCCCTGACCAGGAGGCTGCAGCCAGGTGGGGGCCGGCCCTGCTCTCAGGGAACAAAGGGCAGGATGAGAGGACTTAAGCTTAAGCTGCGCCAGGGGACATTAGGAAGAAATTCTTCACAGAAAGGGTGATTAGATGTTGTAATGGGCTGCCCGGGGAGCAGGTGGAGTCACCTTCCCTGGAGGCATTTCAGGAAAGACTGAATGGGGCACGCAGTGCTGTGGTCTAGTTGTCAAGGTGGTGTTCAGTCATAGGCTGGACTCCATCTCTGAGGTCTTTTCAGCCTAATGGATTCTGTGATTCTATGATTAGCTAAAGAAAAGACCCAAGAAAGGAGTCCTGGGCTGATTGAGGTTCAGGATACCTGGAGCTCACGGCATAGACCACGATGGGAGCCCTGGCCTACTCTTAGACAGGCTTCAAAAAACCCTTATACCGCGCTTAGTGCTCATCATACTTCATATTCTCACATCAGAGCTAAACCAGTACAATGAGTGCAGTTAATGCCATGGTTTGTATTTGGTTCTGGCCAGGCTGCAATGCCTCTGTCAGGTGCAGCCATGGTCTATCAATGCTATGGTCTGTGGCAGCCTCATGCTTCATGCAGTGAGCCCTGAACCACCACAAATTAACATCCTCTTCACTCATGGATTTGCAAACTTACTTATGAGGCCACTGATTAACAAGTCTATGCTGAATGTTCATAGCTTAGCCCTTAAAGTCCTCTTTTCTTTTCATTTCAGGATCACTACTATCTTTTCTGACACTATCAGCCTTTCTTTCTGCCAAGCAACAGACCTATGGAGAGTGTTCTTAAACTCAAATTAGTATCCTGCTCACCAGAAATGACTGTAATGTAGTTCATTTTTATTCTCTTCCTTACTTCTGCTTAATGGAAAGAGGAAGAAGCTGTTGTTAGAATACTGCCACCAGCTGACTGTGTTTAAGACTTAAAATATCTTAAGGTGGGCTTTCCAGCTCTCAAAAATATTTCCATTGCTTTGCAGTCTATGGATTCCCTTTCATTTTTTTTTTTCAGGTTACTTCTTTCTACAGTAGGCCGAGCTTCTGCAAGAACTGAACATGACTGGAAGTTACTTTTGGCACTGCAGCAAGAGCCACTCTGAGGCTGTAGCCAAGCCTGGCCACACTGCAGAGCTGCAGCAGGCACTGCTGGCCTGCCACGTTTTCAGCAGTGCCCTACCACAGCCTTGCCCCCTGCTCTGCCACGTGTGTGTGGCATCTTGAGATGGCAGAGCCTCTAATTTTAGGAGAATAAACCTACAGGATTCTTTCCCAAACCCCATGTTTTGCCAGTCACCTCCCCAATGTTTTGTTTGCTTTTCCCAATCTCCTACGCTGGTTTTGCCTTCCGAGTCCATTCACATTCTCTTCTAATCCCACTCCCTGCTTTTTACTTTTTCCAGTTTTCTTTCACATTTACTCTTCTGTGCAGCCTCCAGCTTGCCTTTACTCCCTTTGGTAGGACAGAAGGGTGAGCAGAGAAAACAACTAGACAGGGAGGCAGGGGAACACATCAAAGGAGAGAACGGACAAGGGGCAGAATCCAACAAGTTACATGACCCAAAAAAACCAGGAGGGAGTTTCCTCCTTGTACCACCAAGCCCCACCCTGGAACTTCTCATAAACTAAATAAACCACAGTGAACTATTCAAAAGGCAAATGTTTATTAGATACACTGGACTTTAAAAAAACTTTCAAAGAATTATGCAAGAAGTATATTTAAATATAACAGGTGTTATTGCAATTGTGCTACATTATAAAATCACTTTTCTACTGTCAGCACAATCTGAAGACCTCAATGTTATAGGTGAGATCCGTTACATTGACTCTGGCACACAGTAAGTGGTCTGAGCTTTCCTGTTCCAATGTCATTTGTGCTGCACCAGGCTGTTCTTGAGGGCAAGATCAGCTCTCCGTGGAACTACAGCTTTTATGTTTCAGTAAATAAAGAAACTGGCAAGGAATAACAAGAACTGCTGTTTTCCTCAGCAAAAAAAGGAAAATCAGAATATGATTTCAGGTGAAAATATCATATGAGTAACAGTTCAGGAGGTAAACTCTCTTTCCATGGCCAAGTAGTTCCTATTAATCCGACTCCGAAGTGCTACAGGTGCACCAAAAGGAGAATGACTCATAGGTCCAGCATTTACACAGATGAAATGAGTGACAGTACATTACATTCAAGTCTCTTGATTTGCTTATTGCCATGCTGCACCACATTATTGCTTCATATTTTGTATCTTGAACAAGAGGTTGATGACTTTGGAGAGTTCAGAAATATCACAGAAGCTACTGACTAATACAAGAAACTGTACATGTTAAGGACAGGAAGTCAAAGACTAAACCCAGTCCTTTGTCACTGAGGCGTGCTGGAAACAAAAAAATAAAAAACAAATACTGATTTCCCTAGATTAAATCTGTCATAGCACTGTAATAATGGAAGCATTCTAGGCACGTTCTAAACAAGAAGTTTAACTGTTCTAATTAATTAATGGCAAGATTTATTGCTCCTAGGAGGACATTAACAGTCTGAACAGTAAGACCAATCATAATAAAGGTAACAAACAAACTGGGAGGAGTAATCCAAGCTCTTTTTCACAATAGATAAAAATATAGGTGAATTCAAGGCACAGGTATTTTCAAACTTAACGCACATTATTTTCTTTGGAGCTAATCATACAAACTAAGCCCTAATTACACTATTAACAAGTTGTACACAGGGCCTTTATGTGCATCACTTGTAACAGCACTATCAGAAAATGATCACGAAATTATTCACATACGGATGTGCACACATAAACATATCAGCATAGACTGGATCTCTACAGTAGAAAAAAAGAAATATTTCTGCAAATAGCTTACAGTTCTTAGTAAGTAATCATGAACTTGTGTGTGACACAAAGGCAGCGAGCAGAGAACAGTCACAGCTGCTTTGGGCTTGGTGGGAGGCTGCTGGTTTGTGGCAGTGCTCACAGCACTGACACAATCGTGATCCATTTTAATTAATGCCATCTGAAATTCCATACCGAGGAAACTTGTGTGCTAAACATATTTTACAAAACACAAAGCACTGCTTGGCCCCCAACCAGATAGCAGGTTTCTGCTCAGAAATTTCATCTTAACCTGTAGGCTCAGATCTCTTTAACTAGGCACAACCAATAATTTCATTTGTAATTTCTTGTGTACATGAGACTACATTCAGATGCAAATATTTGTTGTGCCTCACAGTGATCAGGGGTTGTGAGATTCTTATTGCTCTTGAGTTGGTTCTTGGTGGTAAAGCGGTGGTAAAGCAGAGCCCCACAGCTACTTGCCTATTTGGGCAACTCAGAAAAATGAACCCCTGGCTTTGCTGAGCATTGCCACTAGCAGACCACAGGCATATCTGCATCTTGACTGCTCCAGCTGAGTTCAGTGAATCGACAAATACGAAACATTTTGACCACCTGAGTTTCAGCACCTGGAATTGCAAACTTAGGAGCATCCTGAACACCTTGGTTTCAGCAAGCCCAGCCAAAGCACAACCCCCAAACACTGGGGCTCTCCTCCTGACACCTCTGAGCCTGCTCCAATGCGTTTCTCCTGCCTCTGCTGCCCAGCACCCCCTGTCACCAAGTGACAGGCAGTGAGTGGGCTGCTTCTTGTTCTGTCCTTGCAGCAAGTCAAAGAAAAACAGGATAAACAAAGTGTTTGCCTAAGATAATGAGGCGAACTCAACTATTCTGAGGAAGAAACTGAACAGGCAGTAGCATCCTTGCTCTCAAGCACAGATGACCAAAATTTCCTCTGAATCTCTGTCCAGGTGAGCATTTCCTCTTCCTCCATCATTAGCCTCTCTCAAAACTTCACCATGTTAAAAATATTATTTTAAAAGCTTCAGTATATTATTATAAGGGTCCATATCAACATAATCTGCATTAATATCTCTGCTTCAACAGAGTACAAACAAAGCTATCTTTGATGAGAACTGCATTGGTGCCAATCAAAAGAAAAAAAAATTACAGTACAGTCTGGACCCCCTTGGTGCTGGAGGGGAAAGCACAGTGTCCAATCCCCCAAATGCATACCAGACACACAGTATAAAATGGAAAAGATTCCACACATAATGCCTACTCAACCACGCCCAAGGAGGGAGTCTAGAGGTACAACTACATGATTACCAGGCAATATTCTGTGGCTGTAAAAGGGGAATGCTTCAGCCACAAGCCAAGGGCTAGAGGCTGCATGTGCTGCAGTGATCTGTAAGTGATTGAGAACCTTCCAGAAGCCTGGCAAAAAGAAAGCATCAACTGTCTTTTCAATTAACATCACACTGCTGAGAACAGAAGTGAGCATCAAAATAGAGAAGAAAAACATTTACCCATTTCTGTTTAGCAGAGTGAAGACAATTCTTAGAATTTATTTTTTAGGTGTGACTCGGAGATGCTTGAGCCCTCATATGTATGGCTGGACTGAAGTTACATCTTTGTGCAGGTGGTCTAGAGCTACCAAACCAACTACCATTTATGATGGAAATATTTTGATTGTATTAGATGACATTAATAATTTTCTCTCCTAGCTGAGACAAAGGAAAAAACTAAAACCAACTTGCTGCTCAAGCCCATAAACTGCAAGCATCTAGATGTGCATAAGAATGAGAGGTTAAATCTTTGAATCCATCTATACCTAAGTGAAATGCATTGGAGAACAAGTGGCTCAGGAATGCGTCTTCCAAATTAATGCATCCTTCTAGAAAAATGGTACATTTTCATTCAATCAAGGTCAAATTGCTCTTTTCTAGTACATCTAAAAATAACTGTTGTAACAGAGCAGGCCGTAAGTGCAAATTATTTACAGAGCAAACAAGTGAGAAGAAAAACTCACTGCCTGGTTTAAAGAAATCATTGCATAAGTAACTGCCATTTAGCAGTGCTCCACACCTGTAACTGTTCAGCTTTGATACAGGTTCTCAAGAACTGTAAGCAGAAATTTTCTGCATCTACATTTCTGCATTTACTGGTTCATTAAACACTGTCATTTTCAAAAATAGGTAACAGTACATAAATTGTTAAGAAAAGACAACTAAACTATAAAATGAATCTTCAAAACCATGGAAAGCAAGTATCTTGTTATTTACAGAGTAGTGCAGTATTATAAACAGATTAAATGACACTGTTCTACACCTACAGAATAAGCACTGTTTAAAAACAGTATAGCATGACAACATTACAAGTCTGACTACAAACAAGAGGAAATCAAAGGAAAGGAGGGTATTTTTCCAATTGCATCTCTAACAAAGTGCTCCTACAGTCTTTGACATTTTCATTTACAATGATG
This sequence comes from Phainopepla nitens, assembly GCA_013400175.1. Taxonomy (NCBI): domain Eukaryota; kingdom Metazoa; phylum Chordata; class Aves; order Passeriformes; family Bombycillidae; genus Phainopepla; species Phainopepla nitens. The sequence goes on along the minus strand of VXBQ01011428.1, from coordinate 377,343 downwards.
GCACAAGCTATATACACAATACATAAAATCAGCTACAGGGCAATTACCATTGCAATCAACAGACCTTATTCAAAGGTACTGAAATTGCCATTTCAAAGTAAAACTTGGTGAGCAGAAACAGATGAAACTTAGAAAAGGATTAATTTATCTGATTCATTTGTCTTACATTGCCAAGGCATTTTCTTTTTAGGGCACTGTGAATGTACATGCTCAGGGACTGGTGTCCTGATTAATCACTCACATGCACCGATTTGTTTTTTATCCATATTCTTACCATATCCAAAGCAGTGTTTGGTATTCAGCCAGAAACTGAAATTTGTGTCCTTTCCTGAGGTTACAAGTTAATGCATCCCAAAGTGCAGCTCCCAGTGCTCTTTAAAACTCATGACCATGTTACTGAAAATGGTGACTCCCAGTTTGGCATAGCTTCACTGAGGGTCAGAATTTCCATCTCATGAGGAAATACTCTGGGAACACAGATGAGGAAAGTCCAGTGGAACAAACAACGTTCCAGAGATGGTGCTTGTTTTCACCCTCCTGAGGAAGCACAGAGACCAGAACCCTGAGGCCAGGGCTGGCTCTGCAGGGGTTTTATGGGGTTTTTCTCCCCTGGCACTGACCAATTTCCCTACTGGCTGCTGTTCTCAGAATTCCTTTGCAAGGCAGTTCCTGAGGTTTTTGGTGATTTACAGGAAATTGGTACACGGACAATCCTATTAATTTTCCAACTCCCAAGTGCTATTTCAGTTTTTATGAACTTTGTGCCTCAACTGTACAACTGTGTACTGGAAACAAAATGTTCTAGTACAGAAAGGGGAAGACTTAGAAAAATACCTTTACTGAAAAAGCCCTAATCCAATAATGGTGGTGCATCAAGACACAGGTGCTTCCTAGGCTTCCAAATCATCCAAAACATGTCATATGGCTACATGGACAGGTCCACAGATATTTTTTCTGGTGAAAGGACGGACCTTCCCAGAACTTCATCTGTGGCCAAACAGTTATAGAGTAGTTTAACTGTGCTACAGTAAGTGATTGTCTGAAGAAAGGCCAAGAAAAACTTGCTGGATACTCTGCCATCTCTGCAGATAAGACATCCAGAAGACCAATTTATAAGCTGTAGGGCACAAACTCAAGCCTCCACCTCTATCATCAACTAATTTAAAATGTGATTCAGAAACTGGGAGAATCCAGAGTTCAACATCCTTCTATTTCTTAAATAGTTCAGACATTGCAGTGAGCAAAGAGTGAACCCAGTAACTTTTTGCCTTCACCCATACTATCCAAAAAGGTAAAAACTGTGATTCAAACTTTGCCTCACAGATGCATGCCTGAACCCACTGGTCTTCCATGTCATGTAGCCTTGTACTTCTTTGCTGGACATTTATCAACACTATGAATAACTTCCACAGGGTTAAGGTACACAATCATCACTGCAGTGTGTTGTAGTGGCTCACCAAACAACCAGTTTCTCCTTCAGAACAAAGCATTCCTCAAAGATTCTTGTTTTGTCCAATGTAGCTTGTTTTGTTGGTGTTTTGGTTTGGTTTTTTGGTGGGGTTTTTTGTGTTTGGTTTTTTTTTTTGTTTTTTTTTTTTTTTTAATTCCAACCCATGCATGATCTGACAAAAAATTCTACTTGGTTAAGCCAAGTAATCTGCTTGTAAGAATGATGCATGTGAATTATATAATTGAGCTTTTTAAATTACAGATAATTATTCCAGATGATTCTTTGGGATTTACTTGCCTATGTATTTTTTCCATTAGCAGAACCAGGAACACCTTGAAGACATTGTTTTTAAAGACACAGGCACAAATGCTGAAGGCACTTTCCCCAAAAAGCTTTCAAGATTTTAATTACTAATCACACATAGGGCAAACTTTCCGACCACTGTACAATGTCCTGCTCTCAGATCAGAGCCCACAGCAGATAGAACTGAACTCTGGTTACTGGATAGGTTTATAGGCTTGTTTGTAAGTTAAATTAACCCTTTTTCTAAAGGCACAGGATATAATTTTCATACGACGCTTAGGCAGGGAATTCCCACTTCAGGAATCTTTAAAAGGCCTGTCTGGCAGCAGACCACTGGATTCATTCTTCTTTTTTCAAGAAAAAAAAATTACAGTTTAAAGCCTTTTTCATTGTATCTATGAATGGTCACACAGCCATGATACGATACTGGCCTGGGCATGGCTGCCACTCCTGTGATAATGCCCGTTGCAGGGTCGTAACAGAGAATAGTGTCTGTGGCTTCACCATTTTCCCGTCTTCCACCAAGGATATAGATTTTTCCATTACACACAGACATGCCACAGTTCTCCTGTTGCAAGAAAACACAGGGGAATACGTGGTTATTTAAAAAGCAAGATTTGATTCATGCCTGTCTGCCCCAGTGCAGGAGGGCAGCACCGTGACTGCCTTTTGTAAACAGCCTGGCCTGTAATGTTCCCTCCTGAAAGGGAAATTAGGGAAAGCACCAGCACAGCCCTACAGAAAAGACTATTTCAGGTCTAAGCCTTTACTATATGTAGATCAGACAAAGGGAACAATGGAATACAACTGAACCCTGTACTTACCACTGAAAGATCTGAGATAGGGAAAGGATGTGAGAACAAAGGTTTTCAAAAGAGGGACCACAGTAGGTACTATTAATGCAAAGAATGGGAACAAGGAGAAGCATCTTAGAGGAGCAACAGATAATGAAGAGGGATGTAAATGGGGAGAGTAAAAAAGGCATGACTAAAAAGAGTGCACAAGAAAAGTCAGTGCTATGTCTTACTTGAAACAGAGATAGGTTTTTATTTCTTCCTCAAAAGCAGGCATGGAAAAAATACTCTGTTAAATACAGAACACAGATTAAAACAGAGGAACAGAGGGAAGGCTGGGAAAAAAAGAACAAATTTCTCTTAAGGTAATACTATAGAGTATGTGATGGCTGTTTTTAAAACACGGGGAAACGTAACTGCTGCACACACACTTCACTACAGAGGGGACCCGTTCAAATCCTGCTCAGTGTCCCGTGTGTGGAAATGAGAGAGCTCTCACTGCTCAAGTCAGACGCTTTCTGTGCTACACAGTGGGGCTTTTTCACACTGTAAAATCAGCCTTCAGTATTTCCTGTTACACTGAAAGGCTTTAATCAATTATAAGGAAATTGCTCCCTTCAGTCTAAATGAAAACATGCATCAGAAGGTAATTTCTCTACAATGATATATATCCAGTATACTGTTCTTCAACAGTAACAGCTCTCAAGCAAAGCCTGGACTGCCTAACAGTGACACCCAGCTGAAAATTTACTGGTTTAGAAACTTCCTCTTCTGTGAGGTTTTGAGTTACACAGGCAAAGAGGTAAAGCAAGAATGGAATCAGAAATGCAATTCTATCAAGGTTAAGCAAATGTATACTTGTTTAATGCTAAGATAACAATGTCAAAAATGACCTTCCAGGTGTCTGTGGGTTTTTGCTTGGTAATTACCTGTCTGCTGAATGTATTCTGTACATGCATCCAGTAGTCCTCAATGGGGTCATAGCAGTAAATGGCTTTGGTGAGCCCACCAGCAACGTAGATCAGATTGTTGAGGGACACGGCCGTGATACATCTCTTGGCAATGGGGATGGTGGCACGGAGCAACCAGGAATTGGTATCAGGGTCATAGGACTGAACCTGGAAACAGGACAGGCCTTTCAGATTGAAAGCCCAACTGAAGGAACAGCCTGGCACGCCCACACAGGTTACACAAGGAGAGACAAAGCAGCAGTGCCTCCCCGAAAAAAACTGAGTCAATGTAAATGCAGACCCATATATCAATAATTTATACATATGCACAATATTTAACATTGTTTTCCAAACACTCCCATTTAAGAATTCACACAAATTGCAAGGCAAATGACATAAGCAATGTATCCATAAGAAACACCACAGTAACAGCGTATCACTCAATTAACATTTTCTACTATTTTTTGTATTAGAATAACTCCATACTCCAGCAAAAACCAGTTCCAGCAGATCTCCTGTAGCACCCGGTTTTAAGCCAGCAATCCAGCTTGCTGCGGGCAGAAGATGCAACCCAAGAGAGCTACCTGACCTTGTCAGAACAGGTGTTGTCATCGGGGCCGCCCCCGATGACGAAGAGCTTGCCCACGCAGCTGGTGACGGCGGGGGAGCTGACAGCCTCCTTCAGGGGAGCCACCTCGCTCCAGCGGTTGGAGAAGGAGTCGTAGCACTCCACGCTGCTCAGGCGGTTCTGCCCGTCGTAGCCTCCCACCACGTACACCTGCACAGAGGGGACAACGCTGCCATGGCTGCCTGGTTACAGCAGCTGTGACACTGCAATGTCAAACTAAATGAGTTTAAAGCTGATTTGCTAGGTCGGTCAAGGGATACGTTCCTCAGGGTTTTTTATTTATACACAGGAGGAGAAGGATATGGTCTAAAAGTAACAGGTAAAAACTGGATATGGTCTAAAAAATAGGTAACTTCCTGGAGAGTTCCATTCAGTCACATGTGGAATGACACTGCAAACACATGCCAAAGCATAGTATTATTAATACTGCAGTAGAAACTTCTTATTTGAATAGCATTTGTTAGAAAAGGCATTCCTCTGTATTTCTCTTTTTTCAGATAACATTCAACAACAACAGCAGCAGCAAACACCCATCTGAATTTACCTTTGCTTTTTTTGGCATTTTGCTTTTTCCCTATTTGCTTACTGAAGTATTTTTTCCTCTCAGTTTGTAAATTCTACTTTCTTGTCTCTTCTTTCATGCTTAGGAAGCAGAGCTCCTCATTACTTGTGCTTACCTTCTTCCCTCTGCTTGCTTAGCTGCACGTTTCAGCTCTAAGAAGATCAAGTGACACAACACCACATGCACATCTTCTCTAACTTCCACTAAGGGGGTCCCAACTAGTGGTTTGATGTTCAGGCATATTTGCCTTCAAAACACAGCAAAACCTCCCATTTCCACACTCCACGTGTTTGCTTAATTTCAATATAAAACATTAAATAAAACTGCTGACATTCAGCGTAGCATCAGTTGCTGTTAATAACTACATAAACTGTTAGACAGCATTTTTGAAGCACAGACAAATCCAGATGCTTCTTTGCTTCCCAAAAAATTGCTTCTTGGAAATAAGCCACTTCAATGATGTAAAAACAACACTCCGAAAAACAAATGAGCAGTAAGATGATTTTCATGTCCATGGGTAGTGTCTGACTGATGAAGAGCCCAACTGTTTATTTTATTGGAAAATAGGTATTTTTTAAATTATTTAGTATGAAATACAATGTAATACTTAAGAATTTTCTCCACAGTTTTCTTATATACAGCAAACATTCCCACTATAAAAAAATTAAAATATACTTCTCTTACTTTACCCAGAAGAACAGCCATTTTATGTCTCCATCTGCCTTTATTTAAGGAGGCAACTCTGATCCAAATGTTAAGTTGAGAGTTATAAATCCAGACATCCCGGCTATTGATTCTTCCACCTTTAAAATGAAACAGATGCCAATTTGAACAATTATAAACTAACTATTACCATGCCCCTCTAGAGTGGGCAATGAAAACTTTATATCCCCTTTTGGGATGTAAGAAGGATCTACCAGTATTTATACCTGACACTGAACAAGTAATTTGCAGTGGATTTCAAAGATGAAATCCCACAGTAAGTTGTTTTCCTCACGCTTTCCTTTCCCGTAACGCTGAGATCACACTAGATTATTTCTTGAAGTTGGAATGCATTTTAATGGCTTTTGCCCAAGCTCTTCAGATTTCCTGTGGTGTCACTACCCAGACAGACCCTCCAAATCCCCAGTCCTGCACAACCCTCCCACCCCCTCCTCTCCTGCTCTGGGAGCATCTCCTTGGTTTCACACCTTGTCAAATGCCACAGGCACACACCCGAGGGGATTCACACACAGCCTGCTGCCTGAACCCTCAGCTGCATCCTGTCATTTTCCCTTGCTAAAAGAATCAATGTGCTGCTGCAAAAAGCCTGCTTGGGATTTTTTATCTGTAGTTTTCCCAGCTGTGGCTGCACGCAGGCTCCTGCTGTATTTCAAAGCAGCCGTTAGCTGGTCTCTTTAAATACAATTGATGTCCTGGAATCAGCTGTAAAAAACTGCGGATTCATGCCAAACAAGAACTCCAGAAAACACTTTTGTTTACAGTAAGATTGTGCTGGGGCTGGTGCTCACAGCAGCAAGTGACTTTCAGCTGAGCTTCTAGAAGTTCACAGCACAAAGATCTGCTGCACTACTTAAAAAGCAAACCAAAACAAACACACCCCACAAACAGGACGCAACAAAAACCAACCAAGCAAAGAAAGAACTCTTGAATTTTTCACGATTATTCACCTGAAACAAGAATATCATTCCGCAGAGCACACACTGCATACTCAGACTTGGTGAACTCTGGAAGTTTAGCCAGTGACTTCCACTCTCCTGTCACAGGATCATAGCACTCCGTGTATGGCAAATTAAAGCCTCCAACTCGTTCACAGCCTCCAACAACAACTATCACCTCAGAATAACCAGTTGATCTAAAAAAGTGAACACAGAAAATTAAGATGTAGGAGATATTTGTTAGTACATGAAGGCAAAACAACACTGTCTTCAAAACTGTGTGAATATCAGAAAAAATACTATTTAGTTTTAACTTCCACAATAACAAAAAAAGAAAATAGAAGAGAGTCATTAAGCAAACAGGCTTTCACTGTTTCCAGCTGTCTCATTACACAGCAGGTTACCACACTGACAGGTGTCCTGTGTAAGTGGTGGAGTGGCACTGCACAATGTTCTATGTAAAAACCATGTAATTAAATAACACAGAAAGCCCTTACTCTAGTATTTTTTCATTTGAATGTACACACAGATCAGAAACAGAGTTCAAGCCAGGCCAGAGACAATGAGATGAACAATCTAAATCAGTCTTCATTCCCCCTCCTGAGCTCTACAAAATCAGTAATACTTTACAGCACCTAAATATCCCAAACATTTAAAAGCAGAAGTAATGTAATCACCAAAATAAGGAAAACCAAAAAGATCTTAGAGCCAATGCACAGTAAAATGGAGAACAGCAGTGATAGGAGGAAACAGGAAGGAATACTGAAATAAAAATTCAAACCTAAAACCAAGAACTAAAACTCAGTGGGAATAAATCAGGCACCAGACAGTCTGCAATATACCCAAAGAGACCTTTAGGTGCTATTCCACACTCACATTCTCCTTCTACTAACCAGTGCTTCTGCATCACATATATTCTATATTCACAGCAGTAACAAAACTTATCTAAAAAATAATGTATATTTGAAGGTAGAGAATCAACCAACCATCTCTGATGTGCAAATCAAACTGTGACCACCTTTATTCCTCCTCTCAGACTTATAATTTCTTGTCAGTATTTGTCAAACTCCCTTCTTTTCAGGGCATTTTTACATTAAAGCACTTTGCACTGACATAGTTATTACAAGGACTGCTGTCAGATAAGCAAAACTGAATGCAAGATTGATTCTATTTTTGATGAGCCTTTTTGTTGTGCTGTGCTTTGCACTATGATCCCAATGTGAACAGGTATCTCATAGAGCAGACATTCATGCCACTGCTGAGTACTGCAGTCTTCTCTCAAAAATAAAGAAAAAAAGACTTATGACTGGATTTGAGGTAAAAGTTGCATGATCTGTCCCTACAGTTCCTAACATGAACTTATGCACATATTCACCTATAAATCCTGATGAGGCTCTCCTTGTTTTCAAACACCATGAATAAAACTGAGCCCTTCTATCTCCTTGTCACCAAACCAAACTGAAATTTTCCATACATGTTTCTACCCAGAATATTGAGAACAGGCAAAGGCAGTGCTAACACCCCACAGGAGGAGATAAATGAGATGTGCCTGAGGAATGGCACTCACGCACCTGAACCCGTCAGAAGGAACTCTTGCCAGCTGCTCAGCTTTGAAGTCCTGCTCCTTCCTGCTTTCTGTGTATTTACTGTTTACTGCTTTGTGCTTTTTTGAGGAACAACTCTGAAAAGAATCTCTCAAAGGGTAAGAGAGGGGAACTTCCTGTGCCAACAAAGCATTACCCAGGAAAAAAACTTCCATAAAAGCAAGACACTCATCCTTAGAAGCAAGCCCAAAGACACCAGCTAACTGTGAACAAAGAGGTTTGTCTGTGTATTACTTTCTAGATCAGAATTAAGGCCTCCATTCACTCACTGAAAAGATGACTGTGACAGATTATCAATCTTTGGTTTAAAACTAAATGAATCAAAAAACTTTGCTCAGAGACAGCTCTTTATTAATTGCTGTAGTAATGGAGTTTTTCAAGAAAATATTCATTTAGCACAATATTTCAAATCCAAAGAGAACAAAAAAATTTTCTTAATATTTTAGTACCCTACATGACCATATTCTTTCTTCAGGTAAAAAAAATTTCTCCATTATATTTTCTTGAACGAGTCTTGCACTGTGCAGGTTTTATGGTTAGTTACAATTTCTTTTTTTTTTTTTCCAAATGACAGACGGCACAACCATTTTTTAAAAAAGTAAAATGTGGTAGGAATACACAATAAAGAACATTCAGGCAAAGGCTAATTCCAGAAAAGAACTAAGGATATGTTTAAATGAAGGTTAGAAAAAGCTGTGACCTCAATCAGTGGTACAGGAAGCCCTTCTTGCAGCCCTCAGAAGAAACAGTGGGAGCAAAGTCACAGAGGTGTTAAACCAGGCTGTAAAGAGTCCAGGAGACACTATCCCACCAAGAACAGCTGCATTAAATAGAATAGAGGGGGTGGAAGGCAATCAACAGGGTCACACAATTCCATGCATTCCCAAGAGCAGGCTTTCCAGGGGTCCTGAGCTCCACACACACCTCCTGAGGAGGTGAAAGCACCAACCAGCACAGCATGAGCTGGACACAAGAACTTATGGTTGTTCAAAGAGGTCACATTCAAAACCATGGTAAGTTCAGAAAACAAATTACAGAAATTCAAACAAACTACAGAAATTCTGGTAAATCACTACTTTTTTTTCCTCGCTGTTACATTAATTTTGGGTAGTAAACGAGGCAGCAGGCAAAATGTAAAGCGAAACAGAAACCCATCTCCAAGTGGGAAAAACAAGGAACTACATTAAAGCTTTCTAAAGGCAACTGAAAAGGACACGTTAAAATGTATAAACATCCTAACTTCTGGTTGAAGAGCACATTCCTGTATTGTTACCAGACAGCTTAAGAGCAGCTCTGATCAAAGTCTGAAGGTAACTCAAAGCACACAGCAGGAAGAGCCCTTGCAGTTTTGGGTATGGAAGTGTGTCACTGCTCACTGCTTGGAGATTTGGTGTGCAACACCACCAGGAGGGACAGACAGGCTCACAGAGAGCAGGAGGGACAGCCTCAAGATGTCACTGTGTCCTTGCAAGTCCATGACAAAGGCTCTCTCAGAAAGACCTGCATTTGCCAAGGATGCCTTAGTGGCAAAGAGAACAGTTAGGCCACACTTCAAGCTTTTATTTACTTCAGGTAACTCTTCACTAGCTTCAAAAAGAAAAAAAATCAACTTCAATTGCAATGTAGTCTGTTCTTTGAAAACACAAGCAGAACCCATTTCACCCACGGGTGCATCCATATCCATACAACTGATCACAATTCAGATGCCAAAGTTTCAGTAAAAGCACTGGTGTGGAATTGTTTATCCTGTAGCTCGTCTCCTCTTAGAAACAGTTTATCTAGAAAAGACATTGGAGGAAGGCAAGAAGAAAGGAAAAGAGCTCTCCATTGCTCTTCCCTCCGCAAAGGCCCCCCAAAATGCCCAGAAAAGCTGCAATGACACATGGGGGAAGGGGGACCTGGCAACTATTTTCAAACATGATCTCTTTTGCTATAGGCAACGGAAACAAACAGACAACAGAAACAAACGACAAAGAACTATTCCATGAATGTAATATAGAAAAGGAAAAAATTCCTGCTGGGATGCCAGCCAGTTTTTCTCTTTGTAAATTATTCCTCTTGTTCCTGTCTACTCAAACCCCCACTGCAGTTTAATAAACTCAGCAGTAAAACCAACAAACCCCTGGCTTCAGAAATCACCTGTATTAGGCAAAGGCACTTCATTTGCAAACTGGAGCCTACTCTGGGGATGTTCAGAATTTCAAGCACACACACTGAAAGAATTTCTGAGTCTATTTGCCTTCCTCAGCCAATTGAGTAAGAAGAGCAGAACAAACACCAAGCCAAACCCTTGCAGCCCCCTCCAACTGTCTGAATTCCCTCTGCCCCAGAAACAATCACTGCAGCAATTCCCAAACTGCCGTGATCCAAGCACTTGCAAAGACCCCCACAGCAGTGCACAGCTCAGAAAGCCTGGGTGGGTGCAGGGCTGCAGGGACTTGAAGAGTTTCTCCTCTCACGGCAGGACTGAAGACTGGAAAGCCACTAATGGGGCAAACACTGCCAAGTAGGGTTTTTTTCCCCTTAAGCAAGCCTTTAACACCTGCCAAAAAAATAAAGGTTCCCTGCATAGTCACTGTAGAGCAACCACATATGAGTAAGAGTAAACAGAGGAGTAACTCCTAGCACAATCTGTTTGTCTAGACCATCATTGCATCACCTTAATGTAGCATATGATTTTATAAAAAACTGCTCAAATCAGCTGGAGTTAACTATAAACTGTCATTGACATGAGGCTGGAAAAATATTTTTCAGGAAAAAAAGAATCATAATAGCCATTGCTCATAAATGCCACTAATGGATTCTTCCTCATTTCTTCTTGCAACCTCAGTTACCTATTTGTGTAACACATTATTAAGTGGCAGCAATTCTGAATTATTAAAATGTCGCCAAATGAGCATGAAATACTTCAGGAACTGTTTCATGATTCTTTAAAAATACAACATTTGGTTTCTTTACAGTTAAGAACCTGTTGTTCTGCTGTCTATTACAAATACACATGCTACTCCATCTGTAAAATATTTGTGATGTAGCAAGGAAATGCTCTGAATACATAATACCCCCATCCACATCCTCTGTGGTGTGCTGTACACTTACATGACTTTGTTACAAAAAGAAAGCTGGGGAAATGGAGTGTTTTACCTGCCACAGCACAGCGAGCTCTTTTCATGCCCTGCTATTATGTGAACTACCTTAAGATCTCCCCTAGCAAACACTAACCTTAAGAAAGTATTTTACTTGTAAGGTAATATAACTTCACTTACCTTTCTCCAGAGCAATAAGGTGCTCTGTGCAAAAAGACTCATTTATGCACATTCTCAAGAGACACGGGAGCTTCGTGCACGTGGGGAAGTACAGAAGCATAACTGCAGCAGCTCCAGAATTCAGCAAAGTAAAATAATCTGCAACAGATTTTTCTCCAGGCATGCATATATCAAACATCTGCACATCAAGTTACGTCCTTCTGCAGAAAAAAAGGTTAAAAGCATTTCCTCACCTGCGAGGCCTGGTTCTGGGAGACATCATCTCGTTTCCAAGGATGTGGTATCGCCTGGCTTCGTGCAGCAGCTGATAGCACTCTGGGGAGTTCTGAATCAGCTGGTCCACCTCCACAGTCTGAACAAAGTAGTTGGGGTGCAGGAGCGGGAGCCTGACGTGCGTCAGGAGCTCGTGGAGCACGGGCCGGCGCAGCTCGACCGCGCGGTACACCCAGCGCATCACGGCCTCGAACACCATCTCCTCCTTACTGATCACCAGCTCGTCGCTGCAGATGTAATCGATGAGCTCGTCCTTCCCCAGCTCCAGGAACTCTTCGTGCTGGGACACGTCCTCAAAGGTCTGCAGCGCGAAGTTCCTGCACTTGGTGAAGAGCGTCTTGAGCGAGTGCGTGTCCGCGAAGCGCTGGATGCCCAGGCAGTTGCAGGGGTCCAGCTGCTCCTCCAGGAACTTGGCGCAGGCGTCGCGCAGAACGCTGATCTGGAACAGGCTCGACGTCTCGAACAGGTACTGCACGTTCTCCGTGGTGATCTTCACCTTGCCCGTGTACACGTACTGCAGGAAGCAGTCCATGGCTTCGGCAAAGATGCCGTTGATCTCCACCAGCATCTCTCTGCTCTCCCGGTGGTCGTTGCAGAACATGGCTCTGAAGTAGCTGCTGCAGGCCGAGAGCACGGCGCGGTGGCACGGGAACTCGCGGCCCTCCACGCAGATGATGACGTCCGTGAACAGCCGGCTGTCTCGGAACTCATTGAAGATCTGGAGGATGCTTTCTGCGTGGGATGATCCCGAGGAGAAGTCGAAAAACTCAGGGCCTGACAAGGATTTTGGGTCCATTTCAAAAACCTTCCGCTTGGTTGCAGGGGACTCTCGTATCCCGCTATCCTCTCTATTCAGTCTGCGTCCCAATATTAGTACCATTGTTACATCAGTTGGCTATAGAGTCATTGAGAAAAACTTGCCGAGTTCTCCTTCTCAGTGCAACGGTCTGAAAAATGAAAACACCTCAGTGTTCAGTCTGGCACACTCCTAGCTGCATCACAGGAATCAGACAAGATACTTGTTTGCTCACTCTAAGAACTGGTGAAATTGTTGACCTTTCTTGGGGGTGGCACAGGGCAAATTAGCGTGCACCTTGCCCAGGGCAATGCAGCACTGCCAAGTGTTAAATGCAAGATATACCCAGAAACCAGCTGTCCTGGATGGCAATTTCTGAATGTCCCCGTATCACTGCTACAGAATTAATGTGCAAGATAAAAAATCTCAAGATCTCGGCTCCAGCAAATCTCCTGGTTGACAGAAGCCAAAAATTTCCTGGATAATGATCCAGAGCTTGAACTTTTCCTTTTTTTCAGTGTGATCCTTGTTTCAGCTGGAGCCTCCAAAGTACTAATAATAACAGCACTAGTCAAAAAGAGGAGGGGGGAGAAGACTGAAATTCTAAAAGCAAAAATTTAATTAACCACTCTGTTTTCATTATAAAGTCTATCATAATGAAGTCTTATGACACTAGTGTTAAATAACAACCTGTGATCTCAACAAGTAACCTTGACTGTAAGTTTTTACCTGTTCATTCCTAACATCTAAAAAATTAGTTCACTGATTGAATCTATGACTCAAAAATTAATGTAAACTGCATTACACACAAAACAGAACAAAAGATGAACTACATTTTTTTGTGTACAACTACTGGAAACATGAACAAAGGGCAACTTGCTGAGGACAGGGAGAATTTCTGTTTCCAAAGCACTCCTGGCAAACAATTATTAGCAGAAGCTTTTGCTTGAACACCTTCCAGTTTCAAGTACAAGTGTAAAGGTTCCTCCCAGCGTGCAAACACACACTCACATTATCAGAGCACTGAAGTTGCAAAAATCAAATACTCAGACGTTTGCATGTGCCAATATTAAAGTGTGCAGGTGAAGAAAATGCAGCTGACTTTGCAAATAGCGCATGTTAGAGGCAGTGAGAGCAACCAATCTACCACAACAGGGCTGTTTGCCTCTCCTGAGCTTAAAAATGACCTGCACAAATGTGCACCAGGACACATGGAGGTAGCAGGAGGCTGGCAAAGCACCCTCTTGGGCCTAGCAGGGGTACAATTCCAAATGCTTGAAATAAATATTTGTATGTCTACAAGGCCACAAACTGAATTATTCTGAAGTTCAAGAAGTTTTTTTTCATGCCTCTCAAGGTTTTATTCAGTTTCCCTGAGTGCACAGTCAGGAAACACCAACTCCTCAAGGCAACTTCATTTCCTGATGAGCTCCCATCCTCAGAGCTGCAATTACCCAGTCCCAGACTGGCCACGTCATCACTTAATATAGAACACAATGAATGTACTTTTTTTAAACAGCCTTTTTACACAGCACCTTTAAAAGGCACCATCTGAACAAACAGCAAGGAAAGAATGCAGGCTGTACCTTCACTCATTGAGAAAAGAGGTTCTAAAACTATCATGTTCCAAATAAAATTTTTTACACAAATTTACAAGGCAGATTCTTGGTCTGGGGTCATTTACCCCACAAAACACTTCGTTTTAATTTGACTTAAAATAGGACCAGTTGTCACTTTGATGCCTGAAAAACACTGTTGCAACGAGCCTATCTAATAACTGATTGCTTCAGAGAGACTAACGAGGCACAAATGGACAATCTGATCTGTAGCTGACATTCTATCCCATCCATTGCACAATCACTTCACCCTGGAACTGCACAGGCCCGATACAAAACAACATCAACAACCACCCCCAGCACCTCACCAGCTCTGCCGCCAAAATCCTACCCCCGACATTGAATTTCATCTGCAACTAACTAGGTACTAGCATGAGAAAGCGGGCAGAAACAAAGCAGCAGCAAAGGGAAATATAACAATGCAAATGTAACTATAAACACATGAATTTCACAAAAGCTAATGGACCTTTAACAAAGAAAGTTAGCCTGAAATGAGAAGCAAGACCCTGATGTTGCATGAAAGGGCAAAACACAGCAACTAAGTAAAAATTCTTCAAGATGATATCGTCTCATTATGTGAGAAGACAGCACTACATTATGCAATCATTAATAACCAGAAAAAAGGGCTCTGGATTACAACTGCTCACTGAAGGAAGCAATGTCTTCTTTATGCTTGGAACATCACAAAATTAGTGGTCAGCAAATGATTTTTTTTTTTAATGTCCTAATGGTTTAAAGAAATGCGAGAATGAAAAAAAAAATCCACAGACTAAAAACTAATCAAGGGGATAAGTATTGTAAATTCACAAACAAGATACTAAAAAGGGGAAAGAACTCCACTTCAGTGCAGAACATACTGTTTTTAAATGTACTTTCCTTCAATTTCTGTCCAGTTAATTACTTCTGCAGGTTTGCTTCAGCAAAACAATTTCACAAGCCTATCAGTAACAGTGTCACATGTTCAGCTCTATCACATATACGTGTTGCCTTCCTGCAAATCTTGCTCTGGCAGTTTTAAAATGTCACTTTCCAGCTGCCCAAGTGGGAAAGGCAGAGGGGAACCTGTGCCTGAGGCCGAGCTGGATACTGTGCAAAGTGGGGAAACACAGCAGGACAGACCTGTCTGCACCTTTCCTGCATGCAGAGGTACTTACATGCCTTACCTGCACTGTAAAACACCAGTCCTTCAGAGGATTTAACACTCAGATCTCTTCAGTAAGTTTAAACAAAGCAAAAGAAAAATACTTTTCTTTTTTTCCCCAAGACAAGTACTGGAAATTATTTGATCAAAGAGGAAAAAACAAAATACAAAATCTACTGGACTGCCTGTCTCAGCAAGGATCAACAAGGATGGTTTTTAAGCATGCAGAGTCCGCCCATTTGAAAAACTGTAAAGGAAAAAGAAATCACACTTCCAATCAACAGGTTTTAAAACTGCTTTCCAAACACAGACATGGCTCTTACATAGAGGTTACCTCACATACATGTATTTTTATGTTAAGCTGGGTTCAGCACGAGTTCAGGTTCCTCTATTTCCTTCACCTACACCATCTGTAAGCTTGCCTACACAAGCTGTTCCTCAGAAATACCCTACAAGCCCAATTCAGAGGCTGCTAGAAGCCTATAAACCGTTTGTCCTGACACTTTCTATCAGTAAATCCTCTTATACAAAATACTGTATGTTGCACTAAACTCCTCCTTCCTGTACTGCAGCACCGCGGTGTGTGTTTCCCTCTCCCTTGGCCCTCAGCTGTGCCAGCAGCTGGGTTTTTGTGACCCGTGTGCCAGGGAGCTCCAGGACAAGGCCCTTCAGCGCCACCCCGTCCCCAGGTGTGCCGAGCTCCGGCCCGCCCTCGGGCCGCGGTTTCCGAGTACCTGAGGCTGCGCTGGGCTCCTGCGGCTGCCGGGGGGCGATGGCGACGTCCAGCCCGTGCCCACCGCTGCCAGCGCCTGGCGTGGCCGGGCCGCTGACCGCCTGTGAGGGGAGGAAAGGAGCCGCTGGGGAGGGGGGAAGGCAGAGCCAGCGGCACCGGACGGGCCCTGCGCGCCCCGCCGGCTGCGGTGCGAGCAGCGGCACCCCGCGGGTAACGCGTAACCCGAGCAGCCCCGAACGAAAGCCCGCCACGGGCACGGCGTTTTCTCTGCGGGGCCCGGGCAGCGCAGCTGAGGCTGGGCCAGATGCGGGTGTTTGCGAGGGCAGACGAGGCGGCGGCTGCAGCTCAGGTGCGCGGTCGCCAGGGAGAACAAATCCCCCCGCAGCGCAACCACAGCACGTGCTCGGCTTGTTCGCAGAGCAACAGGGGGTGGGGAAAAGGGGCAGAACCTCTCCCTCTGACAACACAACAGACGCAACATTTCCCTCATCTTTCCTCGTGATACAAAAAAAGACCAAAAAGTTGTTGGTTTAAAAGATTTTTTTTAAAATATTCTTGTTTTGCAACGGATATTGAGGATGTGAGTGTCCAAGATGAAGTCTTTAAGAATACCGATTAACTAGTAAACAAGAAATCACAGTGATCAAACTGATTGATGTAAGTTAGCTGAGCTGCAATAGTTTTTTATTCTAATGTAGGACACTATCTCGATTTTTAAAAAAGAAAGACTGTTAAAATTCAACAGTAATCCAAGCAAGTGACACACGCACAAAAAAAAAGCCTTAAGTGCCCTCAAGAGTCACCTAGCAAAAAACAGGAACTGATTTGAACATGAAAGTCATGACTAAGAAAAACAAAACAAAAACAAGCATTGCAAAGGGACACCCTGAAACTGCAGAACACTTTGTGTTCCGTTTTGTAAACGAAAAGGTCGCTCAGAGGAGCAAAAAAAAATTAAGTGGGAAAAAAGGAGAAAAAAAAAAAAAGCACACTGCGTAGTATTATACAAGTATGTGGAAGAAACAGTCCAGAAGTCCCAATCCTTCCCCTTTGGTTTGCTGTCGTTCTTACACGTGATTCAGATTTCGCTACACCAAGCCCGAGCCCCGGGCACAGCGCTCCCGGGGCTGCGGGGTTCAGCCGGATGCCAGCACATCCGACACCGGCTGGAACGCGGCCCGGCCGCCCGAGCGACCGGAACCCGGCGGACAGAGCTGCCC
>VXBQ01011428.1:73274-350977 GCA_013400175.1 Phainopepla nitens | reverse complement strand
CGGCCCCGTTCTCCTCGGCCCCGTTCTCCTCGGCCCCGTCCTCCTCGGCCCCGTTCTCCTCGGTCCCGTTCTCCTCGGTCCCGTTCTCCCCGGCCCCGTTCTCCCCGGCCTCGTCCTCCTCGGCCCCGTCCTGCCCGGCCGACATCCACAGGAGCAGGAGGAGGGCTGGCTCTGGAAAGTGTCTGTGCTTTTCTGGCCGCTGCTGCCGGGAATTTGATGTTCACAGCTATGGCTGTGTTAAGCTGAGATGACTCTGATCGGCTTAAACACCAAACTAGCAAAGGCACAGGCTCCTAACAGCAGAACTCCTTCCAATTTGGTACACAGGCAGTTAAAGCACACTCAGATAATTCCCTTCCTCAACAGGAAATACTACAACTCTTTCAGCACTTCCTCTTTTTATATTTGAAATCTGTGCACTGCATGCAATATATTTATTTGCATAGGGATGGTAACAACTCACCTACGCTGTTCCTAACTTTAGGTCATTCATAATTCACTCACGTAAAAGGCAATAACGTTTTTTTGCTACTGGTAATAATTAGCAAAATGTACGTTTCTACAGCACAATTTCTGCTCAGATAAATATCTTCCCACCTGCTCGGCTGCTTAGCTAACAATCTGCCAACTCGATTCTTCCATAGGCTGCAGGTGGCTGGAAGCTGTGAAGCAGGGAAGCAGGGCTTATCCACAGGCCTGAGCTCCCTGGCTCACACCATATGATTCTAGTGGATCCATGGCAGGGGGCTGGAACCAAATGGTCTTTAAGGTCTTCCAACCCAAGCCATTCCATGATTCATACAGAGCTGAGAGTAAAGATCCTTCCTCTGTAAGTAATGTTGAATTATCTTGTCTAACAATGCTACCTAAAGACCAGTTTCACAAAAGTTTAAATTTCTTGCAAAAGGGGCAGTTAAAACACCCTGCTGAAAAACTGCAATGGTTCCATTTTTTTTAACTGTAGGTTAAAACTTGATGAAGCTTCAGTTGCTGTAATGATATGGAACTAACTGAGAACTGTAGTCCATTTTTTTAAACTAACATTCAGGTTCACCAGACATCCACCGTTCTTCCCACCATTAAATTGCAAGTTTAAATGTCAGGTTTAAGAAAAAAAAAAAAAGAGTCAGCTGGAAAGTCAGATGGGTGTAGACAGTGGTTTTGTACAGGACAGCACTTGTGTGTGGATGTATTAAATCAAATTGTACTTTGACCAAATGTTATCTATTTGTTTATTGAAAACATGTAGATTTCTGCTTCTTTCCAGTTTGCTTCTTTACCCCAGACTAAGCAAGGCTCAGCTTGCAGCAGTCACTTGTCAGTGGACCAACTGATTCCCCCCTTTATTGTGTCAGAATAAGAAACACAGGAATTAACACAGAAACTTTGGGATAAGCTTATGTTCCAAGAGTAGCAATATTTGCCAGTGCCATCCTTATTTTTTTTTTGATAATTAGACAAGCTAGTAAATGACCCCATGTCAGCCAGCAGTGGAAACTGTACTATATCATGATCAAAATAAATGACTGTGATCTGCTGAGTGCACCACACAGAGTCAGTCCCTCTTGAAAAGAGTCCTGCTCCCTTTCCTGTTACCATCTCCAGAAAAAAAATAAAATCTTGTTTAGATTCAGAAAGTTTAGACTGGATTTCATTCTTTTGCTTTGGGTCCATGTGGGTTTCTGGTCTGGTAGACTCAGTCCTGCAGGGAAGCAAACAAAGCAGCCTGGTGCACGTGGTGAGGATACAGAGCACACAGACTCTCAATTGGCTTCTCTGCTTGAGGTCCTCCCAAGTAAGAGGTTGAGAGGGTTTACAACCCAAGAAGGAGATCTGTGTTGCAGGCTAGCAGAATCCCACCACAAGGATGGTAAGGAAGGACCACACTGATATTGGGGCCAGCATTTCTAAGCTTCATGCTGGTGAAAAACTGAAGCAAAATTGGGTCCCAGCTCTGGAGCATGACCCAGAGTGTGAAGTGGCCAGCCAGCTGTGTGCACAGAGCTGGCTGAGATCGACAGCCTCGTGGGAAATAAAGTCAGCGTTGCTTTAGACATCAGTCAGAGACTAGGTTTATTTCCCATGGTTGGGGGTCACACTCTGAGCTCTTTGCAGGGCCACTCAGCAAATACTATGAATAGACTCCAGAACTCAAACTTTAGTCCAACCAGTGTCCTATTAACACCAAACAGGCACTAAAACATGGACCTCCATATAATTCACTGCAATGGCAGCTTCCTCCACTTCCCAGCTCCTGCCAGGCAGAACGGCTCTCCTTCATTTCAAGAGCTGCTTTGTTGGTCAGCTTTTGTTAAGCTGTGGAACAAGTGTCTGAGCTGTAGTGCTGTGGTTCTTTCCAAGGCTGTGTTCCTTACCTTGTGTGCTGGATGCCAGAGCCTGGCAGCAGCAGCAGCAGATTGAGGTGTACTAAGAACACAACGTCAAAATATCACTGAGGACAACAGGCCTCTATTTCTTCTGTCATGAACGTGGTTCCTGCTGTCCCATTATGGAGATCAAAGGTATCATTTACTTAGAGGAAGAATTATTTGTGCATAAACAGCCACTAGCTAATAATACAGAGAAGATGCTAATAAATTCTAATGGGTGGCAGAGCAGACAGCAGTAGACAAGTGACCTGAGCATCTTGTTACATAAACTAAAACAAGAGGGAGTCTGATGCTGATGACAAAACCTTTTAGTGAGTAATGCTGGCAAAACCTTTTAGAGAATAACTCAACTCTAAGTTAAAAGAAAGTGAG
This sequence comes from Phainopepla nitens, assembly GCA_013400175.1. Taxonomy (NCBI): domain Eukaryota; kingdom Metazoa; phylum Chordata; class Aves; order Passeriformes; family Bombycillidae; genus Phainopepla; species Phainopepla nitens. The sequence goes on along the minus strand of VXBQ01011428.1, from coordinate 348,215 downwards.
GTTCTTCTTTCCTACTAGAAACTAACTTAAGGAACTTCTTTCCATTTCTTCACAATTTCTTCACAAGCAACAAGAAATGGAAGTAACTGCTGCTAGTTTTTTTCAAAGACTGATTTTGTTGAGGACAGAAAAGGAGGAACACTTATCTGTTGTCTTGAAAAACCCGCAGTAGTGTAACGTGTTGATGAAAGGAGAAGGAAAAGGCTGCTCTGACTGGGGAAGGCTTGTTACAGCTCTCCTCAACTGCCATGGCTGGCACCTACTGCATTTCTTGTGGTTCTTACCTACAGCCACATTCCTGACCTCAGCCCTTCCAGTTGCATTTGATGCATCTCATCTTGGGCTATAAAATCTTAAAATACAGTGCTAAGTGATGTCACAGCTTGTTCTGCCTGCTGCTTTGGGAGTGACCCTACTGCACCCCCAGACTGCAATTCAGCTGCTTCAAATAGAACAAACACTTATTTAAATAGCAGCCTTCCTCCACCACTCCCTCAAAAGCTAATGAGCAGAAGATCAAAGATTCTTAAGCTCAGCTGGCCCATCCACACATCCAGGGTGACCTCTATAGCCAGTAACATGCAGGGGAGCAATATAACAACCCGACTTCAAATACTGAACCCAAATAATTTGGCATTTACAACTTGGTCAGCTGGGACCTCTCTTTTATACAAGGTGAAAGCATGGTTTGGATTGCTAGCACAATGCCTGACTATCCCGAAGAAAACAATACATGGAAGCAGCAGTTTTTCTAGAAACGTCACAGTGACTTAAAATACATGCAAAAACACTCTGAGAGCAAAACATGGACAGGTAATAAATGCAACACAGCAGGGTAGCACTGAAATCCTCTATAATAAGAGGTGATTTTCAAGAGTGAGAGGATGAGACAGGCCAGCTTCACAAAAATCACCATTGTTTGCTGACTTTGAACAACTGCAGCTGCCCCAAAGGGAGGGATATGAGAAGGGTCAAGCAGTACTTTTTGAAATAGAAGGTGGTGCTGGTTCAGCAGAGGAAGTGAAGTGCAGCGAAACAGATTCCAGTTTGCAGTTTATAGAAAATCTGATCCAAAAGTTCTGTATGTATTTTCAAAAAATGAAATCCTGTTTGTTCCCCATAGCTAAATTAGGAACGTGCTATTTTAAGCTAGCGAACATTATCCCAATGTACTGAAAACACAGACAAAAATCCAGCAGCTTTCCAGGATTGACAAGATTATCTCAGGCCTCAGCTATCTTGCTGTGCTAGAAAACAGCTGATGGTAAGATGAGCCCTGATACGTGTCCAGCTGCAGTCCCCACTCCTGCTCCTGCTCCAAGGAACGGTCTCTGCTCCCCAGCAGGCTCCTCTGTGCTCTGAGGTGTTTTCTGCAGTGCCTATTGGGATGCACAGTGGAAGCTACTGCAGTGTTTTTCTACTTGAAGAAGTCAAAACCTTGCCAAGACCTTTCTTCTGCTATTGTGTCCTTGCCTTCCTGGAGGCCAGCACCTTTAAAAAGACTCTCTCAGATGAAGGAACGCCGCCTTCCACAGCCATCAGGAAGCATGGCGAGGCCTGGGACATGGCTGACAATGTGTTGTTGGGTGGCTTCAGCTTTGAAGGCTGGCTGGAGTGTAAGAAGTGTAGGGTGGAATAGCCTGGAACAGAAGCCACTTGGTCACAGAACACACAGACTTGGAGTATCACTTGTGGCAGCAAAACAGATGTAGTCTGGAATACGAGGAAGAAGACAAACAGCAAGGATCACTTCCTATGAGCTCCAGCTCAGAAATATGAAGTCTTTGTCATCTGCAAGTTCAGCAACCTGCTCATTACTTACAGCAGGAAGTTTCCAGATCCCTTTGTCATATCAGGATAGCTGAGCATCTTCTTTCTCACTCCAGAAAACCTCCTGCCAGTCTTTATCTGGCCTCTTCCTTGAGGCAGCCACACACTCTCATGTTTCACAGCTGGCTCCTCTCAGACTCATCTGGTCCCTAAGGGCTCTGTTAGCTAAAGTACAAGGACATGGGAAGCAAAACAAGTAACAAGAACTGTCAGAAATGGGTTCCTATGTTTCTACCTTGGTTTAAAGAATGCCTCAGCTCCTTGCCCTTGATCCGTTGTTGGTGAGTGTGATTTCTGCTGTCCCTCCTCTTAGTCATGGCCCCAAGTCCCTGAGTTTTTCCTGGGACCGCCTGAATCTCTCACTTTACAAGATGGGAAGCAGAACTCCTGGCTAGTCTAGGCAGATTCATCTGGCGAGGTCAAACTTTACAGTGCTGGAATGCCACAGTGATGAGATCCTGGATTCAGAAACAGACAGTTGAAAACGGGCTGGTGTTGGCTACAGATCAACATTTAAACAGGGAGCACGGTCAAGGGGGAACAGAAGAGGCAGAGGTAAGGAAGTCAGGGCAGGATGGAAAGCAACCTCTGAGTTCAGCTCAAATGTACTGTACAGAGATTCGTAGGTACCAGGAGCAGCCTGTGATGTTCAGAGCTCTGTGAGCTTGCTATGACACAAGTGATGGATATGCATTATTGACACAGTAATTCCAGCCAGTTAGCCAGTTCTCTCAAGCTGATACATAGGTCAGCTCAGTATTCATGAGGTAAAGACAACAGACAAACAAGTCATGAACAGACAAGCCTTCAGCTCTTACCACTTCAGTGTTCATTTAGCTGGCAGGTAATTCTTTTCATACTGGAAACAGTATGAGAGTGCAGACAGAGCAAGTCTCTAAAGGCCAAACAGAAGAATGTATCTGGAAGCTTCTACCATGAAGTAACAAGCTGGATTTGCCCCAGGATTAAATAACATGTTGCTACTGCAACCTTGAGCCATAGAGCACCTCAGGAGAGCAGCTGCCTGGTTTCTGGGTTTGCTGTTCTCTTATACCTGCAAAGACACAACACTCACCTCAGCCCTGTACTCAGGCTGTGTCAAAGAATGAAACTAGCTACTGTGTTTGCAGATTAATGCCTTGAGCAAGGGGTTCTCTGAATACAAGGCAGCCCAAAGTGGGGCACAAAGGGCACAGATTTTCACTGGGATGTACTGGACTGAACTTACAGCTGTTATTGCAGTTTAGCTAGTAATGGGCAGGCTGCTGTGGCTGCCACAGGGCTTGCTTGCCTGCCTGTAAATGACATTCTGGTGCTCACTGGTGGTCACTGCTGCTGTGCTGCTGATCACCTCACTGTGTTGTGCCTGGGAGCAGTTTGGTGACAGCCATGGTGACAGGCCTGGGCTGGCAGGTGGCCAGGGCATCACTGCTGTGTCTGTGCTGCTGCACTGGGCAGGCTGGAACTCCAGTGGGATCTGGGGTGGAAGGGACTGTGACCTGCAGAGGAGTCCACCATGGAGCACAGAGCCCCTTCAGCCTGTGGAGCACCCCGTGCCAGAGCAGGGGCGTTCCTGAAGGAGGATGTGATCCCGTAAGAAGCCTGTGCTGGAGCAGGTTTGCTGGCAGGACATGTGACAGGGACCCACACTGGAGCAGAATGTGAGCTGCAGCCTGTGGAAAAACTCCTGCTGGAGAGGTTCAAGGACTGTCTCCTATGGGTGGGACCCCACGCTGGAACAGGGGGGGCAGGGATTCCCCTGCAGCCTGTGGTGAAGAACGTGGTGAATTAGCTGTGCCCCTGGAGCCCATGGAGGACTGTGATGTGGACTACACTGATGGTGGACTATAGCAGGAACCCCTTGTTCCAGCCAGGCTGGGGACAAGGGGAGGAGTTCATTGCAATGTTCAACTCTGTAACCTGGCAAAAAAGGACCTGGGGTGCAGATTGTAAGGGATACACCTTTGTTGTAGGCCCTGATTGGGTTGTATGTCACAGGAATTAGTATAACAGGAACCCAAATCAATGGAGGGAAAGACTCCCAAGAAGCAGCTGCAGTGCAGAACTGACCTGGCCTAAGCTGGCCCTGGTGCCCAGGACCTCTACCTCCCACAGCACCTTTCCTGTCCTAGGTAACCACCAGAACAGATGGAGCTCAAAGTCATGAGCTAAATTAACTCAAAGGACATTTTGTGGGCATTTTGCAAGGGCAGTGCATAGACTAAGGGGATGATATCTGTGTGTTATATCCAGGGGTCAGAGGTGGGGTGGTGGTTGCTGAGGTTGTACTGAGTAGTGTGGGATGTGAGCATGCTGTGAATGATATGGAGCAAGGGTGGAATGTGCTTGTTTTGTCTGGGGTAGGGTTGATTTCCTTCACAGCGGCTAGTGTGGGGCTTTGCTTTGGATTTGTGGTGGACACGGGGTCGATAATGTAGAGGTGTTTTTGTTGTTGCTGAGCAGGGCTTACACAGAGCCAAGGCCTTTTCTGCTTTGTGTACTGCCCCACCTGTGGGAAGGCTGGGAGTGCACGGGAGGGTGAGAGGAGATGCAGCCAGGACAGGGGACCCCAGCTGCTCAAAGGGATATTCCAGACTGTGTGACATTGTGCTCAGTATGTAATGTGGGGGGAAGAAGGAGGAAGGGGGGAGGTTTGGAGTGATGGGGTTTGTCTTCCCAAGTAACCATCATGTGTGATGGGCCCTGCTCTCCTGGAGGTGCTGAACATCCACCTGCCCATGGGAAGCAGTGAATTAATTGAGTCCTTGCTTTGCTTTGCTTGTGAGTGTGGCTTTTGCTTTGCCTATTAAACTATCTTTATCTCAACCCATGTTTTCCATCTTTTGTCCTCCCAGTTCTCTCCCCGGTCCCAGTGGTGGGGGAGTGAGCAAGCAGTTGCCTGGGGCTGGGCTGCTGGCTGGGGTTAAACCACAACACCATGGCAACAGAAGAAAGGAGGAGAGGTGCTTGTCAAGAAACAAAAACAATTTTAGGTGTTAAAAATACACCATATGGGTTAGCAACGGCAGAGAAGGAGACAGACTGTGGATAATGATCACTGCCACTAATAGTCAACAGTTCTTGAGCTGCTGAGGTCCTTCCTGCAGAGCAGCTACTGACAATACCACAGCCATCGAGCGACCTACTTACTGCAGGGCTTCCGTTCCCAGCACTCACAGCCAGCGCTGGCTTACTTCAATTTCACAATTATTAATGCTTTTCTTAAAGCTTCAGCAACTGGAATCAAGTGATCGCTGCAGAACCTCAGCTTTCGCTTAAACAGATAAGCACAGCGTGGGGCTTCTCACTGTCAGAGAAAAGCCTGATAAGATGAATTCCTAAAGGTCAGAAGTCTTGATGATAAACAAGGAGAACCTAGCCTAAGACAGGCTTAAAATATTGTGATTTTTAAAGCACACCTAGTACTTTTGAGGGTTTCCTTAATTTTCTCATATTCCTACAGGAATATTTGGGAAAGAATGGACAGGCTTTAGAAAAGGAAGCATTCATTATCAAAACTGAGCACAAAAGGCAGCAGGAACACATTTAAATCAGCTGGGAAAGGAAAAAGCCAAAGGGCTCACAGACTACACAAAACAGAGAAAACCCCTTTACAAGGAGTTAGAGGAAGGCAGGAAGGATATTTTTTGCTTTCCTTCCTCTTCGTCTTCCAATCTATCTCTCTCAGACCCTGCTTTCACCTCCTTCTAGAATAGGGGGAAGCTAAGCTTCCCATAAGACTGTGAGCTCAGCTATACAGGCTGGAGACAAAAGAGGAAACCAAACACACAACAAGAACCTGTGGATTGGCCAAACAAGGATTCCTAGAAGTAATTATCACAAAGGCAAGTTGTGATAAGCAAGGTTAGCACTCAAGCTGCCAAGGTGAGGATTGGCCCTACATTCCTCTTAGGGGGAGATAGAGGTGTGCTTTTCTACTTCCCAGCGTGAGAATTTTCTAAGCAAGCCAGGGATTTGCTGTGTTACTCTGGCTGTGCTGCTTATTAATTCAGTTTGGATCAGGTTCTCATCTAGGTGATGTCCAAGTAGATCTGGTCCATGCTTAGGCGAAAGGGAAGCCTTCAGCACTGTGCTCTGTGTGCTCCTGTCATGCTGGAGGTCCAGCCCCAGAGTGCCCTGCAGTGTCCCCACTGCCAGATGTGCAGCCTTGCCCCTGCCACCGTCCGTGTCTGTCCTGGGGACAAGTCAGATGCAGCTGTGCCTCAAGCTGTGCCTGTCAGTGAGGATGGTGGGGGTGAGCACAGGTGCACTGTTCCCCAGGCTCTCTCCCTGAGCTTTCACTGCTGGTCAGAGCTGCTGGCAGGGCACTGGCTGCATGGACCACATCCCTGTGCCCAGCAGTGAAGCCTGAAGACCATCAGCTCTGAGATCTCTGATGCTGCTCCATGTCCTTGAGAGAGTTGTGCCCATTTAGCCTTAAGGAAAAGCCATGCAATGGTTGCCAGCTAACAAGACATGAGGGATAGAAATGCCCACTTGGAGGGCTTTCTGAATATGCAAGCATATTATTAAAAAACAAAACCAAACCCCAAACCAGTTCAGTTATTAACAACTGCATAGCTGGAAAAAGAAATATAAAATACTATGCCTTTTCCCTTAGCAGCCCAGTCCATCAGGAGTGATTGATAAGCATGTGGTGCACCTATCAATACAACCAGCAGATAACAGTGAGGGACTGGCCTGAGGGTGGGAAGCAGGCTGTCCCTGTCACTTGTAATCTTCCCACATCCAGAGGCATCTTAAGACCTTTCTAAACACGTTGATACTGCCTGAAAATCACTGAAAAAAAGCCACCCTTTGTTTGTGTTAACAGGATGAGAAAGTGCAAGGCTTCCTGTTATGTGTGTGTGACAGCTACAGATAAGCAGAGACCTCTGGACAGGAAATCCGCCCAACTTCTGCAGTGTGATTTGCCCAAAGCTGAGGAGCTCTTTTTAGATCGAAGCACCAACAGAATGAGACAGGGCTGGCCAGAAAATGGGGGACACGCTGGAGAAGAGCTCTGAGGAGCCCGAGATCTCTTTGAACAATGAGTGTTCGGCGAAAATGGGGGACCTGGTGGAAGTCTCGAGTGCTGAAAAGGTCAAGTTTGACGACACGGGTCTCTCTCTGGTGCTCCAGAATGGCCTCGAGAACCTTCGGCTGGAAAATTCCCTTACAGATGTCATCCTGTGCGTGGACAGCAGGGAATTCTCCTGTCACCGAGTGGTCCTTGCTGCAGCAAGCAATTACTTCAGGTAAGGTTTGTAACAACAAAACCAAGAAACTGATTTTGCTTCTTAGACTTGAACTGTAGGTCTCCAAGGAGTGCAAACTGGGCGTTAAAGTCTGCAAATTTGCAGTGAGCCTCGAATTCCTTACATCTTTCAGCTTGTTTTTCAAAGTTGGAGACTTAAATAGGGCAGGTGCCAAGTTGTGGATTTGCTGGAGTTCCGATACCAGCACTCGAAAAGTCCGCTGGAGGCATGCAAAGGAAGACAGAATGTCTTGGCAGACAAGTGCATTAGAAAAGGGTGCTTTAACCAAGTATCTTCAGCCACTTGTCCTGTCCCTTTGGGACCTGGGTAAAGAGGAATACCCATTCAGATTGTAGGCTATTTTTATCGAAATAGGACTGGGTTTCTGGAACTTGCTAATTTTTCCTATTACCACTCTAGGGTAAAAATATATATTGCATTAAATTGTTGAGGAAAGAGAAGGAATTTTCCATCTGGAAATCAGTTGCAATGGGAAATATCTCCTTGAAAGCAATTTTACCACATCAGTGTCTCCTTCGGGTCTGCTTCATTCTTTCAGTACAGCAGATATTCTATCTGAGACTACTGGCCAACAAGAACAAATTTTAGACCCACAAAGGAACTTGGTATCAGTTTTAGCACAGATTTTCCATTATCATTTAGACAACATCATTTAGACTATCACATTTGCATGGCTGGGATTTTTTTTCTTTCTTTCTTTTGCTGCTAAAGTGGTCAGATGACTGAACAGCTACAGAGGAAACATGAGAAAAAAGAACCTGTGACCACTTGTGACATGAGCAGAAAGCTAATTTTAATGGAGCTTTGCTGGTAGTGCCTGGAAGAACAGTTCTGCCTTTCTAATCTAGAATAGAGATTGTGTCTGTAAATATTTGGAGACAGNCTCAAGCTGCCAAGGTGAGGATTGGCCCTACATTCCTCTTAGGGGGAGATAGAGGTGTGCTTTTCTACTTCCCAGCGTGAGAATTTTCTAAGCAAGCCAGGGATTTGCTGTGTTACTCTGGCTGTGCTGCTTATTAATTCAGTTTGGATCAGGTTCTCATCTAGGTGATGTCCAAGTAGATCTGGTCCATGCTTAGGCGAAAGGGAAGCCTTCAGCACTGTGCTCTGTGTGCTCCTGTCATGCTGGAGGTCCAGCCCCAGAGTGCCCTGCAGTGTCCCCACTGCCAGATGTGCAGCCTTGCCCCTGCCACCGTCCGTGTCTGTCCTGGGGACAAGTCAGATGCAGCTGTGCCTCAAGCTGTGCCCATCAGTGAGGATGGTGGGGGTGAACACGGGTGCACTGTTCCCCAGGCTCTCTCCCTGAGCTTTCACTGCTAGTCAGAGCTGCTGGCAGGGCACTGGCTGCATGGACCACATCCCTGTGCCCAGCAGTGAAGCCTGAAGACCATCAGCTCTGAGATCTCTGATGCTGCTCCATGTCCTTGAGAGAGTTGTGCCCATTTAGCCTTAAGGAAAAGCCATGCAATGGTTGCCAGCTAACAAGACATGAGGGATAGAAATGCCCACTTGGAGGGCTTTCTGAATATGCAAGCATATTATTAAAAAACAAAACCAAACCCCAAACCAGTTCAGTTATTAACAACTGCATAGCTGGAAAAAGAAATATAAAATACTATGCCTTTTCCCTTAGCAGCCCAGTCCATCAGGAGTGATTGATAAGCATGTGGTGCACCTATCAATACAACCAGCAGATAACAGTGAGGGACTGGCCTGAGGGTGGGAAGCAGGCTGTCCCTGTCACTTGTAATCTTCCCACATCCAGAGGCATCTTAAGACCTTTCTAAACACGTTGATACTGCCTGAAAATCACTGAAAAAAAGCCACCCTTTGTTTGTGTTAACAGGATGAGAAAGTGCAAGGCTTCCTGTTATGTGTGTGTGACAGCTACAGATAAGCAGAGACCTCTGGACAGGAAATCCGCCCAACTTCTGCAGTGTGATTTGCCCAAAGCTGAGGAGCTCTTTTTAGATCGAAGCACCAACAGAATGAGACAGGGCTGGCCAGAAAATGGGGGACACGCTGGAGAAGAGCTCTGAGGAGCCCGAGATCTCTTTGAACAATGAGTGTTCGGCGAAAATGGGGGACCTGGTGGAAGTCTCGAGTGCTGAAAAGGTCAAGTTTGACGACACGGGTCTCTCTCTGGTGCTCCAGAATGGCCTCGAGAACCTTCGGCTGGAAAATTCCCTTACAGATGTCATCCTGTGCGTGGACAGCAGGGAATTCTCCTGTCACCGAGTGGTCCTTGCTGCAGCAAGCAATTACTTCAGGTAAGGTTTGTAACAACAAAACCAAGAAACTGATTTTGCTTCTTAGACTTGAACTGTAGGTCTCCAAGGAGTGCAAACTGGGCGTTAAAGTCTGCAAATTTGCAGTGAGCCTCGAATTCCTTACATCTTTCAGCTTGTTTTTCAAAGTTGGAGACTTAAATAGGGCAGGTGCCAAGTTGTGGATTTGCTGGAGTTCCGATACCAGCACTCGAAAAGTCCGCTGGAGGCATGCAAAGGAAGACAGAATGTCTTGGCAGACAAGTGCATTAGAAAAGGGTGCTTTAACCAAGTATCTTCAGCCACTTGTCCTGTCCCTTTGGGACCTGGGTAAAGAGGAATACCCATTCAGATTGTAGGCTATTTTTATCGAAATAGGACTGGGTTTCTGGAACTTGCTAATTTTTCCTATTACCACTCTAGGGTAAAAATATATATTGCATTAAATTGTTGAGGAAAGAGAAGGAATTTTCCATCTGGAAATCGGTTGCAATGGGAAATATCTCCTTGAAAGCAATTTTACCACATTAGTGTCTCCTTCGGGTCTGCTTCATTCTTTCAGTACAGCAGATATTCTATCTGAGACTACTGGCCAACAAGAACAAATTTTAGACCCACAAAGGAACTTGGTATCAGTTTTAGCACAGATTTTCCATTATCATTTAGACAACATCATTTAGACTATCACATTTGCATGGCTGGGATTTTTTTTCTTTCTTTCTTTTGCTGCTAAAGTGGTCAGATGACTGAACAGCTACAGAGGAAACATGAGAAAAAAGAACCTGTGACCACTTGTGACATGAGCAGAAAGCTAATTTTAATGGAGCTTTGCTGGTAGTGCCTGGAAGAACAGTTCTGCCTTTCTAATCTAGAATAGAGATTGTGTCTGTAAATATTTGGAGACAGGTATTCTTTCTACAGAGAGACTGTATTTATTGCATATGAGAAAACATACAGCTAAAAGCAGAGATGCCCAAATATTTCTTACCAGCATTGTGTGCAAAATGGACAGCAGATGCACAAATTAAAATCAAAATTATCATAATGATACTTTGACAAAAAACCCCAATTTCACTATAACAAATGGTGTTGCAATCAGAAGGACTTCCCAGTTAAAACCAGGCAAGATAGTTTTATGACAACAGCAGTTGGCCAGCTTTCCACTGAGCTTTTCCTGAGCTACAGCCTGTCCCTTGGAAGGAGGGGGGATACCTGGCTGGAGATCATCTCCTCCCAAGGCAACTGCACACTGTGCAGGGTCTGCCCCTCTGGGTGCTTCTATTTGGCTTGGCTTCCCACAGAGTTGAGATTCATTCCATGTCACTGTCAGCCTGTCTGCCAGTGCCTCTTGTCACGACTCTGTGGGTCAGTTTCAATGACATTTGTCACAGGATGGAAATCTCAAACCTGAAGTTTCCATGAGTTTGATGAAAATTTGCAGCTAGGAGATGCTGGCCTGGCACCCTTGGTGCTCTGCAGGGTAAGGAGCAGGGTGTCCTGGGCAGCCAGCACACACAGTGCCCAGAACAGCCCCACTGCCCTGCCCTGCTGGGCACAGCCAGCACACAGCTGAGCTCCTGGGAGGCACCCTGAAGTGTGTGAGAGGAATAACGAGGGAGAATGGAGGGCTCAGGAAGGGGAAGCTGAGGTTACTGTGAGGAGGGAAAGGAGGACGCAAGTCTGCAGGGAGCTGAGCTTCACTGGTTCTGCTGCTTCACAGAGGAGGCTTCATTCATCTTGCCATAATTCACTAGAGGCTGCATGGCCCCAGAGAAAGAAGAAGTTCTTAAATCACACTGTGAGTACTTTCCATGCTGTTACAGGACCTCTAACAGCCATGCACAAGAGCAAAGGCACCCAGTGACTCATGGGCTTCACTGCCCTGCCAGTTACACAACTCCCTTCCTGAACGTTGGGTGCCACAGTGCAGGCAATCCACAGCAGCTGACTGCAACACAGTTAAACAAAGCTAACCACTTCTAGTCCTGCTTCAGCACTGCTGGAGAGTAGACTGATTCTTGTGACGTCCTGCATGTATAGACATAAAAGCATTTACTCTCCATTTACCTCCGTGATGGCAACAAAGCAGAGAAGAAAAATACCAGCTGACTAAGGTGGAACAGTAGTTCTTTAATCCTGCACTGTCCAAGAGTAGTGGGAAAATGGGGCTGGGAGAGGTTGAAGCCATTTTCCAGAGCATCCTTGAGCTCCAGCATGGTTGTTTGAAGTCAAGTTCATAATTCCAAGCAGAAGCATTCCAGTGTGGGAGAGTGCTTAAAAAGTGCTTCACCAACCGCAACCCCTCATTTATTTTATTGAGATTTCTCTAATTTTAAATCAGAAAAAATGTAGAATTTTTTCTAAAATTACCCATTTTTGGGTATCTGCGTTTGGCACTGGGCCCTCACTTCAGATATGCCTTTCTTGGAGTACATGCTGGTTCAAAGGTGCAGTTTAGAATTACACAGGGACAAGATCCAGGAAAACATACAATGGAATTAGTAGCCACATCTGAAGAATTTAGAGCCTCCTGAGGGTAAGTTCAGAAAGATTCAGAGGCAGCATTTTAATCCCTAGGAGAGAAGCACAGCCTGACAATCCTGAGTAGTGTCAAGTGTTCCCTCTGCCAGCACAAAGGGTGGGAATAAGAACCACTCCACTTGAGCAGAAGGAAGCTCTCCTGTGCAGCACTGCCCAGTTCAGCCCAGCCACCATCTGGAGCAGAGAACTGGTGGGAGAGCACCGTGTTTTAGATGTGTGATTTCTGCAGCTCACAGCCACATTACAGGAATCCACACCCTAGGAAATTGGGAGTGGATGGCAGCTCTAAACCAGTTACAAAGATTAGGAGAGGGATAGGCCAAAGCACTTTGAGCAGACTCCTGTGCAAGGTGTGCTGAGGCTGGTTTCTGAGCAGCCTTGCACGAGTGTAACACTGGGTGTCTCTGACTGACCCCACCAAACGCTCCGGGCTGTGGGACAGAACTGAGACTCTCACCTCCCTGGCAGGGATGGTTCCACACAAGCCTGGAGTCACCAGCTTCAGAGGTGAAAGGAAGAAGAGCAGACAACACCTGCACCCTCCATGGGCCTGTTTCTCATTCAGATGAAGCGTCCGGCACCGTCAATCCCACACGGCTGAAGCAGCTGTCCTGGGCCAGCCTCTCTCCCCGTGCTGAAGCCCGTTCCCAGGGAGAAGTGGGAGCTGAGGACTGCTGGTTTTAGATGGCCACCTGCCCACACATCCCTTCTGACATCACTTGACAGTGCCAGAGGGAGAGAAGCTAAATGAATCCCAGTCTTGTGGTCACCGAAGTTAAGGAGCGTTTGTCTAGATGCCTTTGAAATATTCTGATTTCAGTAGTAGCAGAAGCTGGACCATGAGGCAGGGCAGTGAAGAAAAAACCTCTAATGAGCTGAGATGAGTGAAAGGAAAAATGAGAATTTTGGCTGAACAACTTTTCTGACAAGTAACTTCTCTGCCCGAATTTCCTGCTCAAAAGTTAGGCTCTCTACCCAGAGGCAGTTTTGCACACTGAGGTAACTAAGACCTTGCTATAAAATTTCTGCTGAGGTAAGGAACAGGTAGTTCTTAGAGCAAGTAGCAGCTGGTATCTTCCATCCATTTGCCATTCATCATGTCTAACTGCTTTGCAATAAAATCTGTTTACATCTTGGTTCCAGTAAGATGTGTCAATCTGACAGCTTAATTCGGGCGCTTCTTTTACAAGAAAAGCATGGCCTAAGACTTGGGACCTCTAACCATTTCCCAGGTTGCATTGTCCTGTCAACATTGTATATGACTAATAAAGAAGGGCTTGGAATGCAGGATAAAGAGCTCTTCTAATTACACTTTAGATCTGCACATGTTTTTCACCAATGCAGTTACAAGTGGACTCATGTAATTCTGATCTGTTGAGACAGATTCCAAATGATTTGACATCTTGTTCTCTGAATGCTGTGAACAAGAAAGGGCTGTTAAGAATCCTTGGTAAAAGCAAAAAGCAATGGAACAAATGCTTAAATCTGTGAATTGAAAATGCCGAGGAAGATGTGTGTGTTTGTCCTGCAGCTGTCACAATGCAAAATGGATTTAAATAGCCCTTGGAGAATTTCTGGTTTATACCCCAAATGAAATATCTGCCTAGTGCCAAAGGTATGCGTGGTGGCTACCTCTCAAATGCAGTATTATCCACCAAGGAAGAGTTGCTATCTACATGTATGAAATCATTGCACTTTCTGTCTAACAGTAGCTCCAATTCATGCAAATTCAATTGCTTCTCTAGCCAAGAGGTACCAACTCTACAATCCCAAAATTTAGCAGAGGAAAAGCTGGACTCTTAATTAGAAGAAAATCCATAAGCTATTCATTCTCCCCTGTTCCACTGCTGGTATTAATGTGGCCAAAGATAAGTCGGGAAGCTGAGAAGTGAGGCTCTCAGGCACGTGGATCTGGCCTGCCCTTGGGGGTCAGTGCCAGCAGGGTCCTGCAGCTCAGAAGCAGGGGGTGAGGACCTGCCAAGGGGTACAAAGCACATGTGCTAACGAAGTTTGGAGAATGCCAGGCCTTAGCGAGCTGCACCTGTGCTAGAAACACACTGAGCAAGAGGCCAGCAGGTGAGACACCACCACTGCTCCAGTCCAGACCCAGACACTTCTCCCACTCAGGCAAGGTCCCAGCTGCCTTCTGCTGCCATGGAGCCCTAGGTCTGCTGTAGAGGACAGCTTGGAGGTATCCATCATATGCCTTATCAAACTCAGGAGCACAGAGGCAGAAGAGCAACAAAAAGGTGTTTTCTTGTTTCTTTTCAACAGGAGTAATTGCATAAAATATGAAGCAGTCAGAGTATTCTCTGTTGAAATCTAAATAGCCCAATGTTTTCAGAATGCCTCATCCTGACTGGAATGCAGTAAAAGATAAATGTTGGTTTTTTTTTTCCAGGGCCATGTTCTGCAATGATTTAAGAGAGAAATATGAGGAGAAGATCATACTAAAAGGAGTTGATGCAGAAACCATGAATATACTCTTGGACTACACCTACACCAGCAAGATGCTCATCACAAAGCAGAATGTGCAGAAGGTCTTGGAAGCTGCCAGCCTCTTTCAGGTACAGATAACTCAAATGCACTGACCCAATCTCACTGCTCTGGCAACACCATGTCCTACCCTGGTCAGCACACTGCAAACCTCTCTGATTTCATGGGTGCTGGAAGCATTTTGCTTCATAGTGACTTTCATTAATGTAAAAATGGCAGTGGCAGCCATGTAGTGGAATTTTGCTGTGCTGAGTGCCATGCAAACAGGAAAAGAGCCAGGCTGTGCCTTCAAGAGCTGCTCCTACATGCTGCCTGCACAGCAGTGCTCCCCAAAATTCAGGTCAGCCTCTGAAGGCCAGTCAGATGGGTTAGTGGGCAGCAGTTGGCATGGCTGGCCACAGCAGGAAGCTACTTTGCCTCTCTGTCCCCCTTGCCTTGAGATGGAGGCTTGCCAGCCAGAGTTAGCATCCTCCTTTGTAGAACTCGTGATGTAAAGGGTTTTAGTCATGACCTGGGACTTGTGGCAGGTCGGAGTTGGGCAGTGTTACTCAGCCTTTGGTCCACGAGGTATTCACGTGTCCTGTAAATCACCTGTGAGGCCTACCAAATTGCAGTGCCTGGTACCAGGCTGCAAATTGCTAACAAATTGTAACCAACATAACCTGCCAGGTGCCAATGTGTGTGTGTGTCCAGTCCTCTCATTAAGGAAGGCAAGAAACACCCGACTCTGTGATCATTGTGGTTCATGAGGGAAGTCAGATTCTTGAATCTTACATGGCAATTTTGCTCTGGAGATCCAGAACTCTGCTTTCTAGAACACAGGTCCTGTGAGGGGCGGCTGAGGGAGCTGGGGGTGCTCAGTGTGGAGAAAAGGAGGAGCCCTACTGCTCTCTTCAACTCCCTGACAGGAGGTTGTAGCCAGGTTGGGGTCAGGCTCTTCTCCTGGGTAAAAAGTGATAGGACAAGAGGAAATTATCACAACTTGTAGCAAGGGAGGTTTAGGTTGGATATTAGGAAAAATTTCACAAAGGTAGCTTTAATGTCACCTGGGTCTGCAGTGCAGTCACTGACATTATCAATGTAGCATTCATTGGCTACATTTGCTTCATTTTAATTTGCTTTTCTATCTTGTTTTGTTTTCTTTTGAACCTTTTCTCCTTAGGATCATTCCTCAGCTTTTTGTTATTGTTTGGTTTGTTTTTTTTTTCTTCTGGAACTATCAAAAGTATAAATGTACGTTTTTTCATTTATCTTCCCTAATTTTTCATTAAAATTAAATTTTATTCCCAAGGCTGATGCTTTAAGAAAACCATCAAAGTCTGTTACAATAATGATAAAATTGTGAGGGTACCATAAGTAAGAACAGTAAACTAGAAAAAACTAGATAAACCTAGAACACCAGGAATGTTCAGCTAAAAACAGTGGTTGTCTTGGATACTATCAAGTTTTATAAGGCCTTAAAGTCTCACATTATAAATGTGAGGGTTTGGGCTGAAAATGTGTTTTGTACAAAAAAGATGTAGTAACTACTAAATCTTTAATAATCTACTATATCAAGCTGACAGAACTAGAGGTCTGCCAGCTTGTCTGTGCTATTTATGCTGAAGAACAGAGTTGAAAGAGTCAAATGTTTCATTTGGATATATCAACAGCTGAAAAGATTATTTCTACAATTTATTGTAACATTTTTGTTTGATAAATTCTTTCAGATTAGTGACATGTGAGAAATCCAAATTCCAAATAGAATCTTTTTATCTGACTAGCAAGAACTTGTGGCAGTGCCTCTTTTTAACCTTGCAGACTTGGCAAAGACCCAAAGAAAAAATACCTTGCACAGTTCTAGATATTGCAGCATAGATATTCCAATGTAAATTATTTACTTTTCTCTAGAAACTGTTTTTGAAAAAGTTTTATGTAATTATGCCTTCCTTTACTCCGTTCTAATAAGGTTTGACCAAATTCAGTCAAAACTGACAGCAGGAAGAGGTGGAGGGCTATTTGGAGAGAGCAAGCATTCCTGCCACAGTGGGGGAAGCAGGTGAAGTGTTTGGAACAGGGAGCTGCTGAACAGCTAAGCCTCACCCTCAAGTGACCCAGACAAATTTTTTCCACCTAAAGCACAGTTGCAACATGAGTTCAATAGTCACCTCCTCTGTCTGGGCTGGTGGCTCAGCCACTGCACTTGCAAGGTTGGTGCCCACCCTGGATCCTGCCCAGCAGCCTCTGCCTCCCACACTGCCTGCAGAGCTGCTCATCCTTTCACCTCTGGGAAGGGTCAAGATCCCAGCTGCTTCTCAGAGCCGGGGCAGGGAGCCCTGCTTCCCTCACCAGAGCTCAGCAACAACCTCCAGACCTGCCCACACTGCTCCTGCCCCTCCGGGAGCCTCTGTGCTACCCATTCCCTCAGCAGGGTTCGGGTGAGGGACCACATCGATTGCAGCAGTGGAAGCAAAGAAATGGTGAGAGAGAAGCAGGCTTCTGAGCCGATGGAAAAGAAACTGTATTGTCAGCAGTGATGCCCACTGCCACAGAAATGCCACGTGCAGTGGAACAGTGGAAGATGCCCCGAGCTGCCCCCTCTCAGCAGAGCAGGACTGCTCTGCCCTCAGGCCATGGCTGAAGCACCACCAGCCTGACGGCCTGACTGATGCCCAAAGCACCCCTCATCCCTGTTAATCCACTTTACGTGAGCAAGGCACTCTAAGCGAAATACAGTTCCAATACCCGACAGGCATCCCGAGGCCACTGAGCAGGGAAGAGCCAGGGTGGCAGCTGCAGGCCCCGCCTGACAGGAGGGCACCGTTTGCTAAGGAAGGCCCTCAGGGCATCGCGGCGGGAGAAGGGCTCGCAGGCTCAGAAAGCCTCCCCTGCCCTCCCCTCCCAGCAGCCCTGCGAGGCGGGGCTGTGCCCCTCCGCTGGCTCTGCCCGGGGCGCAGGTGTCACCACTGAGCCGGGACGCGCTGTCCCTGCAGCCACAGCAGAGCCGGTGGCCGAGGGCCACCAGCTGCAGGGCGCAGGATCCGGCCCCGAAGTGTGCTGCATACAGAGAGGGATTGTGAATGAGAGACCTTTCAGTCACCATTCCCTTCCCCCTCTGGGGGCTCTAGCTGGAGGCAGGGCTGCTGGCACTGCTTACACTCAACCACTGAATCAAAGCGGGGACAAGCGAGGACTTACATGGGGAGAATAAATTTTACTATTCAGAGTGAAAGCCGACTGGAGGCCAAGTAAGCATATGGGATGTCTCTAGCAAGTGAGAACCTGGATTCAAATGGGTATTAGGAGAAGGACTAACTTATTGAAGAAACTGTTCTCAGGGAACAGGGCTTTTAAAGTGCCTAGAATGGCATTATAGGAGAGGTACTCACAGTGGACAAGCAGAAAATTCAGAGCTCTGCCAAAATAATCAGAGCAGATGAAGCAGAGGCTCAGGGGTGTCTTCCTACTGATGACCTATTGAGTCACTCACCTGCTCTCCTGGGACTGACTGACATATGCCCAGTAAGTTTTGGGGGAGTTTTGGGGGGAATTTAGTGTCTAAATGAAGGCAGCGGTGGGGAGACAGCGCAGCGCAGAGATGAGGAGCAGAACCAGGGAAAGTCCTGCCTTGATTTGCTCCCAAGCAGCCCAGCCCCTCTGGTGAAGCCCTCAGCAGGGCCGCTTCTCACACCCACACCTCACAGTTCTGCATTTGCCTGGCCACAAGCAACCACCCAGCAAGGGAGTGGGGCCTGCTGGCCGTGAGACCAGTGTGCACTGCCTGGGAGAAAACCTCTGCTCTCACCTCTCAGTATCACTCTTAACCAGCCACGTATAAACAATTAGAGAACTCTGCCGAGGTGTGCTGCAGGCTGGTGAGAACGTTGTTTGGGGGTCTATTCCCAGGCTCACAGATAACTCGATGAATGACCTTGGCAAATCCTAGGTTTGATTTTTTTTGGTGTCTCATTAGTGACAACTTTGAATACTTATGCTTAATAAGCTTAATAAGGCTGATGCTTAACCTGCCTCAGGTCTGAAGCCTACCTGGTGGCAAAGTCCTTTCAAATCCTCAAGGAAATGCTGTGGTGAGTTCAAAGTGCTTGCCTTGTGCTAGGCCTGAGAGCAGGCAAGGTGAATGTGGCAGGCGCCGAGGGGTCACTGAGCTGTGCCGCCGCACGCCACTGACATATTTTTATCACAACAGTGGCAACACGTTCTGAGACCTCACATAGCCTTGTTCATCAGTCAGTTGCATTTCTCTAAACTTTTGACCACATCTAAATGTAAAACAGGAACCAGGCAGTCTGTACACAGCGTCTGCGATCGCTCAGCTCTGATAAACAGTCTAAATATGTCAACACGACACCGACGGGTCTGGAAGATTCTACCCTAATTACTGAAACAAATCTACATACTACAGTGTTTAAAAATCTTTCGCTTCCTCTTTGCCCCTCAATTACTGTTGTGCAACTTTCCCCAGTGAGAAAACATGAGTTAAAATGGTTTGCTTGCTGACACTGTATGGAAAAAAACCCCAAAAAGCACAGATGGAAACACACAGTATTAGCTCTGACCCGTCTTTATTGCACTGTTCAGTGTCAATATTTGTACCTGAAATCACAGAGGTGATGGGAAATCCATTAGGATGAAGTACTGTACCTGATCAGTTCTACCCAAAACTGGTTCTCAGTTCCTGAATAATCATCAGCAATTCAGCTCAGATCATAGTTTTTAGAAATACCCCACAAATACCTGTGGCCCAGAATGTGTGCATTTGGGACCCTCAGGTGGGGTTATTTTGCCAAGGAAATTTATGAGAGTAGTTGTGATGCCTTATTGAATGCAAACACAGCCAGTTCTCTGATTAAGGAGACTCTGTGTGTAAAATGCATATCAGTATTTTTTTCAGCCAATGGTGATTGCAAAGGTCACTAGACCCTCTGAGGGCCTCCCCCACAACAGACTCCTGCCAGAAAGTGCTGTCTGTCAGGAAGCTCAAAAGAATTGCTGATGGCCAGTCTCTTCCTGCCACTCACCCCAGGACTAGGACTTGGACTAGGACTAGGACTAGGACTAGGACTGCTGCTCATTCCTCCTTTGGGGCATGCTGCCCCAAACCTCCCAGACCTCAGCGCTCATTTCCCACCACTCTCACAAGGCTTTAGATACATTTGGAGTTTGGATGGTGGGAGCATAAATGCAGGCAGTGGAGCCACCTTCACTCTGAAACCAGACTCTTTTCTAGCTGGTCTGAGCTGACATGCAAGATGAAGCAGGGGAAGCAAATTGGATGCCTGAGGTCCTTCTCTATGTTTTGTAACTCCATAACTGCCAGTGCTTTGAGCTCTTATGGAGGAAAACGGAATAGTAGGAAACCCTTTCGTGAAACAAATAAAATTTGTGACTGTCACAGGTCTTCTGCATCCTGCAAGAAGGGAAAGGAGCAACTGGATGCAGAGGGAATAAAAACTTGTGGAGGAAGGAATTCTCATTTCGGACTGCAGATCTTGGGAGATACCTGTGCTCAGACGATCTAATTCTTGTCTCCCCCAGCTCTTTGCTGTATTGGGCATGGCTGGTTGCTCCACAGCTCTCCTGTGATAGTTACACAGTAACCCTTCTGTGCTTATACAAGATTTTTCTGCCCACAGTTCCTGCGCATGGTAGACGCCTGTGCCAGTTTTCTCACCGAAGCGCTCCAGCCGGAGAACTGCGTTGGCATCCTGAGGCTGGCTGATGCCCACTCCCTGCACAGCCTCAAACAACAAGTGCAGAACTACATTATCCAGAACTTCACCCAAGTCCTGAACCACGAGGAGTTCCTGGAGCTGCCGGCGGACATCCTGTGCAGCACGCTGAAGAGTGACGAGCTCTACGTGACGGAGGAGGCCCAGGTGTTCGAAACGGTGATGAACTGGGTCCGTTACAAGGAGTCGGAAAGGTTTTCCCTCCTGCCATACGTGCTGGAGAATGTCCGGCTGCCCCTCTTGGACCCTTGGTATTTTGTAGAGACTGTTGAAGCTGATCAACTCATTAGACAGTGTCCAGATGTCTTTCCTTTGCTCCAAGAAGCAAGAATGTACCATCTGTCAGGCAATGAGGTGAGTAAAACAGGAAGGTATTAGCCACTCTTTGTAAATGTCTCGTGCTTCTGCTCAAAAATCGATTTGAAAGGAGCAATGCCATGAGGCAGAAAAAGGTAATCACACTGAATTTTCATTAGCTGGTGCTACTGAAAAGTCAAAATGGGCCTCAGAATTTATCCTGCAGTCTTAGAAAGTTCAGAAGCCTTTGGTGGGTTGTTTTAAAACAAAGTGCACAGCTTCCTGTTTATGAACATCTGAGCTTGACCCTTCACACACACTACTGCTAAATGAAGACCCCAGGTAGCTTCCCTAGTAAAAAGGCAAATGGTGTTAGCCCTGACACCTCACTCTCTCAGCTATTACTTCAAGCCTAAGAAAAGAGGAACAATTTTCCCACCGAACTGTGCCACAATCTGTAATGACTCTTTCAAATGTGAATATGTAACATCTTCCCCTGTTACTTATGGAGGAAAATGTTTCATAAAGGAAGTATTCTTCCTCCTGTGAAGAAGACAGTCTCTTTGCAGAGGGGAGGACTGCCCATCTGCCGTTTGCAGATGTCCCTGCCCCCAAAGAGACAGATTAATCCTGACATCCAGTCAAGTCCTGTCCTGCCTGTTCACTGCAGGCTGTGGTGGATCTCCAGTTCCTCCACTGCCCGTTCCCTTTGGAAAGTTAGGTATCAGTCACATCTCCTTGGCCAAAATATGGGGGAGAGGGGAGAGCAACCAAGAGGTCAGATTTCACAACAGGAGCAAAGTACGTGAGTGTGTGAGGAAACGTGTCCCTCCCTCCTCAGTCCGAGTCAGAGGAGGGCAGGAGGGTGTTGCGGGCCCATCACTCACAGCGGATGTGTCACCTGTGTCACCGGCACGGCGAGGGGGGACAGACCAAGTGCTCTTTGTGCTGGTGGCTGCGTAAGACACGCTCGGTGTGACCTGGGGCAGTGCCGGCCAGTCTGGTGGGAGCTGCCTGAGGAAGCCCTGTGGCGCTGAGCGGTGCTGTCAGGTGCATGCGGGACAGATAAAGGGAGCGCTGCCCGGGCTGAGCACGCATTACACACTCATCTTCAAAGGGACAGCCGCAGGAGGCAGCGCTGCCAGCTGCCCTCCCCCGGGGCTGACGCCTGGCAATGGTGGCAGACAGGTTAAAACAGAGTCCTGGAAGCTGGCAAGTTCTGGGACTCACGTTCTATAAAAATATGCCTAATCATTTTCTGGACATAGAATGCAAGATTCGTGTCTGTGTAGATAATATTTTTTAATATGGATAAATTCTACCGATTTATAGAAATATGTTAAAAGCAGGAAGGAAAGTAAAACTTTAAGCAAGTTGCTTCCTGACACAACACTTAACCTGTGGGTTTGTTTGCAAGCATTTCCTCCAAGCAGAACACAAGTTTTCAAGCACCCCTTGCATTCTTTGCTCCTGGTGAACATCTACCTGGCAAGTGACCTTCTCCAGTGTCCCTGAAACAAAGACCTGGTCAATAAACTGAGCTAAAAAGCAGTAAATAAGAGCTAAGCACATTTCAGAGCCCGGTGCTGGCTTTAAGTAAATCCAACTTTCACTTGAAATAAGAGCTTATACAGAAAGAATCAAATACAAATAACCCCTCCACAGTTGAGAACTGTTACTGTCCTCACTAACATATCTCTTCAGGACAAATTACGAGAGCACTTATTTTCTGCTAGCACTAACTGCAGTCTTGCTCTCTCCAAGCTCCCCAAGGCATGCACAAATCTTGGAAGCCCTCTACCTTGCCCTCACTCTGTCAGCCCAAATAAAACCTGTCCTTTTCAGCTACCTGATGTGCACCCAGCCTGGTCACTACTGCTCGCCTGAATAGCTCTTGGTGTCATCCTGGTAATTCCTAAAAGGATCTGAAAGGATCCTAGTAGGTAGGCAAAAGTAACTAAGTCCAGAGTTGGAAAAATCCTGCTGAAAGAAGGATACAGCAACCTCTGCTGAATGCTTCTAGGATGCTTTTCAGGCTTTCAACTTAGAAAGCATTGGCTAATTGGTTCAGTTGATGTAAGCCTGCTGTGATTTGAAAAACAGGTAATCAAAAAAAGGTCACCTGGCCTTTCTGTAATTGTAGGTGTGATGTACTCACTCTGTCTCACTTGCATTTAGATTATCACAGAAAGGACCAAGCCCAGGATGCACGAGTTCCAGTCTGAGGTGTTTATGATCATAGGAGGCTGTACAAAAGATGAGAAGTTTGTAGCAGAAGTGACTTGCCTGGATCCTTTGAGGCGAAGCCGTCTGGAAGTAGCCAAATTACCAATCACAGAGCAGGAGCCGGAGAATGAGAATAAAAAATGGGTGGAGTTTGCATGCATTACGCTAAAAAATGAAGTCTACATATCGGGTAAGGAACAAGACATTGGTTGGGAGTGCAAGAGGGGAGCAACGTGTTCTCATGATTATTTCCAGCTTTTATCAAGACCATGCTTGAGGCAGCTTTAGAAAAATTAAACACTACAGGTATTTTAATGCTTTGGACCCGCTCCAGAGAGCACTGGATGTGTAAGGACATTGCCTAGCTCTGATTTGAGCACAGGATTCTTTTTTAAACAATATCAATCTATATGCATGGGTACTTGTGTGCAGCACCCTAAACAGCGACCGAGGTCACAGAAGGGCTCTTGGGAGCAGTTTACAAACATAAAATGACAAATTGCTTCAGCATCTTCTCACGACAAGTCCATTTGAAGCTCCACATGCATAAGCAAAATCCTGCCAGAATCTGAGTCATTCTGCAAAAGTCAGTCAAGAACCTGCAGGGAGCTGTCACTGGTGTTTGGCTGTCCCCTGAAAGCTGCCACCACAGAGGACTCTAGAACTGCCCACCCACAGTTATTAACTTGGCAGCATAAACTGTCAAAGCCAGATGAAATCCCATGGTCCAGACACCTGATGTGGGTCTGAACAACTCATGTGCTGATTGTCATCCCAAGAGCTTCAGGAGGTCTATTAAACTTCCCACACAAGTACAGCTGAGCTCCACAGAGGGGTTTGATCCCAGAGCTAACGAGATTTTACTCTGACAATCATAATGTTAAAATCAAGCTTGTTAGCCAGTTTGACAGCTGCTTTTGATGGCCTGTCAAAAAACAAGTTTGATGATCTTGTTCTGCTTCCAGAGGAAATGTGACAGCAAGCTTTTCATCACTGTGGCATTACAGACCATGATACAGAGCAGGGCCTTCACAGGTAGAATACTTCCTTTCTGCAAAAGTGGCCACCAAATTCTATACTCCATTAAAACAGAAGAGTAGAAAGGAGGAGAGTAGGCCAAAGTGAGAATACTTTGCTTAAGTGTGAATAGTGATCCACTGTCTTTATTCAAATATCTCCCATTGCATTCTTACTTTTGGGAATTCACATATTTTTGATAATCCATTCCAATTTAACATTTATTAAAGCTTTATACTGGGATAAGAATTGGTCTTCCTGTAACTACAAATAAAGAAGGTTTTTCTTTTCAGTCCACCACAGAGAGTTTCTGGCATTAGTCCCTCTGTTATAAGGTAGTTGTAGAGAGGAACATAAGTCAAACATTCCAGCTAGGGAACATTCCCCTCACCTTCACACCCTTGAGTTGAGAGGTCTTTTTTCCATTTGCCTTCAATTTGTTACCTTTCCCTCTTTTTCAAGGCTTTTTGCATGCTTTTATTCCTGACATCTTTTCCAATGTCTCTTCTCCACTTTTATTTTATGTTCCATCCAGGCTGCCTCCAGGCCAGGCTAACACATTCCCTGCTATGGTGAATCCAAGCTGGCTTTCCCTTGGCTTCTGTTCTCACAGCTTCTCTTTCTTCCTCCTCTGCTCACTTTCATATCTCTGAGTCCCTCTCTCCATTCCCTCTTTGCCTTTCACCTTTTTGCCCTTTGCACACAAATAAAAGGCTGAGTGGACCAAAGCCATTAGCATTTTTTTCTCAGCTAAACCAATTATTAGTATCTCAATCCTGATTAAACAGCTGCTTTCTCCTGCATGTCCTTCTACTTTTGTTTACTTGCTTTAGCTCCTGTAATTTGCTTCTTCTCTAACTTGAATTTCAGTTTTCCTAACTTGATCTCCTCATCCATGTGCTCATTTCCCTCTGTATCTTGGTACAGTCTGCAGTGTTCCCTGCTCCTCTAGCATCTGAAAAATAGAAAACTCCTTTGCACAAGATTATGGCTACTGTTAGATCATGGTTTCCCCAAAACAGTTTAATTGCTTTGGCTGGATGGCCTGAAACACTACATTTGTAGCATAACTAAAAATGACATGAATTATCATTCACCATTCTGATGCTTTTACTAATTTAGGTACAATTTCACTTCAAATTAGAAAGAATTGTTGTCGAGAGGAAAAACAGAAACAAAATAAACCTCCAATCCTCTCAAAAATCTCTCCCTGTCCCCTGATGGGCAGCAAATTCACCCCCTGGTCCAGCTCAAGCTATTACATGAGTTTCAGCCTGTGGAGTGAAGCACAAGCTCATGTCAAAGGGAAACTTCAAGGAAGAGTAAGGGAACACCTGCAGTCTCTCAGCCCCATTGTAGCCATGAATGCTGCATTCAGGCCCTTTGGCCACTTCAGCTATTTGAGTGCAAATAAAATTCAACACATACATGTGAAAAATACTGGGACAAAAGCATTACAAACGACTCTTTCTAGCATGCTAATTATCTCCCATTCAATCTGCTATTTGGCCCAGAGATAGGCTCCATCAGTTTGCAGTGATCTGTCTGCAGTACAGAATACCAATGAAGGCAGACACTTTCTCAATGGAATATGAATTCTCTTTTCAGTATATTCACCAGTGAAGCTAATGTTGAATCAGGTTGCAGATGATGGAATAAGCTGCTCAGTCTGTAAATGTGGCTTCGGGCTTAACTAGATCCGTTTGTATTACAGTTACACCAGAAACTGTAGGCAAACAACAGCTCTTGTTTAAAACACTGCTCTCTGCTTTAGCACAAAGATCCACTTGCAGGTAAGCTCTAGGATGAGTTTGCAGAGTCCAGTTTTGATCTTCAAGCTATAAATATGAAGCATACCTAAGTCTGTAGAGAAAGAGACCAGAAGGAGAGGCACAAAAATGAGATCCCCGCCATATGGTCCCAGGGTTGAACAGTAAAACTTCCCAGTCCTGTAGGACTATTGTTGGTAGGAGTTCAGTCAGGTCTTTTGCTTTATGATGCAAACCACAGGGCTGGCTGGATCTGCCCTAGACAACCTGGCAGTTCTCCAGTGCAGGCCTGTCTTCAAGGGATTTGGCTCTACCACCTGCAGCATGCTCCACCATCTTACTTAAATCATATTTGTTTATTTGTCCCTTTGCAGCAGTACTGCAAAGCCCTGGTGGTGTTGCACAGAAATCTCCTGCATGTCACCCTGCTGTGTTGTTGGTTGTGCACTCAGTATTAAAATGAAAGTGGTTGTGGTCTGGTAAAGTGAGGAACAGTGATTTATCTTCACTAAATATTTGGCTGTCGAAATTGTTCAGTTTCCTTCACTATTAGGTAAAGTAAATGCAGAATTCTTCTGTTGTAACAAGACCAGTTAACAATCAGTAATAATGATTTACTTTCCACTGTGAGAGAACACACTTAAATTTAAACATATTGGAGTTTTTAGGTAAATACAAGCTGTGCCATCATATTTACACGTCATGTACACTACAGGTGGCAAAGAAACAAAGCACGATGTCTGGAAATACAACGCCTCCATCAACAAATGGATACAAATTGAGTATCTCAACATTGGGCGCTGGAGACATAAAATGGCAGTGTTGGGTGGCAAAGTGTATGTCATTGGGGGCTTCGATGGCATGCAGAGAATCAACAGCATGGAAGCATATGATCCCTTTCATAACTGCTGGTCAGAGGTAAGAGGCTGCATCACGTAACATCTGAATAATTTGGAACATTTTAATCAGAAAATCTTAGGGCTTGGGTTCATAAAAATGATCTTGTATAATTATTTAAAGTATTTCTGGTCTTTAAAAACCCTAAATATTTTTTTCTAAAGATATACATATCCTTTAGAAGGTAAAAATCCCCAGATTACCAGCCAATCATTTCCTGTGAGACATCTAATGCCTAACTTTCCTTTTTTTAGTTGGCTTTTGAGGCTAGTAGTCCATAAATCAAGGAGAAAGAATACAGTATAAATGAGCCAGAGCACAGGCTGAAAACTACTGCTCTGACATGTGTATATTCAATGTGTCTATCAAGCTGTGCATTATATATGGTATGGGTTACACATTTAAATTGAAAGTACAGGTTTGAAGGTAACAGGACAAACCCCTCCCCAGTTCTACTCACTGTGCTTCAACCAATGAGAGGAGAGAATTAGGCAACCAAATAATCCATGACAGTAATCAGATTAGGCATCATAACAGCAGATACAATCCATTGTCTCTAGATTATACAAAGCAATGTGGATGACTCTAACAATCACAGCTGCAAGTAAAAAGGTCAGTATGAACAAATTTCTTGTGCTTTTTTGCAATGTAGGAGATTTTTGACATTTCTGACATTTCCTAGCTTTTGAATTATTGATAAAGTAATTTTAATTTCAGCATTTGAATGGAATATATTTTTATTAAGACTTTTATAAGTCTTAAGAAAAAGCTGAAACATACTACTCCCTTATCCTTAGAAACATCATCTTCTGAACCCTGCTTAAAACGGGATGCCTGACTTAAAATTCCGCAGGCTCCTTCCCCACAAGCATCAGCCCGATTGCTTCACATGGTTGCTAATGATTCTTTTTGTTGCCCAGGCTGCTCCCCTGATGGTCAACGTGAGCTCCTTTGCAGCAGCCAGCTACAAGAAGAGGCTGTACGTGATCGGGGGCGGCCCCAACGGGAAGCTGGCCACGGACAAGACGCAGTGCTACGACCCTGCCACCAACGCCTGGAGCCTGAGGGCTGCCATGCCCGTGGAGGCCAAGTGCATCAATGCTGCCAGCTTCAGGGACCACATCTATGTGGTGGGTAAGTGAAGCAGCCGTGGCTCTCCTTGCCTGCACCCAGCAGGGCTTGTTCCTGTGCTTCTGTGTTAGTTCTACCCACAGGCTCCACGGAGTGCAATCTGACCATCTCTGGCTCTTCCTGCTGAGCTGAGTGAGGGATGGGAATCCAGAACCTCCACAAACAGCAGGGAAAGGTCACCAGGTCAATATCCCTGCTAGCATGGTAGCTATTTGGAAAGCTGGAGCTAGCCCAGAGACAGCTTAAAGCCATCCAAAGATGTGTTCATAGTGGCAAGGGCATGATCTCATGGCTACATCATGTCCCCTCTCCTCTCCAGGGGCTTTACACAACCCACAGGATTTATGCAGGGATAAGAGTACTAGGAGCAGGTCAGAGGAGCAGAGCCACTGAGACCCAAAGACCCAGAGCTCTTCACTAGATTGCACTTGGGGTTAATTCACTCAGTTGCCAGAACTGGAAGAAAAAATGGAAGAACAAGAGTTTGATGGTGGTGAGCTGAACTATGGGGGGAGGTAGGAGCCTGCACATCTCCAGATGGTACCAGGAAAACCAAAAGAAAAGAATATTTGTTTCCAAACAGGAGCTCTGAAAAGTTTCCCCTCCCTCTCTCAGCCTTGGTGCAGGGAATTTCCCACTTGCAATATAATCAATATGGTGCTGAGAGCTGGCATAGAGCAGGAGTATTCACCAATAATTAATGGTGCTCTGGAGGGAGATTTGTAATCTGCATGTGTGCACACACACACCCCCACCCATTTTGTGTACATAAATACCTCATGCTTGTCCTCAGCACTGGAGTTGACCTCACCCTGTTTGTACAGGATGACAGAGAGAGAAGGCACATGACTTATGGGCTAGCTGATATAACTCCTGATAAAACGGACATGATACTGCAGTCACATTCATTCAGCATCTTTCAGCCAGCAACATCCACTAGTAAATCTCTTCTTTATCTCTCTGAGAAATAAATCTACTCCAATTGGATAGAAATCAGCCCCATCTGAAGTTTAAAAGATAAAAGAGCATTTGGTTTCAGCATCCAAAGCAATCAAATTACCCAGACAGATGAATTACCAACTGCCAGGTGAATCACTACAACCAACAACGTTGGTTTTCAGGCTGTTCCAATTAAGTCATCTCTGAATGACTTGATCACCCCTCAGGTACTGCACTAGTATTATCAAACTCAGCATCTATTCTAAGTACCACAGATAAATGCTCACTTTGCCATCAGGGAGGATGCCAGGCTTTGTTGCACCTCATCAATAAGACCATGGCTTCAAGGTTTCCCCCACCTTATCCAGGACGGTGCCAGACTCTTTTCAGTGGTGGCCAGAGACAGGACAAGGAACAATGACAACATAAGAAGTTCCACCTCAGCCTGAGGAAGGACTTCTTATGTTGAGGGTGGCAGAGCACTGGAACATCTGCCCAGTGAGGTGGTAGGGTCTCCCTCTCTGGAGACAATCCACACCCAGCTGGATGCATTCCAGTGTAACCTGCTCCAGGTGACCCTGCCTTAGCAGAGGGGTTGGACTGGATCATCTCCAGAGGTCTCTTCCAACCCTAACAATTCTGTGATTCTGTACAGCTACTACAGAAGACACATTCAGTGCCTGCAAATTTCAGAATAAGAACCATTTAGCTGTTGTCAGTCTTGGGAGGGAATATATTTTCATAGCCTTTCTTGAGAATTGAGGTACTGACCATTTTTTTTTCAAGAGAAAAGGACACTGCAAGATTTAAAAAGTGCACTAAAAGTTCCATTAATAACTTCAGTTTGATGGACAGATGGAGAATGAAGGTAGAGGAGTGAGTGGAAAAATCCTGCACCCATTTCTAACAGTGATGGTTTACCACAGCTGGTTCTCCATGATCTAAGCTCTTTTAAACAAAATAGTATTTTTCTGAAGCTGTGTCCTGAGCTGGAGCAGCAGGTATGACAGGTATGACACAGATCTGTTGCTAGGTGCAGCATGGGACACACTGCTGATCCTCAGCGTGTCCCCTGAGGTCACACTGAGACAGTTTGTTCTGGCCCCAGATCCCACAGCCTTATGAACAATAAGTGGCCTTCTGCAGATCAGGCCTTCAAAATAATAAAGTATCCTGTGACTTTGTTTTTTCTTGCTTTGGGGCAGAAACCATTCTTAGGAATGTCAGGAACAGAATCTTGTTGAAGTGGATGGTTTAATTAAAATCCCTTACAGGAATTGCCAGTGCAAACCAATATCCATTTCCTTCCCAGGTGGGGCAATGAAAGCTCTCTACTCCTACAGCCCCCAGGAGGACACATGGTGCCTGGTGACTCAGTTCACCCACGAGAGAGCCAGCTGTGGGATTTCTCCTTGCAACAACAAGCTGTTTATCACCGGCGGCCGAGATGAAAAGAACGAAGTCATCGCAACAGTGCTCTGCTGGGACCCTGAAACTCAGAAGCTGACAGAGGAGTGTGTGCTGCCTCGGGGGGTGTCTCACCACGGCAGCGTTACCCTCAGGAAGTCTTACACGCCCATCCGTAAGATTGTGCCCGGGGCAATTTCTGTCTGACCGCAGAGGAGCCCGGTGCCTCACAGACTGCAGAGGGTGGGTTTTAGCTCCGGGGAGCAAGGGATGGAAACACCGCCACAGGTCCTCTGGGGGATATCTGTATATATGCTCAGTACTTGTGTTTCCTCTGTACATTATATCCTTAAATTATCTTAATTCCTTCCCTCCCCTCCACAGAAAAACAAAGGGACCAGCTGTAGTTTACTCCTTCCAATGCAATGTAGGTGGGAAATTTAGTTCCCAGCTATATCTGCCCTGGAATGTGCTTGAACTGGCTCAGTCTGGTCCCAGAGTTTGGTCAATTATTTATTGTGTTAAGTTGGATTTGTAATACCTGCTAGTGAAAAAAGAGAAGTTGTTTTTGGAATTAAATATTTGTAACTTTGGTGGAACATAATGTTGTATCTTCCAAAGCTGTGCTTTTTTTCCCCCCAGTGTTTGGCCCATTAGATTAAGTTTGAACCATTTTGTTTGTTTGTTTGAAGATTTGAAACTTTGCTGGTTTTTAAGTTCTGCATGACCAAAAAAATCCATTTCAGTTTGCAAACCTTGCTGTCATTCCTGAGAAAGAGGCTGCACGGGCTGCAAATGTAAATGAACGCTAACTTGTTTCCACTGAACATTCAGTGCGGCTGTTTTCTAAATAAAACAGACCAAAAGGCAGTTTCCCTTTTCTTTGTTGTGTGTGGGGTGACTGTTGTGCCCGAAGGCCTTTTCCTCTCCCGGCGGCTCCATCCCTGCCTCCGTCCCCACTGGGTGGCAGTGCGCTCCCAGCATTTTTCTCACGGGTTTTGGTTTCCTGGAACGCAACCGGACAAAACAGCCTGCTGCAGAGAACAACAGTTCCGGGTACTGTTCCCAGCCCGGTTCCTGAGACTGTCACATGCTGTACCAGAAGGGGCAAATGTTCAACAGGCCAGGAGGGCGCAAGTCTCAAGTCCCAGCATCTGGGTCAGTTGTAGGGAAAGGAAAACAAACACTGACGAGGTCACGCCCGGGACGCCCTGGGATACTCTTGGCCAAAGACTGGGAACATATTCTCCTCCCTCCTCCCCTGCCTAGTTGCTGGAAAGAGCCAACTCACTATTAAATCAAGACAGAAAATAATGTGCAAAACAAATTTCTCCAAGCGGAGAGCAGTGACTCCTTCCAGCCTTCCCTCCCTCTCTGTAAGGTCTCCTTTTGCCTTATACAGTATTAAAAATAATATTTCTGTCATGTTAGGCTGAGAAAAAACCACGGGTTCCTGAATTTCAGCACACTAATGCCAGAGAGCTCAGTGGTGTGGCAGGGCCTGCAGGCAGTCCTGGTGCAGACACAGCCTGTGGGGCGGGGGCAGCCCTCCAACAGGCCTCCACTGCATCCTTCCCTCAGAAAGACTGCCAGAAACCCTGTTTCTTCTGCAATTTGCCCCATGCCTTGAACTCATCTCTAATTTCAGCCAATCCCCACATTTTATCGCTCTAATTTTCCCACAGGCCTTCCATTTTCAACTACTTTTTAATTGCTCCCCTTCCTTCTTTATGTTCCTGTCATTCTGCAGGGTCAGCACTCCTCACGCTTCCATGCTGTCCCACACTGTCCCATCCCACTCTGCTTTTCAGAGGGCATGAAGAAATACCCTCCAGACAGAGTATTTTATTTCAAAAGGTTTTTGTGAAGAACAGTTGCCACCTTTGACTTGGCTGGTAGCACTGGCTGGTCTAGAGGGACAGAGAAGGTGGATGAATGGGAGGGTCTCCCTTTCCTCTTGAGGAACTGTGTTTCTGTATCTTTACCTGTTAGAAAAACTAATTCTAAAAGCTGCTGAAGGTGACTAATTCTTCCTACTGGGAATCATCCTAAAAACCAGCAGCCCTCAGGAACTGGTTGCTGATTTGCTCCCTGTAATGTCTGTAGCAAAAAACCTGATTTTTTTCCTTGAGAAAGATAAATCACTGAATTAGAAAAAAGTTGACCAAATAAACTTTCTAATATAAATTCTTAACTCTTCATGTCAAAGGCAGAAAGCAGCCTCTTGTCTGTCCTAAGGTGGTTCCCTAGTCACATGTGGAAACCTTGGGCAATCCTACGCTAAAGCACCCCTCACTGACAAACACCAGACAGCACAATCACGGCTTGGCTCCCTTCCCTCTCCTAACTCACGAATCGCTCACAAATTCCGACGTTTTAAGAGCAGTGCATGAAGAGCTGTGGTTATTTGCCTCTCTGCTCTCTGTGCCTTCTGGATTCATGTTGCAATCCGAAGGACTTGAAGTATATTGAAAAACAAAAACATTCCAATCAGTAGTTTTATGCAGACACCAAAAATCACAAGGTTTGTGAGTGCTGGGCGCTCATTTGCCAGCAGCGAGGCGGGGGTGGAGACAGGAGACAACAGAAATCAAGTTTGAAAACCTTGCAATTTCCTTGTCTTATCACAGGCTCTTTCTCATGTGCTGTGCATACCCCCCTCCGGCGGGGAATGACCACAAGCACAGTGTCTGCCCCAGGAACGCCGATATCTCGTGTACAGAACAGCGAGCAGCGGGGCAGAGAGCCGCCCGTCCCTGCGGGAGCTGCCGGAGCTGTCTCGGGGCAGCTGGTGCTGCTCCCAGCTCTGACACCGCCCCCGGGTTCTCGGGCTGCCCCCAGCGCAGCCAGGCAAATGCCACTTTCCTCCTGCCCTGTTCCTGTATTACACTGCCAGTAGAACATGACACAACTGATGGAGCAGAAGTAGACACTCCAATAGTAATTACTAAAGCTGCGGGAGGTTAATTAGTTTTACTGAATAATTACTTAAATGCTTGCAATGAGCTGTACCTCAGATCCAAAGCTGTGTGCTTGTTTACCTGCATGGAGATCCTCTGTATCTCCTGACAGTGAAACTGATCTCATTTGAGGCACAGACCTATCCCTGATGTAATTATGTCTGCAGTGATATATGGCACAGCCCCAGCCCCTGGAATGCAGGTCTGACTCCCTTCAGCCTGCAGGTTACAGACAGCAAACTGCGCTTTAAATCCAGCTGGGAGAGGGAAGAGAGCAGAGGTAAACGTTGTGACAGTGTTGGCACAAGAAAAGAGGGGAAAAACTGACCAGGAATATATCTAGGTTATAAATTAGAATACCTTTTAGTGATTCATGCTATTGCAATTCATTAAAGGATTACTGCCTCCAGCTGCCAAATCACATGTTAAAGCCAACTGTTCTCCATTTCACTTCAAATTAAAATGCGGCGCAGCCACAGTGACGTCCAAGAAGTTCACTTATGTGACCTGGGAGAGGTCGATTACTGGGCTCTGGTAAACAGTCTCAGTTTGAATTTCCAGGGCTTGTGTGGAGACATCCTTACAAGGCTGGTGATCACTACGCCCATGAGGTTCTGGAAAATGCAGAAACTGAACATTCTCTGAGACAAAACTCACGACATTTCTGAAAAGCATTGTAGGAACCTAGTGCTTGTGACGTGTCCCTGCTGAGCCCTTTGATGCTATTCAGATAGACTGGGGAAATCCCAAAGGCAAATGGTTCAGGCACGTGGTGTGTTTCTCGTAGGCACACTATAACCTGCTGCTTTTGTACCAAACAGCACAGTAATATTCCATGGGAAGAAGTTGTTTACAAGCAGTCACTTTAGAAAAACATACCTATCTAATGTACCTATCACTTTAAAGAGAACTAATATCAGCTTGCAGTGATCTTTCTTAGAAGACCATCTCCACAGAACAGTGTTTTGTTTTCTGGGTCCTTGTGATGTCACTGTGGGCAGGCTTTATGCATACATAAACTTGCCACCATCACTGATTCATGTGCCCTGCTTTTCAGCATCCTTCTTTGTGTTACCAAACTTCTCATTGTATCTAAATATATCCAGGAGATGTGTATGTAAGAGAGAGTTACAGAACAGGCAACAGAATCCTGTCCAGATTGTACCTTCGCCATTGTCAGAGGTCAGCAGGAAGACCAAGTACTGTTAACTTGCTGTTACACAAAGTCACCTATGGCTCCACATAGAATTACCTTACTTTATGCTACTTACAGTTATCTTTACTATTTATCATGAAATTTCCTATAGAGGTAAACATGAATGGACCTTGCATGGACAAAACAACCTGTGAATTATCAGCATCCTTGTCATTGGGCACTGGCATAAAAATTTGGCCCAGGATATGAAAGCCTGGGGATTCACAAGTACCTATTCCATTCTTGACCTTCCCACATGCCAAAGGGGTTCAGCAGAAAGAACCTGATCCAGTATGCAGACATTGTCACCATCCTTCCTATGTGTTATGGAAGAGCCCTGTTACAGGTTGAATATAAAGTATACAAACATAGATTCTGTGACAGATGTCCATGCTACATTCATCTTGGAGAAAAGGAATAGCAGCCAGTAAAAAGCAACTTCTAGATCCTTTTATTGAAGAGGTTTGAGAAGCACGGAACCATGGTTAAAGAAAATATGCAATATTACAGGTCATTCACTTGCAACAATTTTACTTCACTTCTCACACAAGAAGTGTCCCTTAGCAGCAAAGCCTCTAAGATGTCCCTGCTCATTCCCCCCACCTCTGAAATGGAATTTGTTACACCCTCAGGTGTGCTGATGCAGCTGTTTTCAGAACATCCTATAAAACGGATCGCTGAGATAATCCCAGTTCAGATGAAAACACCACTTCTCTTTGAAGAGATATTTTTAACCTGCAACCCCAGAAGCAGTTGCATCAGCAAACAGGAGAGAGCGGACACTGCAATGTGAGGAGGGTAACAAGCAGTTTGGGGATGAGAGAAGATCAGCAGGAACTGCTCAAATTCACTTCACTGCCAAAAACATTTCATGCAACCAGACACTGATCTCCTCCTGGCTCACACTTAGTGGAATTCTTCAGATGAGTGTGAAATAGCCAAAAGCCACATTCAGCACTTTCTGTGTATTGCTTTAGGCAAACAGAAGGTGGAGAGAGTCTGCACAAGGAAAATACTGCACAGAGTGAAATCAAGGACCTTTTTAAAAAGTCCAATGTATTTTTACATGAAACATAACAAATTCTAAAAACATTATCTTCAGAAATACAGAACTCTTTTCTCAAGTCCAAGGGACAGAACAGCAATTTAAATTTCCCACACTGATGTTTACATCTAATGACATTTTGGTTTCTTCAAAGGTCAGATGTATGTTTTGCTTGTCTTCTATAGGTGAGGGGCTGGTCTGGAAAACCTAAAAGGCTTACAGGATCTCATTTTTCTTGCCCCAGCACGCCAACCAGCTCTGCAGCCTCTCCTCCTGACCTTCCCAAGGCTTTGGTGGCAGGTACCCAGCAGCAGCTCTGACATGGTGTAGCTGTAAACTGAGATCAGGCTGCTGGAGAAGATTTTTGTGAGGCAGAACTGGGAGCTGCCTTAGCAGGGACTCAGAAGTGGTGTTCACGCTTAGTCCCTCGCCCCGGGTCCCGTCTGAGGCACGGTGTGGGTCCCCCTGTGCCCAGCCTGGCACCTCTCTGCTCCTGCCCTGCTGGCCCAGCTGCTGGGCTCAGCCTTGGCCGAGTCACCTCAGCACAGCCCCAGCAGGGACTCAGATTTGGGCTGCCCCAAACCCGCGGGGCTCCGCGGGCACAGCAGTTCTGCCCCGGCAGGGAGGGAATGCCACCCGCTGCCCCCGTCCTCCCTCAGCCAGCAGCATGCACGCCTCTGTGATGCCTGGCAGTGCCATGTGCTGGGCTGCCCAGCAGACACTGATCTAAGGTGGCTCCCCATCAGGCAGAGGTTTTATCAAACCGTCAGTGTTTTGCAGATTGTCAGATGGAATCCGTAAGGCAGTGACACAAACTGAGTGCTGCAGTTTCCAGAGGCACCTCTCAGTGCATGTTTTCAAGAACAGGACTTTGGCTGCCAAACTTGCAAGAGTACACTGTGTGAAAGGAATGGTTGTTTTCACAGCACCTTTGGTTAAGGATCCTCTGCTCTAGGTGGTGACCTGTGGTTACTCCTTTGCCTTGCATTATCTATTTTTAATTTTCTTTCTTTCAGAAAGGCATCTGCAGCAGGTGGGTGAAAATGACCTTAATTCAATATCTCCTCCAGAAGGTCCTGCCTTTCACATCAGAACAAAGCTTGGAACTTCATCCAGGGTAGCATTCACTATATTCTCAGCTGTGTCGTGCTGAAAGATCTGTGGCTTTTTGGCACAAAGGAGGCAGTGATGAACCCATGTCTTCTTACCATGGGTTGATCACTTCTCCACTTCAGAAGCTGGGTGATTTCCATCAGTCTTGCACGATAACAAGGTGAGGACAGCTCCTCTGCTGTGACTGTGCTCTGCGCTGCCTCAGGATGGTGGTGGAGCAGGTGAGACCAGGTGAAGCTGCTTCCTCCTGACAATGGATTTGAGAGAGGCTGAGATCTCTCTGTATCGAAGCCCATACAGAAAAGGGAACAAAACTTTAGGAAGAATCATGAGGACGTTGCAGACTGTCAGGGAGATAAAGATTCCTCTCTGCAGTTTGATGAAAACATTAACGCGCAAGAATGATTCTACAAAAAGGGTCAAGAGTGGAAAGAAGTAAAAAAATAACACAGTGTTGTGCATCAAGAATGTTACACTGGCTCTGGAGCAGATGCTTTCCCATATACCCGAGTGTTTGGTTTTAAAATACAGAATAGCATAGCAACAAAATATTACAGACAGGCAGAGAATGATAACTGTGGCAGAAAGCCAGAAACAGAGTTTCACAGCATCAGTCCCAGTCAGAATTATTAGTAGTATTAGTGGAACTGAGCACGTTTCCAGGACACAGGGCACAAAGCTGCGGGTAGTCCATAGCACCAAGAAGAAAACCCCAGGGAAAGCTCCAGAACACATCCAGAGTAATACAATGATTTTTTTAGTTCGTGAAGGAGGCAAAATAGCAACGTAGCGCAAAGGAAACAAAATAGCGATGTACGTGTCCAAGACCATTGCAAGAGCTGTAAACATTCCTCCACAGTAAGCCACTGTCAGCAAAAATAAGAGGAAGACACAAACTTCCTTTGGGAGGTGTAGATATGCTGCATTGAGAGCAGCTGACAGGGTGTAGAACAGCAGGTAGATCAGATCAGAAAGCAGAACGTTTCCCAGCAGCATGTATCTTGTTTCCTGTCGGATTTTAAACTGAGAGAAGATCACAAATAAGATGGTAGGGATGATGAGGACCCCTGCCACGAGGCAGACAACTGGAGAGATTAAAAACATCTTCACGTTTGTGCCTGATGGGGTGAGAGACCATTCCTCCAGCAAAAGGATCAAAGTTGTGCCATCCAAATGTGAGGAACTGTTGAAGTCTATCTCCCTTAGGTGGATCACTGTTCTATTCCCTCTCCTTACTGAGGCACAGCCAGGGAGGTCCATTTCCTTAGGATTTTGGGATGATTGTCTGACTTGGAGAAAGCAAGATCTTCTATGCTGAGTCCTTAAAAAGGCAAATGAAGCAGAGGATGTAAAAAGCCCACGGAAGCAAAGTGTTTTCTGTAGCCAATTCTACCAGCTCTCCTCAAGGGCAGAAAGTTCAAACTTGCAAGTGAATTCCGTGGTGCCAAAAAGATGGTTTTGCCTAAAAAGGAGATTTTATTTTCTTTCTGCAAAATCTAACATTTAGAAAAGAGAATGAATCTCTGGGTGGCTTAAAAAAGACTAAATCCCTCAGCTAGCTCCTTGAACAGAAGCGAATGGGTTGATCATTTTCAGTAATTTGAGCTTTTTGTCATCACATTATCACTCCAATGAAGCAGATGTAATATTAGCCTGATTAAACAAATACGTGATGATACAGATCAACATTCCACGTGTACTGATGTAGAAGAGTCATAAATGTGATTGGGTGGTTTTGTGCCAATTTGTATGCAACAACAAAATTGATTTGAAGTGATCAATGAAAAAGACTCTCAACCCTGTTGTAAAATTGTAGCACAATCACTCTAGTGAATGAAATTATCTTATTTGCAGATGAAAACCATTTTTGGTTCAGTGAATCAATCCACGTTATTCATGAATGATAAACCTTCCCCTTTTATCATGCATGATATACAAATACTGAACTCTCATCTGTTGCAGCCTTGCAGTCAATCTGTGCATTGTCTGGGATGAGTGGCATTCCATGTCCCGTACCAGCCTACCCCAGGGCACACTTGGCACTTCCAGTGTCCATTTGGAGACCATTTTAATGCCAGATCTCAGTATCAGAGCTGAGGGTACAATGAGAGAATTGTGAAGGATCTGGACTGCAGAGAAGGAACATTGCAGGTTCTTCCAGGCATGGTGTGATCAAAAATAAAAGCTGAGTTTTTTTTTTAATAGGCTCACTTAATCTGGCATTATTGTATTGATTTTCTTCCCAGCGCTACCAGCACACAGCAGTGCAGCTTCCCTCCACAGGAGCAAGGGCACAGCTCACCACACAGAAAGTCAGCAAGGCCTGCTGTGCCATGGACATGCTGCCTCAGGGCATGCCAAGTGACAAAGCAGACAGCTCATGAAACTCAGCCTCAGCCATCAAATCACGTGCACATTTCATTTGCCATCACACTGATAGCTGGCACCCATGGAACTGGATGTTGAGACAGTTGGCAGGGTGTGCCATATGGAACAAAAAGATAGAAGGAAAACCCAATGATAATTTTAAGCACGGCATTTCAGTTGCTATGGTGTCTGTGGTAGGCAAAACAGAAGGTGATTACTTTTGCTCACTCAATCCTGCATCCACGGAAAAGTGTCTGAGCAATATTGATGCAATTATACATTTGGCATCAGGGCCATGCCCTGCATCTGTAATTGAGTCACGACACAGTTAATACCTTAAGTAGACAGTAGCACTCAAAACTGTAGAATTATACTTTTATTGCAAAATGGAAGGGAGGGAATGAAAACTCAGGTGCATAAGTCACCTCCAACTGTAATTTCAGGTATCTATTAGTAGTGGAGATGTTTGCTGCCTTCCAGCTCCTGGCACTCCAAGGATGTCCTATTAATGGGCAGACTCTAATTTCTATATAAAATCACAACTGTATTTTCCACCATCTGCTTAGGATTCACTGTAAAAAACAATAGTTCATTGTCACATCAGCTGCACATCTTTGGCTGATAGAAAAATAAGACACAGAATGGTTTGGGTAGGAAGGGAACTTAAAGTTCATCCAGTTCTAGATGAGTGACTCAAGGCTCACTCAGTTGACATCCTCATGACAAAGAGAAGGCATCTCAAGATTCTCCCATTCAGCCCACATCCAGAGTGGCACAGAGCCCACAAGGCAGCACAAGTGCTCAGCCCTGCGTGTCCTGTGCTCAGCTATTCCTCTGCTGCAGCTGGCAGTCAGCCCTGCGGCATGAGCTTCTTCAGTTACACCTGTGCTCATGTAAAAGCCTTAGGAATGCAGGAGGGCTTCCATATCACAGAATGGTTTGGGTAGGAAAAACTGGAAGAGAGACTGAACCCCATCAGACCTGAGCAGGTCCAGCCAAAGCCACCCCCCTCAGATTTCCATGGGGGCTTTTAACTGCTCAGTAGAGTTGTGCTAGATTTAGAAATGTGAAAGGTTGATGTCTTTGCACACTGATATAACCCTGAAGAATATCTGTTTGTTGTCTCCTTTAATTTTCTTGATGTTAGGAGGCATTTCTACATCTGGACATTTGCAAGGGGCTGGCAGCTCTGAGAACTACTCCAGAGGATTCTGAACTGAGCTCCTTTTGCCATTGCATCTCAATATTCAATAGTTTGTGGTGCCAACCTGAATGATCCTCTTGAAATTTCCTGTAAAGCTGGCCTTAATGCTCTGGTTATTGATTTTTTAAATGCTCTCTAGTAAATTTATGTTAGGTGGACACACTTTTTACATATCTTGCTGATGCAGACACGCAGTATTAGCAGCCTCTCTTCTGGCTCTTACTCTGGCTCAATACAGTCTGTATTGATTTTCAAGCTGAATCACGCACTGTTAATTACTTTACTCATTTCTGCTTCAATAAGCATCCTGCTGAAAGCTTAGTTAATTATCTGATGGGTTTAGGAGATCTCAGGTTGCACGCTGAGCATGGTAACTTCTGCAAAGACTTCGCTACATTCTGCTACTGACTATAAACAGGCATTGTCAAACTGAGCATGAAGGTTAGAAATGTTACTGTCTTACAGCATTTGGCACACACTTAACTGCATACACACATAGAGAAGCTTCCTGCTCCACAGAGTTTACCTGACCAGTTTGACAGGTCAGCAGGTACACTGCTGCTGTGACAGGGAGCACCAGACAAGAAAGGGAAGCAAACAGAATAATGGTAGGATTTCCCCAGCCCCGCATCCCAAGAGACTGTGTTAGAAGGGGATACCCAGAGGAATGCTTACATTCACCTCTGAGGCACCCTGAGTGCCATCATGTCATGGCCTCAGTGTGATGTGATCACAGAGTCTTTGATGTGGATACCTATTCCAACAACTCACACCATGTCCCAGCCTAAAAAATGAATCCTGTGCTGTGGGTCTACCCCAGAGACTGCTGCTGCTGGCCAGGAGCCCAGGGACAGCAGGGTAAAAAGGCTGCCTCACATCTCCTCAAACAGAAGTGTTTTGGATGAGACAGCTGGATCCAAAAAATCAATACTTTTACTGGAATGTTGTTTCATGGGTCTATTTCCAGCCGTGTTTAGTAACAGAGCCTCGGCCTCAGGAGCCTTCGTGTGCTGTTAAGAGTTTCTTCAGCTGCCTTCCACGAGTGCCTCCCACCCCTTCCAGGCTTATGTAGGGCCAGAGGGCACCTCCCTTGCTGGTGGAACTTTCCTGATCATGAACAGCCAAGTGCCCATGAGCAGGCCAACTCCTCCCAGGAGGGCAGGAAGAACCAGGTTTCCTGCCTGTATCCATATTCTCACTCTGGGCAAACGAGCTGCTGCTCGCAGTGAAGAAGGTAATCAGAGCAGTTTAACTGTGGTGTTTTTCTGGTTGAGCCTTCCCTTTTTCTTCTCCTTTAAACAGAAAGTCAGTTAGGAGACAACTTTTTGCTAAACCTTTAGGATTCCCTCTAAACTTTTCTGCAAGTCACAGGGAGAGGTAACACTCGTCCATGCCTCAGCTATCTGTCCCCACGTGGCTCCAGAAGGATTGTTCAGTGCCTTGCTTGTTATTTGCTGTAGATAAGAGACACACACACTGCTCTTGTCACTGTACAAAGTTCACAGAGCAGGCAGAGCAATTACTAAAGTTAAGGAAGTAAAGAAATGGGTGTGAAAACTAAGATCACATTACAGTGCTTTGAAAGGTCAAAGGAAACCCGGAACAAAAGAAAACAGGGATTAGAAAGTGCTGGTTTGAAGACATTTTAATGAGGCACCCAAACAAAAGAGGACATTGAGAGAGACTGGGAGGACTCAGCATTAAATCCCTACATCACTTTTTCTAATTCCAAATACCATCAAGCCAAGGTGATCACAAAGTCAAAATAAATTTTGTACCAAGTCGGTACCATTGGTACTTGCAGGTGCAATATTGAGAAATTAGCTGGATGTCAGAAGAACCGAATTCCTAAATATTTGACAAATATTTCAACAAAAGTTTAGAGAAGTAAGTGTAAGTCCCCAACACCTCTTGCTTTCCTGCAGGTCACTGCATTGCCCTGA
This sequence comes from Phainopepla nitens, assembly GCA_013400175.1. Classification (NCBI taxonomy): domain Eukaryota; kingdom Metazoa; phylum Chordata; class Aves; order Passeriformes; family Bombycillidae; genus Phainopepla; species Phainopepla nitens. The sequence continues at coordinate 306,563 of VXBQ01011428.1, read as the reverse complement.
GCTGCAGCCAGCAAAACTCACCGATTTTTATTCCCCAAGCTTGGCAGGGCAAAGAAAGACAGGTTTTGCTCTTTTGTGCTGAAAGGACACACAAACATGTTTTCCTGTGACAAGCTGCAGATGTGACCAGAGATTTATAGCAAGCAACTGCTAGTTTTCATGGTCATTTATGGACAGACTCACAGGACTCTACGAGAAGCCATCCTAGACTGTTCCTTTGATTTAATGGTCTCTCCTGCCTGCCTACTTCTCATAAAAATGCATCTGTGAAACAGGACAAATAGCCTACGAAATAAGGCCTATTTGTAAAATATGAGCTTCTTTCCTGAAGCAGTTTAATTTATAAGGAGAAATCTTCCTTAAATTTTGAAAGCTATACAACTACACTGGTGCTAACAGGAATTACCTGCAGAAATCTAAGTCCTTTAGATAAAGAACAGTAACATCATTCGTACCTGACTATTTAGCAGCTATCAAAAGAGATTAAACCAATATTCAGTACCACACAGAGTGATGAGCAGAGCTAGAAATACACATCTGAATTTGTGACTCCTTGACCCCTCCTTTAAGGCAGGGGAAAGTTCCTTCTCCTGAGAGAAACCTTCTAAGATGGGGGAGATGTGTCCACCAAACTCCTTAGAGCATCCATCCAGCTCAGGCTGTCTGTCCTTCTGGTGGCAGAAGTTCTGTGTTCCTGTCCTATCTCACCTGCAATGATCTCCAGCATTGCCTAGGAAGGGCTGCTGCAGGCAGGCAAAAGCAGAAGTTATCTGGCTCTGTCCCTGTCTTATTATGCTTTTAATCATGTGTAAAGCCAGGCAGCACAGGAGAGATGTAGCATGATAGTTTCTTGAAGGATGGCTTGCTGAGAAGGGATACAGATGGCTGCAGAGTGTTAGGGGCAAGTTAGAATGAAATACCAAACCACAGCTGGAATTAGAAAGGCTAGAAGGGACAGGTTGGCATTTACAGGCTGGCAGAGAGGACCCCAGCCACAGCTGCACAGTCTCAGCTCCTCCCTGACAGCCAGGAAGGGCTCACCTGAGCTCACCTGAGCACACCGGCAAACAGGAATCAAGGTGGAAGGAAACACTCTACAAGTGGAGTTGAAACAGAAGAGGGAGGAAAAACACCATGTGAAAGAACATACAGGTTATGTCTTCCTGCTCATGTCTTTTGATGACAGGCTGTGAATGAATGTCCATGGCACAGGGCAGCACAAGGCACAGCACCATCCTGGGAGGAGGGAGCCTCGCTGCCAAAGCCATGATGCTCTTTCCCAGTTCCCAGCACCGTACCTGGCAAGGGCAGCGGTTCCCAGGCGGCAAAGACGCTGAAGCAGCATCGATTCTCTGCACTAACTGTGCCCACAGGGAGATGCTGACCTTATCTCCCACTGATGGAAGCAGGTGCCAGGCACAGGCACCATATGGCAGAGAGATTAACTGCCAGCATGTGCTGAGTACGAGTCACGGTCCCTTATTAGCCACGCAGGGAACATGCCGTGGGCCGCACGCACAGTGCCATTCACAAGCTCTGTTCTCCCTTCTCAGCAGCTCCTTTGTTACTTATCCAGCACAGGTGCTTCAAAATTAGATTTTCTCCACATGAGGCCTGACTCTGCCTTGTTCTTCTAACAATGGCTTTGTACTGCTCCCACTCATTTCCATAGCAATGCCCTGTCCTCTCACACCGGAGGTTCAGACTTCATGACAGGAAAACACTGTTAGGGTGAGAGTATGAACACAAATGTTCCAAACTTATAAAGAAAAGAGATTTTTTTTGGGATGGGGGGGGATGGGGGCGGGGTGGGGAGAGCAAGATGTCGCTTTACTACTGTTACTCTACTACTGTTATGTAAACCCCTGTCAGTCTTACTGTCCTGGTGACCTCCACAGGTGCAAAGAGGAGGGCACATCACCCCCTGGTATGTCCAGAACTTCTCACCAAACTGGCAGAGTTACAGCTCACAACAGGGAGAATTTGAGCCATGGACAGAACAGCAAGCTGAGCTCTTCTCTAAAAAACACAGGTAATTCCATTTCTGGTTTAATTATTTGTTTCTTTCTTCTCCAATCCAAATTCCTGCTCATTAAAAGATGTTCATGAGAAGCACCAGAGAAGATACATCCTCTCTTTTCCTTTACTATTATCCTAAGCAGCACCTAGAGCCAAAGGCAGCTCCAAACTGCCTCCAGGATAGCTCAGCTGTTCACAGGCAAATGCCTTTCTTGTAGAAGTTCATTACATTTACAGCTACTGGGGTGACTAGAAGCCAGATTACTTTTCTAATCTGTTCTCAGCATTTTCTCAGGAATTCTTAGGTCCTTTTAATTGAGCTGGTTTTTTCCTCCCATAAAGCATCAGCTTCTTGCTCCAAAGAAAACATTTCAATGCCAGCCCAGCACAGTGGATAGCAACTAGGGAAAATATAAAGATGCACAAAACTTCCATAGATCACAAAATCTTCAAGGCAACATATATAGGAAGGAAACTTAAATGAATTAGCAACGCTTTTTAATAAGCCATTTTAACAAGCTGTGAGTTGAAGCAGATCAGAGCTGCTGCAGTCTCTCACTGAAGTCCTGCAGTGATGCTCTGGGGCCATTCAGGGGCACATGCTCTTGTGCAGTTCCCATTCCACCATCAGATGTTCTGGTGGTCACCCCAATACCAGCAGCCTCAGGGCTCTTCCCCCTTTCAAACCCTGCTTCCCTGGGAAGCCCACAATATTTCAAGCACCTGGCTTCCCTGGGAAGCCCACAATATTCTTGTAATTTTGGATCTTGCCTGAGCTGTGTTCAAACCAGTGCAGTGACATCAGTGCCAGCTGCAGCACAGCTGCACAGCTGTGGAATTATGTGTGCCATCCCCCAGGACACCACCTCAACCACGTGTGTCTCTTCATTTCCTGCCAAGTATCATGCCAATTTCTTCCACATCAATTTCTAAGCTGACACCGCTTCTCTACTTATTTCTCTCTCCTGCCCACTATTGGAGATTGGAATGATGGTGAAAGTGAGACACAGTGCCACTTTTCATCCCCAGCTCTCTGTCCTGATTGTCTCTTACAGTGCCTATTTGTGAACCTCTTCAGCTGCTGTCAAGACCCTCTGTGAGGCAGTTTCTGATGTGCAGCACTGAGCCCCACTTTAGTTCAAGCCATCACATGTCTGAGGCTGTTTCTGCTCTTGGCAGCCTGGGAAGCTGAGTTGTCAATGTAAGGGGAGCCTCCCTGCTCCCATAGCCTCAAATCTGCACCAGCAGGCTCACAGAATCAAAGAATGGTTTGGGTTGGAAGGAACCTGAAAGACCATCTAACCCCCTTGCCATGGGCAGGGACACCTTCCACTAGACCAGGTTGCTCAGGGCCCTGTCCTGCACATCAGTTGTCCAAAATCCCTCTGAGCTCCTCTGGATGCTGGAAGGTTTTATAGGGTCTTCCCGGAGACTTCTGTTCTCCAGGCTGAACAACCCCAATTATTTCAGCTTGTCTTCATCAGAGAGGAGCACAGGCTTTTCACACAAGTCAGGAGTTGTTGAACCCCTGCTGTGTGCTTGGGCTGGCACAGGAGCTGCCTGCCCGTGGTCTACTCTGGGTTTTACAACCAGCATCTCACCTTGGCACTGCTAAAGGCTCCACAGAAGCAGTGACCTCAGCCCTGAAGGGAGAGAAAGGCATGGGAAGGACAGAGCAGGGGAAGGCAGGGGCTCCTGAGGCTACACCCCAAGCTGTTTACTGGCAGGATTCCAGGCCCACTCTTTCTGTTCCCAAAATAGAAAGAAGTCTGTCCCATTATTAGCCATCAATAAACACCAGCTTGGGGACTTTCCCCCGCACCAGGCAAAGCCTTTCAGCCTGTTGGAGAACAGCTTGCAGTGGGTTAAATCCCTCTTTGTCAGACTCAAGATGGGGTCCTTGGAGCCTCACAGGGTGTCTACAGGGATACAGAATTATAAAAAGGTATTTGTTTTTGTAAATGAACTGGAAGAGAGTCAGCTCCTCCTAGTCACCCTTCATGCTGTCCTTTCTGGTTTTAGCATGCTTCTCTGATAATTTATGCATAATTGGGACTGATTTCAGCAAGTGGCCCAACAAAAGCTGCTCTGAACCACTAAGTGATGTACCGATTTTGTTTTCAATTAATATAGTAGCCTTAGGAACAAGCAGCCTGTGTTCCTGTTTTAGGCACAAGAAGATCTCTAGCCTGATGGAGAGACATCCAGAGCTTAAGCAGCATCTAATCAGCTGAATGCTGGGAAGAAACATGTTCCTACACTCATGTACCTTATTCATTTTCCAGAAGACCTCTCCTAATCAGGAAATTTTTGTCCATTTTCATCTGCTCTGGAATTTCCCTTTTTCTGCCTTCAGACTATCCCTTTCCCCTTCTCATGGAAATATGATTGCTGCTCTGATCTTTTCCTTGGTTGGGTGTTGGGGATTTTTTGGGTGGAGGGGGTGGTGGAGGGAAGGACTTTTCTGTGCAAACCTGTCCTAGGAGCTGATCAGCCCAGGCCTCCTGTGTCTCCACACAGCCCAATAAAGACAGCAACAAATACAATACCCCAATGCCTTGGAATCTGTGCAGGAATCAGGCCAGCCATGAGAGGATGCACAGAGGAAGAGAGAGAGAAGTTATGGCTGTCTAATTCAGTGTTCTCTGAGCAGGCAGAGCCTGGAAGGCACCTCCAGCTGATCCAGTTACATTTCTGCACTCTGATCCCTGCTGGGACTGGGCATGAGTGGATCATGGCTGCTGGGCTGGGAGTGGCACAGAAAAGCCACTCTTGCCTGTCCCCTGCTACCTGCCTTCCCCCTGCAGGCCACAGCAGAAAGCCTCTTGCTGCTGGACCCCCACCAGAGCTGTGACTGGCACCTCCAAGGCTCACGTGGTGTGCTGAGGTGCTCTCGAAACCACATCTACCTTGAAACACTGAAAAGGATGGGCCAGCCTGGCTTGGACTGGGCACAATTTGTCTTTTGTTTAACAGACCTGGGTTTGGCACTGCTACAGTATGAGTGTGATGACATCTATTATGACAAGCCAAGACTGTGTAGAAGTACTCTTCTTCATAGACCCAACTCCCATAATTACAAATGTTGAGTTAACCCTAAAGCTTGCCTTTTCCTTCACAAGTTCACACCAGTAGTGGTGCTTAAAATTATTCTATCTGCAATTCACATGCCCATGTCTATTCTCAGCTTCTGTTTCCAGCCTTGAGGTTGTCCAGATTGTCCCTTTGTCCTTTTAAGACCTCTGCACTAACCACACTAATCCTCAGTAAGCAATCAAATCTCCCCATCTGTGCTTTTACTATTTCCCTTGGCACCATGGTATGACTTCTCTATTTTAATTAACCCGAGACGGATGCCTTGTCAAGACTTAGCTGCTCTGATTTCTCATTATGTTATCATAATACCATTTAGCAACACCACCCTTCTCAGCAAGGAAAACTGATTCCAGCCCCTTGAAGGCAACGTGGTGAAACACAGAGCACTCACCAGGGCCCACAGCAGTATTTGGTCTTGTTCTTGTTAACCCGCTGCATTTCCTTCCCAGTGAATGCATCACTTCTGCCTGCTCACAAAAGCACACTTTAGGGTATGTTTTCTTTTTTTGTTTTTGATAGTCATGATCACTTAATTTCAACTTTTAACCCCTCTGAGCACTGCTTGAATGCCAACCACATGTACCTTATTAAAAGTAGTTTTAATTTACTCATTGCCAGCTGCAGTTGGTGGTACCCCACACTACTGTTTGCCCTTTTCCTGCCAAGCAACTTATTACTTCAAATTTTCCTGAACCTATGTCATATTTTGCAGCCATTTAACACCTGAAGTGCATGGGTCACCTCACAAGAAAGAAGGCTTTTGCTTTCATGTCCTTCCACACCTGCAACACCTCAGCCTCTGTCTCCTCCTCAGGACTGTTTTCCTCTCTTAAATTGCTGTGTGACTGCTGCAGGTGCTGTGAGTTGCCATTTGTGCACAAAGCACCAAGTCAGCACCAGGGACCTGTTTCACATGAACTCCTGGTCAGCTCTTTAGTGAAACTCCCTTTGTAAGCACCTGCACAGCAGCAAATTAGATATCTCGTGCTCCACATCCCCCCTCAGGCTCAGGTACCCAGCTTTGTAGTGGCTGTGTGTCCCTAATGGGCTGTGAGTTGTCCTCTGGGAATAAGGAGCACTGCAAAGGCCGCTCAGGAAGATGAGACTTGTGTCAAGCATCCGGCAATTTAATGCTAGGCAGCATCAGCAGAATGCAAGGAAGGTGTAATTTGGACAAACAGCAGGGACTTGGAGGAACAAACACAAGGAAGTATAAATATTCTCTGGCACACTCCAAGGAAGATGCCTCCAAAAATGACCTCTTGTGGGCCTGTCATAAGCTGAATAATCAGAAGGGATCTCTTGCAAAATTCCTTGACCAAAATCAACACTGAGGTTGTTTATCGCAGTTCTTTAAATGTTAATAATGCTAGTTTACAACCTCTGAAAGTGTAGTTCTGTGTTTTTCCACCCGTAGGAAACCCTGCCAGATGTAAATATTTTAAGCAGAACACTGCAAGAAGCCAGCTGAACAGGATGTATATCACTGCTCTCTCTTTTGTTCATGGACACGCATGAGAGTCTTACAGCCTAAAGTCTCAGGTGCCAATTTGTTCTATGTGGATGAAAAGCACATTTAACAGTCAGTTTAAAGCTCCCACATAGAAGAAGGCAGGATTTTAAGCATATATATTCAGGGTACAAGTTGACAGTAAAAAAAGTCAAGGTATTTTAATGTAGGAAGGCTGCCCAGCTTCGGGATTTTAGATGACTTCAGCTTGCCCTACGCGAGGGTTTTTGTCAACACTCAGTGAAATTCAGAGCCAAGAAATGATTTCCGTGCGCTCATGGCCACACTTCCAATGTTGGATGTGCAGGGCCATCTAGTGGGAAGCCTCTGTGTGCAACAACAGCCCAAACACGGGCAGCGTTTCACACCAGCCTGAGCAAAGATACCTTTGGCTGTTACATCTCAGAAATGCACTTCAGGAGTTTTTCTCTTCCCTGCTGAGACAGTACAGCATCCCTAGGAGAGCCTGTGGAACAAAGAATCAAGCCTGTCGTGCTGCAGGATCCTGTGCTACAAAAATGTGCATTTCTTATAATTAACTTCTTTTGACTAATGACTTCGGGAAGCTTTGCTCAAAAAAAGGAAACAACAAGAAGACCCGTTCCAAACCCTCAGTTTCAGGTTTTTTTTCTCATTAATACAAGTGCAAAAAAGGCTCAGTGGTGCTATCAGGCAGCACAGCGTGGTGGAGCAGAAAGGCATTAGTTTATGTGTTGGATTGAATAAATCAGATAGAGGTGCTGGCTGGGACTCAGTAGTTTTTCACAGAAATATCGAATGTTCTGAGTCAGATTCTCTGGTCAAATGACTGTGATAACCCAGGGAATACTGGCATCCATTTAGATTAATTCCCCCATCTGTGCAGTGAGGAGGGTGAGCAGTGGGGGTCTACAGCTCTTGCAGGGTTACCTAAAAATCCCACTGTGAATCTGGAAAACAACTGGATTTTCCAAAAACATGGAAAATAGCTCATATTTAAGCTTTCACCATTTTCTCATGTTTTATTTACTACTAATTAAAACTTATAAAACATTGCTGCTTAACAAACAGATTTTCCCCCCTCTGATTTACATATGAAGCAATAGTTCAAGCACTGTAACAAAGCCTTCTTTTCTGGGACCTTGTTAATCAGCTGCTTTTGCTGAGATGTTTACCTGCCAGCCATGCAGCTTTTCTGATGTCCAATTAAATTGGAGTTTCTTTTCCAGCCTTTTCCTCCCCTCTTAGCCCATTACACAGCCTGTCTCTATCTAGTTTCATGAAACCTTTATATAAAGGCAGTATTTTCTGAGGCCTCTCTGACTATGTCAAGTTAGGCAAAACCTGGCTAATAGGTGTAGAAATTATTCAAAGGGAGGGGCAAGTAGGCAGGTACAAACAACAAGATTTCATAAATCTTTCTGATCTGGAAATTAAGCTCAAAAGAAGCTACAATATTAAGATAAATGTTCTTGTTATAAACTCTTTAATGCTGTGCAACCAATTATTTCATTCCATGAAAGCTGACATTGACTATTTACTTCTTCTTTACTTCAGCTTGGACACTGAAGGGATGTGACAGGCCAGCACCTCAATAGTCAGAACTACATCAGACATTTCACCTGGAAACAGCAGCACACAACAGGTAGATCAGGCAAAAAATCCACAACTTCAAATACCTGTTGTTGAAGAAAGAACTTTAAGGGATGGGGAAAACAATATTATTGTCAGAGAATCTGGAAGCCCTGATCAGTGTCCTGGCACACAGACTCACCTGGGGGGAAGCAGGTGATTCCTGCCCTCCTGGCTGCCCACTCCTCCCTCACTGCCACAGGCTGCACCACTTGTGGGAAGATCACAGCAGTTCAGAGCTGGCCTCCTCCCTGAGTCATGCTTCTCTGCATATTACCTGGGTTCTTCCACTACTCAGGTATTGCAGCACCTTGTTATTTTAGGTAATTTCTAATTACTGGGGCAATGCTTCCCAATCTGGAGCAGACTAACCTGGGTTTGATCCATGCTGGCATTCTGGAAAATGTCTATAAAAGAGCCAAAGGCAGGAAAGCTGCCTCCTCCAGCCCCATCTGACACTCCTCTGACTGATTTGCAGGTGTCCACCACAGACCCCCTCCCCATCGAGTGAGGGAGTGCAGCAACATTTCTTGTACAGAACTTCATACTAAAGCAACAAATGAGGAAATCAGGGTCTGTCATCCTCATACCATTTCTGTGACAGCACATGTACCTATGTGTGAACCCAGACTTCATTCTTGACTGGGCAACTCATTTAATGAGCTGAGGAAGAAGTTAACTCATTTTGTGGCTGGCTTCTGTCCACTTTGGGATACCACTCTGTCAGCTCTGAAAGAACCAGGCTCTTTGAGACACTGCCAAGCTCCAAATGACTTCACAGCGATTAACTGTGCAGCCAGCAGCATCCCCCCCCTTCACTCTCATACACCTCCTACTCAAACTCTGCAAACTCATCAGTCACCTGCTGCCTTTTTTTTTTCCCACAGCAAAATCCCAACATATTTTAAGCACCTTAAAGTGTCTTATTTTCAAGAAAAGTTAGACTCCCTGTAAGGTGTTTTAAACCAGTTACATAGAAAGAGTTATTAAGAATAAACTACATTTTTTCAAAGGTGCAAGTTCTGGCAGTGCATTTTAAGGTAAGAATTTGCCCTCTCTAAGACCAGGTTGGATGGGGCTTTGAGCAACCTGCTCTTGTGAAAGATGTCCTGACTATGACAGGGAGGTTGGAATTAGATGATCTTTAAGGTACTTTCTGACCCAAACCATTCTATGATTGTATAACCTCTGTATTAAAGCTCAAGAATAATTTCTGAATCTCTTTCCCCAAATCAAAGTGCCCCGTTTCACAGGCTTACCACCCTCCTCAACACACAGCAACAAAGAACAGAGCATCCACCCCACACTAACACAGCCCCACTGGCATGGCCCCACCAGGCTCAGCTCCCGGCTCTGTCCTCCCAACAACTGTTCCCATCTCCCTGCACTGGCACTCGGCTACTGCCTCAGAAATGGCTCCTGCACATTTGTTAGAGGAACATGGAACACATTAATATGTTTGGGTCCTGCCCAGACCTATCAGCTGGCCCAGAAGCAATTATAAACCCCTCTGTGAAAAATCAAACCGCTGTGAGAGATTGTTTTGTTGCAGGGTGATGGCAGCAGCCAAAACCAGGAAAGGATAAACCCAAAGAACGACATCCAGCAAATCATCTTTCTATAATAGCCTGCCAGCTACAAGACACATAAAATATAATATTTTAAAACTTGCTGGTAATTAGTGTAGCTGCAAACCCAATGATGACCTTGGCATTGTCAATACTCATGAACAGTTAATGGAGCATTTTGTCAGATGCTGAGTCCTTTCAGTTTTACTGCTTTATTTACTGTTACTGCAAAAATATATTAATGGTTATATTTCAGTAGCATAAGAGCCTTGCTTGTAATGCCATACTCTACCACAAACAAGGTTTGATGATTTCAAGGAACACAGTCAGAGGTTTCACCTTCCACTGTGATGGCAGCTCAGGCAGCAGCAGGCAGAAAGCTTCTGGAGTTTGCTGCTACCACCCAGGATGTGGAAAGGCAGGAGAACAAGAACAACTGACACTGCCAAAATTATCTATCTAGCAAACTGCATTTGCAACTGTGTGTTTTATTCTCTTCTAAGATTTACAACTTGCCACTTCGAAATGAAATCTGGCCATGACATTGCCACTAACAACATAAATCAAACACACAGATTTATTTCCAAAATGTATGTTCCGCTGAATAAATCAAGCAGAAACATTGCTAACCACATTGTTACCAACTGCACTGCTGGCAATTTCAAAGGCTTCATCTCTCATCCATCTTCCCAATGTTCTTTTGTTTGCCTGCATTTAAATACTGCCTGGCAGACCAGTGGGATTTTACACACAGCATAGGGCTGCTTCTCACAGTTCACAAACTGGCTGTAGTGCCCCTTTTCCTGAGGACCAACCAACTGCACTCAGCCAAGATGTTTCTTTCCTCAGAACAGGACTCGTGGTTTGGTTCCTGGCCTCCATACCAGCCATGAGGACTCCTTTACAAGACCCTGTGACAGCTATACCTTCTGCAGTGTGAGCAAGCCAGCTTCTATGCAACAATGATTATTTATTTCACTGGGATATGAAATAAAAGCATACAAGCAGTGAAAGGGAGCAGCAGCCTGTCCTGCTCACAGCTTGGTGTGCCACTGTCCCTGCATTTAGACCTGAGCCTGTTGTGTTATTGCATTCACCCTCACTAACTTTATCTGACTGCTCACTTCTCCCTTATTTAAGCCATTTTGCTTTTAGGCTCCTTTGATCCCAGCTTTATTATTTGAAAGGCTGTCCCATGAGAGCCACTGGAAGAGTTGCTGCCTCACTGATGGACTGTATCTATTATTTGAAGCTGTGTATCTATGGCTACTTACACCTATATCTCTCTTTTTTCAGCTTCCTGACTGAGTATTTAACACAGTCTTCAGAGCATTTGATGTATTCAGGCAGAGAGCAATATAAAATTAAGCAGGGAAACTAAGTCACACAAAACAGTAATAAAATATTTCCTATAACCTTCCCTTGAGGCAACACAACAGCATCTTCCTCAGCAGAGCTGAGAAAATTCTGCTTATAGGTTGCACTGGGATGGTTGTGGAATAGCACATTTTGCCATCCTCATGCTTTATGCTAAAGACTTATTTTGCCTTTCAGGCAGCAGTGCTTCTTAATGCAGTTCAACAAACTGGAGGTATTCTTGCCTCATCTGGACAGATGTTTATGACACACAGGCATATCAGGAAGGAAAAACTTCTGAAAACATGCCTTGTATTTTAACATTTCTGTAGCCAGGTCCCTGAGGTTTCTTGTCCCTCCCAAGTGTTGTCTCTGGTCTCTAGAGCCTTGGAGTTTTTCATGATTTGGTGAAACAATTCTTTTGACACGGTTTTTCATAGCATATAATGCAAATAATTTTTACACATATAGACAAATATTTATTACTCAAGAGCTTTTTGTTTAAAGCAGAAACTTTAAGGGCAGCCACTACTCCAACACAAGCAGCTGGAGAAATGTCTTCAATACCTTCTTTTTTTCCTCAAAAGCCCTTTAAAGTCTTTGGGGCAACTAGCAGTTTACAATCAGTCACCCACAGTCGCCAGGATAGCAATAATGAGACTGTGATGAGTCCCATTCTGGAGGCACTGGGCACTCCTTCCTACCCCTGCTGGTGTCATTATTGGTGCTGGGAGGCAAGCTTTTTAATACCATGATTTGCTCTTGTGACCCTACCTGCTGCACCTCATCATCCCCTTGGCTGCAAATGTGGCAGTGTCACAGGGTGCCTCACAGGGAAGACAAGCAGATGTTGAGGCTGAGTACCCTTGCAGGTATCTGTGGGTACAAATCTTTTCATTTCCTTTGCTAAGTACTGATGTTATTAACAGCAATTCTAAAATTCTAAAATTTGCAGCATACACTAGCTCATCAGGCAACTGAGAGGAGAGTGGCAATTAACTTAGTGAAAGCCCTGAGAAGCAGTCAGATAAGTAGCAAGGATTGATCCCTTCAACCTAGGGCAGCCTCCTGCTAGCAATCTGGACAGAAAAAGCTCCATATCCCATTACCAATTCTCTTCAACATGCAAACCCAAGAAATACTGATAAGAATCCATGAATAATTAAGTTTAACCTGATGTTAGCAGAAACTGGATTGGGGATGTTAGACTCTTAATTAGTTCACTGACAGGAAATAGCCTGGATCAAATTCATTCTGTAAGCAATTCCTTGGAAACAAATAGAGCTAGTTCAGCAAACACTTTAGTTCTGAGTCTCAGGGTTAAAGAATCTGCTACATTCTTCCATGGCAGAAAATTACAAAATTGTATATATTGCTTTTTGTGAGTTACTTATGCTAATAGTTGTCTGTAATCCCTGGATGCAAATATTCCTACCCACCATGAGGAGACTCAGGCTTCCATGTTCTGGGAGGCTGGGCCTGCTTCATCTAAAAACTCCTTCCCTGTGTTTCCATAGTGCCCTTCAGGAGGATTTTCCTCCTCCTTTCCCCAAGGATCCCTGCCATCCTACCCTTCCCTCACCAGGGACTGGGCATTCCTTAGTCCCTCTTCCCTCAAGGGCCCTCTTCCTACTCACCATGCCAAGGGCTGTGTGCATCTGCTAAACAGATGGCAGCTGTGCCACGTGCCCCTCATTTACAGGTTTTTGATTTCCCTTCCCTTTTATGCCCACTGATGCCCCAAACAATTCTGGACAGACTGAATTAATCAGAATTAATCAGAGAGGACAGTTAGGTTCTCCATTGGTCAACATTTTGTGCCAAGTTGATCAAGAGCTGTGGTGAAATAGCCTGAAATGAAGTGATAGCAGAAAAGGATAGTTGAGGGAACTGCAAGCTGAGGACTATTTAGCTAATTAGAAAAGCTCTACTGTAATGCATAAGGGCTACCATGGATCAGCTGCTGTTGAACATCCTGTGCATTTACCAGTGTGTGCAGTGACACTGTGGTTTAGGCCTGTGCAGAGTATGGCCATGGATGGCTGATGGATTTAAGCTACTTCCCATGAGGAAGGGAAATAAAAGGCTCTAAAGCTGGAAATTTCTGTCCAAAGAAATTCTATCTAAAGCCTGGAGTTCTTTCATCACAGAAGATGCTTTACATGAATCTCCAAGAACAGTTTGGGGTATCTCATCCAGGTCTAGAGTGATCCCCTCTAATTTCTCCAGCAAAGGGAGACAGCTGGCATTTGTTAGAAATGGGACACTACACGAGAGCTTTCCCAGCTCCTGAGGAGAGCAACAGACTGTTCTAGAGACTGTATGTATGGAAACTCTCTGAAACCATGTTGGAGGTAAGAGCTCCTCCCTGTCCAGATTATTTTCTCCAAATCTTTGTTTTATTGAGCTCGATTTGAACGTGAAGTAGGTTTTAAATGTAATTTTAAGTGCTCTCTGTTGCCTACATTCTTCTTCACATGGCATATTTGGGTATATCTTTTCTGGTGCCTTTAATGCCTACATCTCAGAGTTCAGAAACTCAGCTCAGAAACTGTATGTATGAATAACTTCCAAAAAAAATTCTAAGCTCCTAGTTTTGCTGAGACAATACCAACACCAGCCTGGAATCAGCATCAGAATCACAGAATCATCAAGGCTGGAAAAGACCTGTAAGACCATCCAGACCAAGCAATAACCCAGTACCACCACGATGCTAATGGCTAAATTGTATCCCAAACATCTGCATGCTTTTTGAACACTTCCAGGGATGGAGACTCCACCACTGCCCTGGGCAGCCTCCTCCAATGCTTGACAAGGCTTTTGGTGAAGAAATTTATCCTAACACCTAATCTGAACCCTTCCCTGGCACAACTTGAGGCCATTTCCTCCTGTCCTGTCCCACACCTTTTTACCTGGGAGCAGGGCCAACCCCCACCTGGCTGCAGCCTCCTCTCAGGGAGTTGTAGAGAGTGAGAAGATCCCCCTGAGCCCCCTTTTCTCCAGCCTAAACACCCCCCAGCTCCCTCAGCTGCTCCTCATCAGACTTGTGCTCCAGCCCCTTCCCCAGCTCCATTCCTCTCTCTGGACACACTCCAGCCTTGTACCATTTTCCTTGAAGTCAGGAGCCCAAAACCAGTGCTGGAGGTGTGGCCTCAGCAGTGCCCAGCACAGGGGGATGGTCACTGCCCTGGTCCTGCTGGCCACACTATTGCTGATAAAAGCCAGGATGCCATTGGCCTTCTTGGCCACCTGGGTACAGGTGACAGCTGTGACCTGATTGAGTCTCATGTCTATCAGCACTTCTAACAAGCCTTGGTGGGACTTGGAGCAAAGGACTTCAGCATTTTATAGGCCTCCTCTTTCCAAAACAAAGGAGAGGCTCTCAAAAGCAACATCACTACAGAGCAATGAGGTACTACCTGAAAATTTGGTGGCTTTGTATACCACTCACGAGGAAAAGCTTCCTCCTATATGAAAATGAATATCTCCTGCAGAATAAAACCCATCAAATCTGTTTCTGATGAATGTATTTCTTCTCACAATTGTTCTTAATCTACTTGCCAGATTATTAGGATTCACCCACAGCCTGTTCTTTCCTCCACCAGTCTCTTGGTGAAGTCACACAAAGGCTTTACACGTTGCAGGTTGGATTTAACCCAGGGTTTTCCCCCAAGGTGTAATTTTCTAGTCTCTACCATCAGGGACACCCGAGTGGCTTACTGCCTGACACTCAGAGCAGTAGCACTCTCTTCTGCAGGCTTTAAAATTAACAGGCTGATTTTCCAGCTTTAGAAGCTTAGACTGCACAGAAGTTCAAGCTCCTTTCCTCCCTGTCTCCAAGATTCAGCAAAAGCACACAATGAAAAGGAAGATGAGAACAGATAGCAGGTTAAGGCTTTTGTTCCCTTTCTGCTGTGATGTGAGGACAGAAGAGACTAGCTCTCTGACTGATGCACCTGCTCCACTTGCAAGGGAATGCTCATTTTCAGTTCGTGCAGAGCTGGAGATTTTCTAAATGCCTCCACAGATTGGACTTGTCTGTCTCAGCCATCCAGAGCTGCCTGTTTGCTGCCTTGGAGCAGCTGTGAAGTAGCCCCTACATCAGGAGGGCAGCTTCCCTGCAGATACACCAGTCTGCAACAACTGCTGTGTTATCCCGAGTGCAGCTCTACACTCACAGGAGAGCTGCTGAAGTGAATTAAGCCACTGGTTCATGGCATACACTCTGGCTTTTAAGAGGCTCCTAGCATGCCCCCAGCAGAGGTGTTTCAACAAGCAGGAGGCCTTGAGAGGCTGATGTAAAGGACTTAGGTAGGAATCAATGGGACAATCAAGGTACGATCAGATTGGGAGCCCTGCAAGGGGAGAGGGCTGGGGGAAGGATGCCAGCTTTACACTTCTGTGCAATTAGAGCCCGGGTGTTTGTGATGGTAATAAACTCATCTATATAACAAAGAATCATGTTGTAACATCAGATGTTGCCTTTGCTGCACACTGAAGCAGAAGTTAGACTGAAAGGAGAATTTGGTAAATGGTGTTTGTTGAAGGCAGTATGAGGCTAATGCCAGGCACTCCAGCCTTGGGCAGCTGAAATAGTCACTCTTTCCCCTCATACCACTTTGCTTCCACACAAAATCCCTTCTAACTTCAGCTTTTACTCAAGCTCTACAAAGGGTAGCACAGTCCAATAGCCTGGATACACTGCCAGGGAAACATCACACTAACTAAAACACATTCAGATCCTGAATCCTAGTCTGAAACAAAACAACATGTGAGAAATGAAATTAATTTGGATGTATTCCTCCCTATTTAATAAACAGTCATAGAGAGGAACCAAAATGCTGGCTCAGAAACCCCCAAGCTTACCTCCTTGCTTTTATTCCTAAAGCAAAGGAGGCATTCCCATGGCATCAAGCAGATGGCTGAAATAAGCATCTTTCCTATATCAAGCTCCATGTGGAAGCTTAAAATCTATGTAAGGTACGAAAAGCTACAAGCTGGAGGAATGAGGGGGTGGGGATGAAGGAAGAAGGAGGAGGAAAAGAGAGGGGGTGGAGAGTAACACTGGAGAGCAGCAGTGGTCCAGCCCCTCAGAATCTGAAAAGCATCACAGGAGCCTCTGGATAAAGACCAGCTTCAGGAGCAAGGCTAGGAGACAGAGGATTTCCGCTCAGTGATAAAACATGGTGAGTAGGATTTTTGTGATCTGCCTCATTTGCTCTGGTGCAATGGCATTTCTTTTGCTTTGACACTCACAACGACTCTGAGTGAGTATTATTTTGGGAGGACTGCTTGTTTTTGAAGCATTGCTTCTTACTTCTTTTTCCATACATCTGGTAAGTCTGTGCCTGTATTTATAAAAATGCACATCCTATCTCCTTTTAAAGCAATAAATTACTGAGGACAGCCAAAGCTGTCAGTGTTAACACTTTGCTGTCTGGTACCAACAGGCTGCTGGTCAGGGCAAGAAAAAAAAGCCCCGTTTGCTTCTCAGGTATGCAGTGGAAATTTCTGCTCTGCTGCCTTCTCTTAGCAATAGAGCGATGCTCCGAAAGCTCCCTGCGCAGGAGTTACAGCTGCACTTTCACATGATGTAATTGCAACATCTCAAGCCAGTTACGTTTCTCTCAGCCTCAGGTATAGAAGAAAACTGAGTGAGGGGTGCAGAGGTTTTGTCAGAGAAGGAGCCTCCTTTTGTCATGGGCTCAGCCTCCTTCTGCCCTGCCACACACCCCATGCATGGCTGGGGGATGCTGTGGGTGCCCCAGATGGGGCTGGGAGATGCTGTGGGTGCCCCAGATGGGGCTGGGGGATGCTGTGGGTGCCCCAGATGGGGCTGGGAGATGCTGTGGGTGCCTCACATAAGGCTGGGAGGTGCTGTGGGTGCCTTACATGGGGCTGGGGGATGCTGTGGGTGTCCCAGATGGGGCTGGGGGATGCTGTGGGTGCCCCAGATGGGGCTGAGGGAAGCACTGGGTGCTTCTGTGCCCCCAGGGATCCCTCCTGTCAGCACACACCAAGACAGTGTGCTGGGAGTAGAAACGTGGTTAATTTTACTATGAAAAATCCTGAGCTCTACAAAACAGTTGTCAGGGCTTAAAGGAAGGTTCAGACTTCCCTATAGCACATTGCTAATAAGATTAAGCATTTAAATTCACATCTTTCTAGTATTTTGCTGGAGAGTGTAAGATTTTAGTTTGTGTGCTCAGTAGAATGAGGGTTGAATTAAAAACACACCAATGTGCTTTTTGCTGGTTCTTCATGAGAAAGCCATTGCCCGACCTAAATGTATATGCAAATAATTAGGCATCCTGTGTTACCCGGGAGAGACAAATGATTAAGGGGAATGATAAGACACAGCCACTAAAGATGATGAGAGTGCTCCTAAGGAGAGGCATGATCTCAATGCAGGTTTGTGTGTCACACAGGCGCCTTTAAAAATAAACATTCTGTTGTTTCCTGAATCACGACTGTCCCTGATTACATCCTCCATCCTTTCCACCCTGTTCTTTTCTGCTTTCTAATGGAGATGAGATAGTAGCAGGGTAATCAGTTTAAGGGAGAAGATGAGCCCTGCTTTAAAATCCTCTTTGGTTTTTACCAGAAGAACTGTTATGTTTATTTGCTTGCTAAAAACAGTGTTACAATAACTGCAGTGAGAATTTCACTACCCTCTGGCAAGGAAGCCGTATTCTGCTTTGCAATTAAAAATCAAATTAACAGAATGGAATATATGTTCATGATTATCAGTAAGTATTTCCATTATTAACGTTCATCTTCTCAGATAGAGAGTTAATATTTTTGCCTGTAAATAAACAGTCTTATTCCAAAAATCTCCCCCCCGCCACACACTTTACTGGGAGCACCAGCTGTTCCTTCTGCACTGCTAATTGATTAGATACTAAAGATTAAAATTAGTGTTGTTCACTGACTTTAAAAGTAGCTGTGGCTTTTACCACCTCATGCTTGCTTGTTTTTGCATTTTAGGACTTCCAACTGGTGGCCAGTAAAAATCTTCCCGAGGCTGAGAATTGGGAGTGCCTCCCAGAGTGCTCTGTTCTTTTCCCCTTTCCCATTACAAGATTTATCAATAAGTATTTTTTTAAATTTTCATCTAAAAATGCATGGATTTGAATCTTAATGTATGTCCATATACCCAAATGAGAGAGACGCTTTCAGGAAATTTAATTATGCTACTATTTCTGATGGAAAAGCAGAGTGACATTTTCAAAGGTGCCTCTGATACTCAGCATCTTAACTCTGATTGATATGAAGTCACTTGTGGAAAAGGGATTTTGGACTCACTCCAAACTTGTATCGGAAAACATAAAAGCAGTACAAAGAGAGGTTTTTTTTTCTTATTTTTGCATTAAAAAGCCTAAAATACTATTTAGTGTTAATCAACTTTTTCATTTAATAAAAGGAAAATGCTTAGAGGGAGGTGAAATTCACATGCAGAACTCTGCTTAGCAAGAGACAGCAAGGCACCATCTCCACAACCTGCCAATTGTAAGAGTGATATAAATGTAAAGAAAGAACACTCCTGTCTCCCCTTCAAAACCCCTATATTCTGAATTTTACCTATTTCTCTCTCCAAGAGAGATGATTATATATACACAACAAACAAGCAAGTAAAGAGAGGTCCAAGATGGATAGCTGATAAGATTTTGAAATAAATGAACCTCAATTACATTTTTTCCTACTTGAGCAAAATTATTTTTGAGCCAAACTTGCCAAAGCTGGAGACTTTATCTAAATTTCCTCCTTGTAATAGTGTTATTTCTATCCATGCAACCTCGCTGGAACAGATACCCCTACTTTCCCAGTAGGATGTCATTCCTAGAATTACATGCAAGAGGACTGATGTTTTACCTTTTCTTTGAAGATAACCTAAACAAACCTTTCTACTGTGTTATAAGCTAGGAAAAGATAACAACTTTGACCCAGCCAAAAACCCAAAGCAGGGCTCTCTGACATTCCAGCATAGAAGGAAACTCGTAGATGGCTGGCAGAAAATGTTGGGGCCATGGGCAGAGGCAAATGTGAGCCCTCTCTTTGACTCACATGACAGAGGCAATATCTGGACAGTTTGAATTCTGCCTCCACCCATTTTCCTAATGAGGATCTGGCTCCATTGAACCCCTCTTTGGCCCTTGTACATTGGCCTGGGCTTAGGGAGGATTTAGGCCATCTGAATATGGCTCTTATTAACCAGAACAGTTAGCTAACTCGGTCTTGCTCAGGTCCTCATAACCCAGATCCAGAAGAAATTGCTTTGATTGTCCTAAAATCAAGTCTCCTCAGCACAAAGGAATGTGTTCATCTTTCCATTCTAAAACTTCAATTTACTTCTAGATGAATCACAGATGCAGTAAAACCTCCTGGTTTTATGAAAAGGCTGTGACACCCTGCACAGATGGTATATGTTTGGGCATGATGTATCTCTGCATTTTATGAGCAATATTATCCAAATATAAAAGAAAACCTTATTTCCCATATAGTATCAGCCTCAAATGGGATCTAATTGCCTGCTTAGACACCTGTGAAATCCTGAAAGTGAGCAGCTGGTCTGATCAAGCCAGATAAAAAGTATTGTTTACTGTGGATGGGAAGCCTCAATGCTGCTGTTACACCCAATCTTATTGTAAAAGACAAGTAAACTGTAGCCCAGTGTAAGATTCCAGGATGTCCTCTATTTAAACACATTCCATAAACAATCTTGCAGATAGTAAAAAACCATTTTGTTATTAATGAAGAAAACACTGAGCCTCTCAGTAAACTGACTGCTAGCTTCCACAGGTTTCTGTTCTTTACAGTGACTTTTAATTGCAAATTGTATTTCCTTTGCAAAGATGGAAATCAGGCCCTCATATATCTTTTATCACTGTGGAAGAAGTGATATCTTGCAAACCCGAGAGAAGAATAATTGAAAAGGAACAGAGACAGGCACTAGTGTAGCTGAGTGCATGGGTTAAGAAATCCCAGAAAAATGTTCTATGTTTTAAATGCCTGTAATAATTTTTCATAGAATTTGGATTTAGCTTTACATAACCACTGGAGGGTAACTTCCCCTTATAGCACTTTAATCTGTTTCCAACTTCACTGGTACAGCTTCTGGGGTTAGAGATAGAACTTTTCCCTGCAGAGACCCAAAAAAAAGGTATCAGGGTATAATCCATTACAACAAAAAGGGCTAAAAGTATTAATAGATATAGAAAGAGAGAATCATCACTTAAGTATTTCTGGTCTATTTTTGGAAAGCAGTTCATTGATAGTTTACATCACATGAGTATGAAGAGGAACTCAGAGTATGGGAAGTTACAAAACAGCATCTAAGATGAATGTTTTAAAAAATCTGCAGACTCTGGTAGTCTGTCCTGAGGAGCCCTCAAAGAGTTTACTGAGGAGGTCCTCTCTTTCTTTTGTTCATTTTAAATAATATTTTTAATGGGGAAGATTTATGAAGATACGACAGTCTTAGAATAAGCAGGATGACACAATGAACTAGATATTAAGTCTGGCATAAATCCTGAGGGAGCATTAGAAATAGAATATATGGGAAAAAATAGTAACATTAAATAATTAGAATACAAAGTTGGTGATTATACATACACACACATATATATAGTAGATATTAAAAAAAAAAAAAAGACAACAAACCAAACCACAAAATCCCCACAAAATCAAAACGACAGCTAACACTTTTTTCCTCATCAGAAGAAACTGAAAAGGCAGCATCAGCTACCATCAGTGTATCTTACATTATTATGCTACAGATAATCTCAGTAAAAATGTTACTTGGGCCATTTTGGCTTTCAAGATAAAACTGTTCATCTAATCTATAAAAAAAATAAAGACAGAAGAACATGCCTTGAAGTTTTTAGACCCAGTTATCAAAGTGGTCATCCACTGTGTTTCTTATCAAGGAGGTACAATTCATCTCACACATTACTTTATTCCAAAGATTCCCTAATGTCATCCTAAATCCTTAGCTTTAATACATTTCATACTTGACAGTAAATAAACCCATCCCTAATAGCCTTTTTAATGCATCTGCAGAAAAGTTCCCAAGTATGCAGTATCCTACAAAAGTGACCTTTGCTTAATACTCAGAATGGGGAGAAAGAGCTGCAGGACTTCAAAGAGTCCTACATAACATTGTTGTAAGGCTGGCACTTGCCCATGTCACAGACCTCTGAGGAGCTTCTTGGCAGCACCGGGGACATGGGGACGCAGTACCTATTTCTGCACTTGCAAAGGACTGGAGATGTCAGACACTTTCTTGCTGGGATATTAATAACTGGTCTTGCATCAGCTGTTTCTGATTGTTTTCACGAGCCTGCTGGAGTTCTGCATGCTGAATTGCTTGTGGATCACACCTTCCTTTTCAGAAGAGGAGTGTAATCGTGTCCCAGTGACCTATTTCTAAATATGCAAAGCAAGTTTCCTGCAGCATCAGTGAACTCCAGATACCTGCCAGGGTAGTGAAATGTTTACTGGCTTTCATTAAGAATGTTCTGTAACACTCACATGTAATGTCAAGTGCAAGTGAATGTGCCAGCATCTCAATCACACTGATAGACGCCCATCTATCACTACCCACCGTGTTTCCACCACACGTCAAATATTCACACCTTGCCCTTATGTTCTCTGCCTTTTGTCACTGACCTACATTTATTTGTAAATATTGCTAATCAGCTGTTCGTTTGCAGCTTCTATGAGAAAGGGGCTGCCACTGATCTGCCTGCTGGAGAAGTGCTCCCAAATACACAGTCCCACATCTTGTGAGGTGCTGGTCAGGGTGTGGCTGTTCCAGCAAGGCCTGGCAACTGGAAAGCTTCTGGAGGCTACAGGCAGCTGTTAGAGTTCAAAATAGACTGAGGACTGCTTCAAGATCTATTTTAGGAGTACAAAGCCTAGGCTTGGTCCTGAATTTAAAATCTCCTTTTCAGTGTCTCCAATTGTTTAGTTATGTCTAACCAATTCAAAACAAGATAAATCATGAAATGAGTTTTTTTTCAGGAGAGATCCAAGCACATTCTTTCAAGAACAGGACTTGGAGTCATTGTACTGTTTCCCACCAAGTAACAGTCTGGTTGCTCCAGCAGCTTTTATCTAGTGCTTACTTTGTCCCTGACCCACCTTTATGGAAATCCATTGACTTACTCAAGATTCAAGTTGATACATGACAGGAACGGATCAGATCTTTCTATGCAAGAGCTGCCAGAAAACTGAAAGTGACATGGCTAAAATAGTTAATGACTAATTAAATTTCTGAAAACATAAAACAAGTTCAATATTAAACTGTATAGGCAGAGCCTGGAACTGGCATTGATGCAGGTACTAGGGTATTTTTAGAAATAGCTAATCAATGCACAGTGCAGACTCAATGTGGCAATGCCTCTGTGTGCTACACTGGTCTTTGTAAATTGGAGATGACCCTTTTGTCATGACTAACAATGATTTTCAATGTGGCATTTCTGATTTTTGACAATAAAAGTAGCAGTGTAGAAAATGATACATTATGCTCAGAGGAGAAAAATCAGTAATTCAGTCTCTGCATGCTTCCAGGGTAGTAGCAAGGTTTGTGGATTTTCTATTCACAGATAAGGATTATTTTAATACAAAGTGAGTAGTGTGTCGAAGGTTTGATTCATTTTCTCAGGAGATTTCCCAACTTGAGATTCTTTGTCCTCCTCTAAGGTACAGATATATGAACTGCTACCTACCTGATACACACATTTGCATGTTGAAGTTTCTCAGGCATTGCTTTTTGTTGATGTCTCTTCTACCTTCAGAACAGGACTTTTACCTTGTTAAAAGCCATCCTGAAGTCGTAATCCTCAATGCAAATCTGTTTATTTCTAACAGACAAAAAGTTCTCTGAGCCTCAAATATCAACCCATTATGTGCACTATCTTCTCCATGTTGAATCTTCCAGCCAATACAGTTTTAGTTTCACTCGGTCTATTTCTCATGCAGTACCATGACTCAATGATGGAAATGTCTGATGGCAGAGAAGCTCAATTTTATAATGCTTAATGTCCCTTCCTTTGTTCTTCAGTTGTGTTCAAAATTTACCAGTGTTACCCACCGACCTCACAATAGTTGTGCTGTACTGTTTTCTTTACAGAAACAGATGTGAGGAAGCAGTATGGAGCTCAAGAGAGGAAAGACCTTCATAAAATCCAGTGTGCAACATGAGAAAGTGCCGCCCGTGCATACAGCTCCTACCAACAAAGATGAGATGGGCAAAGACAAAAAGGCAGCTCTGGAGGGAAACCAAAGTGTGGCTGAAGTCCAGCTGGCATGTTTGGCCACACACAAGAACTACAGATTTGCTACCAGAGCAGCAAGGAATGGAGCTGGTGGTCACAACCTGGAAAAATCATCTGGCTCCTCCTACAAGCTTGTAAGGAAGAGCAAAACCCATGACTGTGTTGCTGAGGCAGACAAAACAGAGCACTGCAGCTCCAGCAGCAGGGCTTGCGAGGAGGGTTTTTTTGGAAAGGGTAAGGGCAGACTTGTCAACAGCATCAGCTTTTCAGGGATGTCCAGCTCCAGCAGTAAGAAGGAGTGTGTGGTCAGCCCCAGCCAGTCTGCATGCAGCAGTCAGATGATTGATTACAGGAACTTTGTGCCACAGATGCCTTTTGTACCAGCTGTTGCAAAAACCATTCCCAGGAAGAGGATTTCCCTCAAGAGATCTAAGAAAGGGCTCAGAGAGATATTTCATATAAGAAAAAATAAACCAGACAGCTTCTCATTTCTGGTGGAGAAGGACAAGAACCTGTCCTCTCCAGGCTGCAAGAGTGAGTTGTCTGGACGTCTTGCAAAGTATCTTTTCAAAACTGGAGAAACTTGTGCAGCTGATTGCTTGTCACAGGACTGCTCAGACAGTGAACTGCAGTCTGACTCTTCCTACGACTACTGCAATGCCCTGTGTGAAGATGTGGCCTCCCTGAAGAGTTTTGACTCCCTCACCGGCTGTGGGGAAATCTTTGCTGATGAGAGCTCTGCTCACCTGGAGCTGGAGAACAGCAAAGACCTTCTGCTGAGGCGAAGCAAGCACAAAGACAGCCCTGCCATGGGCTCCTTCCAAGGTGGGGTGGAGCAGCTGGCCTCTCCTGGCCAGAATGAGACGGTGGAATTTGCAAAGTTTTGGGACAACATCAACAAATCAGTAAGGCTGCATCAGAGTGCTCTGTTTGAAAAGAAGTTACTGAAGATACCTGGTTCTGACACAGAAAAGGATAGAGGTCAGGCTGCTGTACTGGTCACAGACCCCCAAGTGTCACCTGATAAAGAGGGCGACAATTCCAAAGACAGCTCCACAGAAACAGAAACACCAAAAAGTGAAAACCAGGAATCCACATCCACGAGTGATGAAGGCTACTATGATTCATTCTCTCCTGGACAAGATGATGAACTGAAGGAAGCTCAGACCCCTGGTGTACCAGGTAGATTTCCAAGAGACAGTTACAGTGGAGATGCCCTTTATGAGCTCTTCTATGACCCAAATGAAGTCAAAGTAAACCCTATCCTTGATGACGACTTGTGTGCCTCTGAAAGTGTTTCAGAGCAAGCCATTGAAATCCCTTTGTCCATTTACAGCTTTCATGTTGGAGCTGAGGAGAACATGGCTTCCCAACCAACTCTAGACATCATTAGCCAGGGTTTTTTCCACAGCACATGGAAAGGCAAAGAATGTTTGCTAAAGCTCTGTGATACTGAGCTTTCATTGACCATGGGGATAATAAACTGGCTACGAAAACACTCGGGACTCATCTCGTCCCCTGACTCTCTTCAGAGTCCTCAAGCAGAGCCAGGAAAGCCTAATGACTCATTGATCCTGCCCAGTCACAGTCCAGAGCAGAAAGGGAGCACAGAAGCTCAGCAGGAGACACCAGGCAAGAGTGAATCTAATACTTTTAACATATGTGTGCCTTTGGAGGACAGCAAACACGCAACCCAGGCCTCTTCAGGAAACACTGCTGGAAGAGACCACAGCCTGGACTCCTGCCTGAACACATCTGATCTGGATTTCCAAGGAAGAGAAGGGAGTCACCACAAGGGCTTATCTACAGTGCCTGGGACTGTGGAAACCACCCGATCATCAAGCTATGCACCACAATCACAGGCTGACAGAGACAATCTGCAGACATCTTCAACTGAGAATGAGAAGGTAGAAATTTTACTGGGATGTGAGACATCCAGAGATAAAAACCCACTGCCTGAAAAGCTGAACAGAGAGAGTAGCTCCCAGAGCTCTGAAAATCCTTCGTTAGATGATAATCACGAAGTAGAATCGTGTTACTCCTACAAGACTGCTGCGACCTCCCTGCGAGATCCCCTCGAGAGGGAGGACAGAAATAAACCAATGTATCACTCTCTCTCTATTTCCTGTGACAAACCACTGCAGCCTCTAACCCTCAATCACTTCCAGAGCTACATGAGCCCCACACCAACAGAGAACAGCACTAACATAGTGCAGGTCTTAGAGCACTGTGTAACACAGGTGGCATCATTAAAAATCAGCTATGAAAACAAGCACCTGGAAGACAAATATATGGGGAGTGAAATGAACAGTATCATTCATAAGATGTCTCAGTACAAAAACAAGTTATTGTTGCAAAATGAATGCAGCTGCATTGCTGAACTTCCAGAATATCTCAGTATTCCTAGCACAAACCAATACAACTATGAGACAAGTTTCCAGTCTAGCAGTCTGTATCATTTGAAGCAAAATGGGGAGCAAATTTGCTCTGAAGATCAGAAAAGTAGAGCAAAAATTCTAGATGAGGTTACTCAAAGCAAGATAAATTTTGAATATGCCCAGCTGAATAATCAAGCACTCTCCTATTTAAAGGACTTTGGTCTCAGTCCAAGTGACTCTGACCCTGAGACATCTCTTAGTAGACCAACATTTTTACCTCTCTTTAACTCTGTCTGCCCAGCCGTGGCTGGTACCTTCTCACAGGGCTCACATGGCACGGCTGTCTGTCTGTCTGACTCGCTGCAGCCTGAGGAGGCCAAGCAGTGCAGCCCAGGGCCCTGGAACTGTGCAGAGAGCCCCTGCCATGGCCTGACTGCAGGGACTGCTCTGTCCCCTCTCCTAGAGGCAGTGGCTCGGGATACAGCAGTGACAGCCAGGAACCACCAGTGACACACCTGCACGGAGAAGGTGAGTGCTTAGGGGAAGGGTGAAATTAAATGTGAAACAATTCAATCTTTTCACAGAAGGAAACACAGTTTGTGTTAAGTGCCCCACACTTAACAGCAGTGGAGGCTGAGGGATTCAGGATCTGTCATTTCTGCAGGGGGTCACATGAGAAAGCCAGGGATCTGCAGTGTGAAATCACAGTGCAGACATGCCCTGCCTGCAGGTGCACACATATGGTATGCTCTCAGGCACAAGGGAAAGGCCACAGTGCTGTGCTGGTGCTCCTAAGTGCACCAAAAGCATGGTCCTCCTTCTTCCAAACCTGAAGTGTTTCTTCAGAAGGTGCAGTTGGTCTCTGGCCAAACTCTGCCATGGCAGAGCAAGAGCTGAAGCCAAGGCATTCTCCACATGCAAGGCTTGACAGACTTCTCTAGAGAGGGATTATAGGGTCTGTGCTTCACCTCAAGCATTTGAAATTCCTTCAGCCACACTCACATAGCACAGGGAGAGCCAGACCCTGCCCTGTAACATAGGGTAAGAAACACCTTGGCTGCAAAGCAGAAAGTGATGAAGCACACAGTGATTGTGCTGGTTCAGGTTTGCCTGTCACACGAGGCTTTAGGCCAGAGCAGGCACTCTCTGTTCAGAGAGCTCTAACTCTATGCCAGCTGAGAATCCTCTGGCCTCCAGCTGCTGACAGGAATTTGTTGTAGAAGTATGAAACTTGGGTAAATTCTCTGTAATGTGCCCTGCCAAACCTGGCAGATTGGCTGGACTCAGCCCAGCCTTGGCCTCTGAGAAAGCCCCCTTGGAGGTGGTGGAAGACAAAGAAGAGGCTGCAGCAAGGGCCAGGACAGAGAATTAAGGAACAGCTCACTATTGAACAGAAGGATACAGGGAACACAACATTTCTTTGGCTCTTGCTGCTCACAGCAGTGTGACTGCTTTCTGGTCATCTCTAAAGGCTCCCAAGCAGCACAAACAGAACAGGACAGTGTTTCTCTCTGTGTGAGGCAAGAACACCCTTCCATTTTCATGTCTGGGTACATTCATCCATCTGCTCTTCTGTTTAGATCACTGTGAAAATGACCTTGACCACTAACAAGTCTGCCATAGCAGAGAGGGATATTTTTCAGGGTCTGTATGAAGTTAAGGGCCAGAGACTGTCAGTCTTCCATACCTTTAACAAACACATGGTTTAGTTATAATCTGTTAATCAGTAAATTAGGTCTTTCTCAACTGAAAGAAGTGATCTTAGATTTTTTTCCATTTTTGTTGAAAACAATGCTGCATTTGTGGTGACATCTTCTTGTGTCACCAGAATTTTTAGCAGAACTTGCCATCCAAGGACATACCACGGTCCTTGGAAGTACTCACCTCTTTTAGATATTTCTGAAATGATAAACTGAGTGCAGATGAGGCAAGGTTTGTGCTTACAGCTAGTATATGTATAGAGCCAGGACTAGGCCCAGCTTCTTGGGGCTAGAAGAACAGATCAATGTATGCACTGGGATGATATTTTTATTTTGCTGCAAATATTAATCCACAGGGTACTGCTAGGAATATCCCTGCCTTTGCAGGCTAGGAATGGAAAGGGATTCTAATTTTGAGGCGTGGAATGACAGAAACAGAGAAGGGAGCTGTGTGACTGTCAGGAGTGGTAACAGACTGTATCTTTACACTGAACAAGACATAACACAAGTAGACATTACTGGACTTGGGGCACATTCTTTGCATTGTATCAAGTGGCAGCTGCTGTGTGCCACCACGTGCCAGCACTGACAATACCTGCCATGGCAGGAATGTGACCAGGCCACACTTTCACCTGAGTCCCAGAGAAAAGACAATTTGAGCTTTTTTTCCAAGAGGAAACTGCTGATTTTTGATAAAGGTTTCTCGAACAGTAAAATGAATGAAATTTTAGAGTATAGATGGGATTTACATATTCATGAAATGACTTTGAGGACTGGGCTCATTTTAAGGAATCATTTAACAGCAAGGTTGCTGTTTGTTACAATTTTTCACTGAAAAAGAATTTTGACAATAGTTAAAATGTCCTTTAAAAGAGCTGGCTGTGGGGACTGATACAAACACTGGTGTGTGACTGAGTTTTCCTACCCGATATTTTCTTGCCTGCCCACATGAACAGATGGCCTACCGGTTTGCCGGAAATTTTAAATCTTTGTGGAGATGACTCAGGAGCTTTGCCTCAGTCATGGGGGTGGTAGTGCAAGAGAGGCAGTGTACAAACACAGTGTCACCTCCGAATCCATGGAGACAGACAGTGCTGAGAAACTCCTACGCTGGACATGACTGTGCAAACTGCCAGAGCTTAGAAAAAGAATGCTCTAAAATGCCTAATGGGAGCTGTGAGACAAGTGACACATCCAGAGGTGGCTGCTGCTTTGTCCCTCAGAAGAAATGCAGCCCCTGATCCTGCCATGGGCTCCCAGGTCTGACCTGAAGGAGGTTGGAAGAAGGTCACCTTTCTTGCCATTTGTCGCAGGGCAGAGGAAAAGCTCTCATCAAAAGCCATTAAAATCTCCAGGTTTTGTCAGTTTTGTCATCTCAACACATCCCAGGATCCACAGTAACAAACAAGCCCATCCTCTCTGCTCCAAAAGGCGTGCAGGGTTCCCTAGGGCCATGCCTGGTCTCTTGGGCTTTGCTACCCTGACAAGAACAGACACAGGACTGTGATGAAGAATGGTACAAGAAACACCAGTCACAACTTCTCTTCCATTTCTCCCTTCCCTGGCCTTTTAGAGAGAAATCTGCAAATGTCTGGTATCTGAGCTCACCAGGAAACCCAGGCATTCTCACATGGAATATGGAAGGCTTAGGTAGAAAGTGGGAATTACAGATAAAAAATGCAATGAAAAGTATAACTCTCATTCTTCAGTATCTAAAGGTTAGGACTTAGGAAGTGAGTGCAGTCCAACCCCTGAATACAGAAAGGATTCCTAGATCTGTACATTCATGGATCACAGAAAACAAGCTGCAGAAGTTTGTGATTTTCAACCACATGTTTTTCATCAGGAAACTTCATCTTCAGAAAGGAAGCACAGTCCTCAAACAGTGCATTGGGAGGTCTTTTCCTGACACTTAAAACCTCTGGAACTGACCAAACAGACAACACTGGCTGTCATAGCAATTGGACACATGTAGAACAAAACGCTCTCTGCAAACAGCAGCATTTCAGACCACTGAGCCATTTCTGTCACTTAATGGGGTTTGAATTGCATCTTCCATTAACTGGTAGATGTGGCAGAGCAAGAAAACCTCTTGTGCCCCCAACAATATGTGCTCTTTTCATTCAAATGCTGAACTGCCACATTATGCACCAGTTGAAGATTTTGGATGTGTTTCAGTGATAGCCCTGAAAGGAGGGCATTGCAATAAGCTTGCCCTCAGGTCAGAAGAAAATACATAACTGTCAATCAAACAGGGATTGCTATAATAGATAAGGCAGCTGTAGATAAAAGAAGAGAGTATTGCAAATGTGATTGCTGTTATCAAGGAACTGAGATTCAGAAGCAGATAAAATACAGCCTAGGCACTGCAAAGTGACAGGGGAATGCATATCTGGTCCTCACCAACTGAAGGGCTACTCACAGTCTAGGCAATTCCTGTCATGCTTTTTATTCCCTCCTGGTTCAACTTCACTCCCTCTCTCTTAAATAAGGTTGTATTTCTCCCAGGCAGATAATTTCTCTATCTGATAGGCATAGAGAAGGCAGACTGCAATATTTGGATTTAATAAAAAGGAAAAGCAGAATGAAGTCTCATCTGTGTATAGGCAGTTTTCTGCTCAAAAAGGGTATTATTTCTCAAAATGGTCAGAGAGAGATTTTAACAAGTGAAAAAATAAAGGCAGAACTTCTGTGCACACAGCAGGAAAAGTGTACGGTAGCTTCTGAGGTCTGGTGCAAGAAATCCTCCTATTTCCATGCTCCCTCCATGGCACAGGAAAGGGATGGTCTCTCAAGTTGCACATGATGAAATGTAGCAAGCATACAGTACAGAGACAGCCAGCACATTTTCTGCACTGGAAATGCCTCTGGCTCTGAAATACATACCTGTGTAAGGTCAGTTACCCAGACCACGCTGCAGTGGATATTGAAATCTCATCTGACAGCCCACTGGCCACACACACACACACACACACACACACACACACTCCTGTTCAAATGCATCACAAGGTACAATTGTTCTGTTTGTCACACGCGATACCACGGAAGCAAAGAGCAGGGAGACAGAGGTGACAGGTCATTGCCTCTGCTAATACATTTGAATGTTAGTCACCATGTGCCCTGATACTTGGGCTAAATGCTAAATTAAACGATTTTCTCCTTCATTAAATGCTGTTGCTTCTGGACTTGGCTCTGTCTCACTGCACTGTCTTCATGGTACTTTGTCATCAATGCTCATTCTACCCAAAATCAGAATTCTATCAGGAGGAAGAAATGTTCTTGCCAGTGTACTTGCTAGAGGAGGGTTTTTGCACACAGTTATCAGCACGGATAATCTCTTAAATGCCAGATGCACTATAATGTGTTTCATTTTAAAACTGAAGAAATTGATTTGCTGCTTTACCCGCTATTGCATCAGGATGGTTTCCATGGATACAGCCTTATAGGGACTCTATTTTCCCCCTGTTGACAACAGTACAGAAAGCTAAATTCTCATCTTCACTGCACCAGCATAAATTTGAAGCTAGGGCAACGATTCCCAGATTTAACCCTGAGAGCAGAAGCTGGCTCCCAGTCTCCTTCAACCTTGAATTTGAGATTCCCAAGGGGATAGCAATGGAGGGGAAAAGAAAAAAGAAGAGCAACATGGTCTGAGGGAAAGGACATATGAAACACACAGTGCCTCTGTATGAGAAATGGGGAGAAGTCAAGGCAGAATGCAAACACTCTAACTGCCCATTCAGAGGCTTAGTGTCTTGCCTGACATTTAAGTGCAAAATACAAGCCAGATTTGGGCTACAGAAGTTTGGCTATAGAATTATGGAATTGGGCCCTTTTTGTTTCAGTGAATCAGTTGTTACCATTCTGAAGAAAACCTGCTTCACTTCAGGTCAGGAAGGCATAAGAGTGGGAAGAAGGGGAAAGTGAGAGCCTTGCATCCAGAGCAGGCTGCTTTTCTCATATGGGAAAGAATCTGACCCCCTCGGGAATACAGTCATGGAGAAACTGAATGCAGAGGAGATTCTCATCCTAAGACTGGGCTGTAAGTCCAATGGCATTTATACTCACAAGCCAGCAAGTAAAAAAAGAGTAGGATGAAGAGCCTGGTAACCTCAGCTCTTTGGATCTCAAGTATAAAATATTTCGTTCCATTTCCTCCATCAGCAAATGCAGAGGGGCAGAAACAGAAAACTCTGCATTCTACCTCTGCCAATGGGCTGCAGTAGGTGTTTGGAAAAGGAGGGTCAGAAACAGGGCAAATGGAGAATTTAGAAACCTGAAATAATTAATCTCCTATCTTCTGGCAACCAGCACTCTCTGAGCTAGACCTTGGCTCCTCCTGGGTGTCTGGGTTTAATGCTCCTTTTTCCAAATGCCCTTAAGCAAAGGAACTTCAAACCCTTTTCATTTCTGTTATGAACCTTTCACAGTTTAATGTCTTTAAGGCACCTCTTAAAATCTTGTGTCTTTTATGCTATACTTATTAGTTTTGCTTTGCAAAACTTAAAAAACATTCCTTTTGAATTTTCTCCTTTTCTGGCATTTATTTGTTCCTAAAACAGGCACTGTCTCTTTTGTGGGGAGATTACAGACCTTTTGTGATTCAGGGCAGAGGCCAAGCCTCAGTACGTTGAGTCTGAGGTCTCTAAATGAAGACAGAGTTCAGAGAGATGGAAAGCACAGAATTCCCCAACATCAACGGATTTTCTGCATTTTTCTAAAAAAAACTCCACCAACCAACCAATCAACCAAACCCAACCCAAAAACAACAACAAGAAAACCCAAAACCCCAAACCCAAACAGATAATTTTAAATCTGGCTAGATTAAGAGCAAAAATACTGACCATGCAGGGAAAGGAATAAAAGACCGTTGGCATGAGCACAGGAGCACTGAGAGCCTGCACTGTTTTAATGAATTGCCAAAATGAACACAGTTCCCCATCAGGTCTTATGGAAGGCTGTCCTGTTTTAAGCAAACTCTCTACTGGTCAGTTCTTCCAGAAAGACTGGACTGTGTACATCTGGTGTGGCAAGTTTCTTCTGTCACTCAAATCACAGGGACTGCATCTCTTTTGCATTTGAAGGTGACAAAGATATTCACAGGTCATGGACAGAAACAGAGCTCAGCAGAGAGAGACACAAACAAGTCCTGTATGTTGGGGTTTTCCTGTGGAGTAAGGAAGTATTCTGAGCTTCTCTCTACATGCTGCTCTACAGCCTGCTCAGGGAAAGCTTAAAAGATCTTGTGGCACTGGATAATAGTGTCAGCCAGGGATGAGGACTGCACAAATGACACCAAAATACTACAGCCAGCAATTTCTCTTTCCCACAATCAACTGCCCTCCACTTTGGGGTGCTTGTATTATCCAAGGGGAAACTGTCAGTGTGCAGGTCAAGATACAGGAAAGATTACTGGAGAACCATAAAAAGGAAGGTCCTCTTTGTCTTATAGAGAACAAAGAAAGGGTTTTTCTCCATCTCCACGTCTTCTCCAACTGTGATACTTTCCTTTCCAAATTGAATTCTTTTTCCTTCCATGACAACTTTCCATTTAACTTGCTCCAGACAGGCTCAACTCTTCCCTATCACATGCTTTACATTCCTTCTGCTCCCTCTTGGAGACTGAACCTACTTCAAAATGCTTTTCCCTTTCCCATATGCCTGTGA
Source organism: Phainopepla nitens (assembly GCA_013400175.1). NCBI lineage: Eukaryota > Metazoa > Chordata > Aves > Passeriformes > Bombycillidae > Phainopepla > Phainopepla nitens. Next base: position 273,380 of record VXBQ01011428.1, on the reverse strand, counting down.
AGCTGGCACTTCCTGGCAGCTCATTACCCCTACCAGACAATTCTCCCCACCCTCAAGAGCCTGGAAACCCCTCTTCAGGCAAATCCTGCAAATGCCAGCCAAGCTCTGCTTCACTCTCCAGAGCTGGGTTCTGTGCTTTGCTCACACTGCACAGGTGCAGACAGTCACTGAGGGACATGGGAGGATCACAACCTGTGGCCAGGCAGGGTTAAGGAATTTTGACACCCCTCAACCCCTTTGTTATGTTTCTCCACCTCACAGCCAACAGAGGGGAAAAAAATCAAGTCAAGGTGGCTCTGGGTCTGTGATACACAACCAGGGAGCTGCAGAGAAATCAATGGCAAGAGAAATTCTATCTGACTTCAGTAGGATGGAGAGGGACCCTGATTTACAGCAGGAGACATGAGGCAAAAGACTGCATCAGAAATTTTTGCAGCTCCAGCTTTTCAAAGAGATTGTATCCTCTGCTTTTAGCTGCACTTTTAGGGAAAATCTGATTGGGTGTTAGCCTTAATTAACCCTAGTGCAGCTGCATTTCTGAAATAAGGGAAGGTTGTATTTTATTCAAGCATCAAATAAAGCTTCTCAGCAGCAGAAAAAACACTGAGGAAATGGAGCAGCTCTTCCCTCTGTGTACCTTAAATAGAGGATGCTGCAATTTATGGCTCTTGGAGAAATAAAAGCTCAATTTTCCTTCCTTAGCCATTCTTTCTTCCCTTGAACATACAGGCAAGTAGGGTTTGGCTCTGAAAAAGCACTAAGTAGACTGTTGCTATAGCAACCAACTCCCTGAAACCCATTTATAATTAAGATGGTGGTCTAACCACCCAAAAAAATACATCCTGCAAAACCCCAGGTTTGTTGCTTCCTAAATAACAACTGTGTGTTTTTACAGTGAGTCCATCTGATCAGGGCAAGGTTGGTTAGGTGGGATTGCAAGAGTGATTATGTTTTTGGAAGGAGTTTGCTACTGAGATAGCAAAAGGATGCCAGGAAACAGCAGGGTTGCAATGCAAGGCGCTTTTTTTGGCTAGATTTCTTAAAGCTTCAATCAATAACAAGATAGTACTTGAATCATCTCAGCTCTCAAAAGTACTCTTCAACTATAATCTGTAAAATTTTGAATAATACTTCTAAATTTAAAAATGCCCTCAGCTCTTTTTTTCCACAATTCAAAATGTTTTACATTAAAATCATGCACTCAAACTAATTAATATTTTTTCTGTTAGAAAAAGGTGTGTTAGTTTTCCCATCAGTGTTTATTAAAGGTGATGAGAGTTAAACTGTATGGTTGAATGCAATCCTTGAAACACAAATTAGGAATGGATGAGGTTATTTTAAAAATGACATTTGCTGCTGAGGGTCGTATCATGTGAATGATAGAAACGTGAAGGTTTTATGAGATTTTATAGACACAAATATATGAACAGACACTTAAAAGGACGATTTCTCTCTATTGCTCCCTTCACCTCTGAACTTCACATTTTATAAAATTAAGGATAAATATACTGTACCTACCAGTCTCTCTAGAAACTGTAATGCCCTCAGTGGTTCAATAAATTAGCCCTCCACCCATGCAAACATAAAATGCTGGGGCAGCTTACTGTTTCTAAAGTAAGACTAGTGTCTCTTGCAGCATGTTGCAAACTTACTCAATTAAAGGGCCATTAGGGTCTTAATACTTAAAAAATAATCCAAATACAAAGCAGGTTTTGAAAAGAAGTCCAGAGCCCAGGCAACTTTCATTTAACTGAAATGAAATAAAATTAAGTCTAAATATTGATTGTTGATACTTTACTCCCATTTTCCACTTTTTGTTTGTTTTCTTGAGAAAAATGTTCTTTTTTCTCTCTGTTTCCTCATTTATTTCATCAGCCATGGTTTAACTTTTTATAGACCAGTACTAACCTCAGAACCATGAATTGCAAACCTCTGCTCTGCAGTGTACTTGCAAAAATTCTGGATTTGATGGTCAGAAAAGAAAGGTTCCACCTTTCTAACCCCCTTTCAATAAAAGATTCTTCTTTCTAGCTTGGTTCTACCCCTTATCAGTCACCACTGTCTGCCTCAACACCGTTCCCATCCTGCTGCTCCTCTCTGCATTAACTGTGTTGTAGGGAAGCTGTATTTTTGTAAGGCCAAATCCTGTATCTCATTTTTAGCCTAACAACCAGTAAACACAATTAGCAATTTTTATTGATTGAAACTGAGAGTGTACTGCTCTCAATACCTGTGGGATTTAATGGAAAATCAATTTCATTTATTGCCATCACGTACATGTCATGTGAGGCACACTGTGTTCTATTTCCCAGATCAGCAGGGTGGCATTCTTCCCTAGACTGAAATGTGACCTGTGTCAGGAGGTGTGCTGTCCCCCTTGATTTGATAAAGAGAAAATGAAAAAAATCTGTAATTGCATTAACTGTTATTGGATACTATGATTGCCTTAATCCTGAGTAGCAAAGTGACCTCAGATGTGGTTTGGATTCCCTACAGTCAGACAACTGAACTTCCAAGTTGCTCACACAGGCAAAACACCAAACAACCCCCCAAAACCAACAAAAAAACCAAACCCTGCAACTCTAAAAACAATCCACACTCCAGATTCTCCATTCCTATATCTAATGTTATACCTTACAGTCTATCAAAAGGAATGGAAAGTGAGGCAACTTGAATGAATGTACATAAATCATCTAGCTGCACATAGACTATAATTACAATTTTTCATCTAGGAAACACAAAAATCTTTATGCTGAAAGTCAACAGTGAATAATAAATCATTACATTTACCCATTTTATACACTTCAAGCTTTGGAGATAAATTCTTGTAAGGTACAACCAGTCTCCTGGAATTGCACTGTAAAAGTAGCTACTTTTGCAAAGTAGTTACTTTTCTAAAAGTATCTAATGCCTCCCAGAACAGGCTTGGGGATTAAGGGCAGGAGAGAACCAGAAGAGCAGAGCTGGGTTTCTCTTCACCTGTGCTGAGCACCAGGCAAGCCAGCAGTGAGCAATCAGCAGAGGGAGGACGCAGTCCCTGCAGCCAGCACCCCCTGGCCTGGGCAGGATGCCCGCTGTACACCAGCTGGCCCTTTTGGCAAACCAGGCCATTTGGAAATGGAGGTGGTGGCCAGGCCTGTGCCGAGCTGCAGTTACTGTAGCTGAGCTGACTAAGGCAGGAAGTTAAAGGAAGGTTGCAACCTGTGTCATCTTAAAAAAGGCAATGAAGATTCTTTATGAAGCACTGGGAAATGGGTAGCTGGGAAAATTGCCAGTGAAACGTTGGCAACAATCCAAGCAGCACAATTTGGCTACAGCAACTTCTTTGGTTAGACTTCTCAAGGTCACATACCTCTTTCCTGCATATGCCTAGGACACACACACAGCGTACAAGACAGTTGGTCCTTCCCAGCCAACAAAACATCTGGTTTTGGGTTCCATAGATTTCTTCCAGTGCTGACAGCTCTTCATGGTTTGGACTTTTCAGTGGGCTAGGAACACGTGGACAGTGAAAAAAAACCCAAGAAGATACGGGCTTTTGTGAGAGCACTGCACTAGGACCAAACCTGTTTTGTATGGAAGAGCTTCCATCTGGCCTGGCCTGCTAGAGCAGCTGAGAAGCGAGCCAGCGTTGTGGGGGAGCAGAACACCAGACCCAGCACATTGCCACGGATCTGCCCTGTGAGGCAGCTCAGCCAGCCCCGGCTGTGCGGTCTGCTCCGCCCGCAGCGCACGGATCACGGAGTGTGCTGTCCCTGCACAGCCAGCGCTCCCCCTGGCCCCGGGCAGGGATTGCTGGGCAGCATTGCTCGCTGCAGAGCACAGGCCCTGCACCGTCCCTTCACGCTCCCTGCTCACAGCGTGCCTCAGTGCCCAGCCCTGCCGCTGCTGCGCACGCTGGGCTGCCCGTGGGATGGACTGGGCACGGGCTCTGGCCCAGCTGGCCCAGTGCTCCAGGCAGCCCAATTGTTTCCTCACGGGGCTGGCTCTATTAATAACTACACTGTTAGTCACTGGCATTCCTGATGGGATGCTCCGTGTCTTAAAAGAGTCAGCTCTGCACATGGCCTCCAATTAGCTGGGAAATGTTTTCTGGTTCTTTGCCTAGAAGGACAGAGACAACAGCAGCATTGTTAGCAATGAACTGCCACCTCCTAATGTTGAGTTACAAGGATTAGTGGGTTACTAAACTACCACTGACCTTCTTTTAATATTTTTCTTAATTATTCATGAAGCTTTTCAAAAATGCTATTAAAAAGATATTTAAAATTAACAGAAAATAATTACTACTAATAATCAATAATAAAACTAACAGAAATCGGGAGAGTATGTATTTACTTTTAAAAGGTAATAGATGAGTTTATTTGCACCTCTATGGCACCAAACTATTGTTAAGTAAAAAAAGGGACAAGATTCCTAAATACGTTTTAGACGGGCTTCCTCACTGCTTTGTAACAAACCAGTTCAGAAAAACCAGTCTTTTTTTAAAAAAACTGCCTTTAGGCAACTGTAGACCCTGAGCATCCTCCATCAGGACATGATGCCAAATTTTCTTCCTTCTATTCCTCAGACTCAACCTCTTCACAATCCTGTGCTACTGCCCTGCTTCTGCCCCCTCTTTCAGCTTTCTCAGCCCTGCTTCCTTTCTGCAGGGAGGGGAAGAGATGCAGACCTGAAGGCTTCTTTCTTGCCCCCAGCAAAGGGGCTCTAGAGAGAACAGTTTGTTATCCACCTCCCTCTGTCCTTGCTTGTGTGTTATTTGGATGCTGAGCCACAAGACTTCAGGAAGGTCTTCCAGGAAGGGACTTACAGGCTGTGTTCTGCTGCTGCTGGTGCATCTGCTCTCCTCTTTACTGTGTCTCTTTGCCTTGAAGCAGAGAGAGGGTCTCACCTTCAACCTGACCAGAGGCACTGTTGTCTCAAACCTGATTTTATTCAATCAGCTCAGGAAATCTATAGAAAGTATTCTGTTATGGACTGAGAATGTCATATGGCAATCATCCACAGAATAGGGATCAATAAACTTTTCTAGAAGCAATTTCTCACTCAGTGTATCACACAGCAATCCACTGGGTGCTAAAACTGAAAGCACACAAATTTAAAGTGAGCACAATACAGTGATGAATAATGGCCCAGTACAAACCACTTCAAAGATGGAAAAAATCCTACCATAAAGGCAGTTTTCTCTGGCACTCAGAAAGAAAAACCTTAAGTCAATTAAGGCCTAACTATTAACAAAACAAGCGACACAAATACTGAAAACCTTTTACTATACTTTCTGACAAGAGATTCCTGACTTTTTACAGGAATTAATTACTTAGTCTACAGTAACATAAATATCCAAAGTAGCAAATTCAACTGCAAAATCTACTAAGTTATTGACACACAGAATATTTCTTTGTGTTTTTGAGGCATACCTGAAAAATCCATCCCAGCAAGAATTAAAAAAATGTGTGTTCATCCAAAAAATCAGAAAAGTTCATCCTTGTAACTTTAATTTTTTTTCTTCACATTTCCACTTGTGCAGTTCCAATGTTAGAGTATTGAAAAAATTATGGGTAAAGTCTCATTATTAGAACAATTTCCCAATATTTCAGGAATGCTTTCAAATTTCCCTTTCATTCATTGGCAGAACTGGTCATTTTCCCAGGTTTAACTGAGAAGTAGAGAATTCTCCATTGGGTTATTTATTGGGCAGTGGTGCTATTTCTGCTTCCTTAGGAAAACTCAGTTCTACTTTCCTGTGACCACTGTGATCTCTCTTCTTGAAAGTCTGAACATTTAAAATTGTTATTGGTAATAGGCTAAACTCCCTTTTACTGAGCCCTGCTGAAGATCAACCCAATGTTAGGGAAAAGCATAAACCAATCAATGCTGGCTAACAACAATCTAATCTGATTTTGCCTAAAGATTAGACTTTTCTTCAAACACAGTCTCTCAAAATGGGAAGGGGTCACCAGTGGGATTGATTTCTGGTTTGCATTCCACTGTCAAATATTTCTAACGTGGCAACTCTGAATCCGTTTATAACTTGGCGTAATTTCTTAACTGCATTTCCATGAACATAAATACCTAAGAGTGTGAAGCACACTGCATGTAGTCCCTTCATGACTTCTTGAAGTCTTGTGTGTTTTATGCCATGGGAGCTAATTAAAACCAAAATCTTTGTGCTCTTATCACAGTTCCAAGTTTGAAAAGCTTCTATCATATCAATGAGGTTCGCTTCAAAGAATAGCAAAGTAGGAAGGCTTAGGCACAATTTGTAGCAAAAAAAGGGAAAAAAAAAAAAAACAAAAAAGAAATGACAAGATTCTGGAATTTCTTCCTAGTAATTCACAAGGCTGAACTTACACCTTCCATAATTTAAGAATACTTCTGAGTAATTCTGTTCTCATAAATGAGAGAGGAAGAGAGAGAGAGTAATGATCAGACAGATATAACAGACAGAAATAAACTCCTGTCAGGGAGCTGTGGAGAGCAAGAAGGTCCCCCTGCACCTCCTTTTCTCCTGGCTGAGCCCCCTCAGCTGCTCCTCACCCCAGTTGTGCTCCAGCCCCTTCCCCAGCTCTGTTCCCTTCTCTGGACTCACTCCTGCCCCTCAATGTCTTTCTTGTCATGAGAGGTCCAAAACTGAACCCAGGACTGGAGGTGCCTTAGCAGTGCCCAGCACAGGGGGACAATCACTGCCCTGGTCCTGCTGCCACACTATTTCTGACAGATGAAGGAATTGCAGTAACCTGCATACTGGTGGAGCTGAGGTGTCATATGATATCACCTTCTCTGCTTTCTTCTCCAAGGTTTTATTAGAAATTTTAGCCATAAAATATAGAAAACTTAATCCTGCTTACTGTGTCCTTTTAACCTCTTAAGTGACTTTCTGAAGAGGATGCAAATGGAAACTTGAAATAAGACACATGATTCAGTTATGATGTTTAAGGAGCCACTTTTCATCTTTTAAATAAAACAGGATGGTTGCATATTGCATAGATCTGCTTTTACACTGTAGTGGCCTTTTAGCTGATTCATCTGCAGGAATACAAATGCTTACTAAACACAAATTATCACTGTGCAAGTACTCTGCTTTATCAGGTAGAGTTCCCTTCCCCAGAAGGTCAGGAGCAAGAAGAATGCCATATTCAGCTGATTGTGTTGCAACTGGGCACCCTTGGACCTAATTTCCCAGATACTGCAGCCCATTCTATATTCACATCATTTAATGGACATGCAAGTTTACAATACAGCGTGTCCTAATTTTTGGACATGTAGGGGGGAGGGCTATGAAACAGCCCTGTGTGCTGGGTTATGAGATGAAAACGGGTCAGTGATTCAATATTTTCTTACACAGCACTGGGTGAGCAACATTAACTGACAGTAAAGGTGATAGTAAGTGACAGGACAGATTCTTAGGATTGATTAAAGACCATATATCCACTGGATCCTCTCTTCAAAGACTGCCAGTGTGGCAAGGGAATACTTGGGTGGCTAGGAAAAAGCATTCAATAGTATAATCAAAATCTGGCAACATCTCTGTCACACATTCATATTGGCCATTTTCCAGTTGGCAGAGCAGCTCCAGAGGGTCTGAAACAAGAGAGCACAGGGAAGCCTACACTGGTGACTGAAAAAGAGGAATGCAAAGATGACACAGAAATACTGCCTTCTCCATTGGGTGCACTGCTGGGCATTGCTCGAGTGCTACTGAAGAGACTCAGCTGCACTTGTGCTCCTATCTTTTCATTTCCCTCTGGGCTGAGAGTGCTTTTAGAGCAGAACCAGTAACCCCAGTAGGACCTTGCATGTTCTTCATCTTTATCCAAGCAGGTCTGCCTGGATCCAAGATCTGCTGCTACAATACCAGACTCCTGGTAATAACTGTTAACAAAAGGACCTGCCAGACTTGCCACAGAAATGGTGTGTTTAACATTTAGTGTTAGGAGAAAGCTTATGGTGTCCCAAGAGAAGTATGTTAAACCACAGAATGGTTTGCAGAATAACTGACCTAAAATGAGGTTTTCACCTGCAGAAAAGTCAAGCATAGCTTAACTTCTGTAGCCATCCAGGACTGCCAGAGTCTGAAGGAGGCACTCATTTCTCTTCAAGAGGAAGGGAAATGAGCTCATCTCTCAGCACAAAATCTGCCCCACTGTTCATAGCCCTTATGATCTGTTGTACCCCATCACTGGCAATGCAAGCAATTGAAGCTGGCAGGAACCCAGAGGTTACAAAGCCCAAAGGAAGTAATTTGGGCACTTGCACTTTGCCTACCCTGAGGTATTTACCAAGGCACATACTAGACTGACTCACTGCTTTTCCTTCCTTTTTTTTTTTCTCTAAGAGACTGCTGTTGCATAAAACCCACGAAGTCATACAGGCAATTCTAAATAACAGCATCATAAAACTTACAGAACTTACTACAGCCCAGGACAATTGCTGTATTTATGTCATGAACACTGCTAAACATAGCACAGGAAGACTTCCTGTTCCCTTCCTCCTCACCCCACGCATGGCTGACAAATCTACATTTGTCAGATTCACAGCCTTACAGTTAAAAAAAGAAGTTAACTTCCAAAATTAAAATCACCTCCTTCAGCAATTTGAAGAGAGTCACGTACACTAGTTAAGATGTAATTTATATTCATCTCTCTCATTAGGTGTATGACATATACTGAATCTAAAAGCGAGTTTTGAAAAATAAATTTTTTTAATATATACTAAAAGTGAGAAATTCCTAGAATATTTGCCTTTTTATCCTGTCAGAGGCAACTGAGTTTCTTTAATAATGAAAAACTTGATCTGTTGCTGGAGTTTGACCAACAATACAAAAAAAAAAGGCAAAAATGGAATGCCAATACTTCAGAATCTTGCAGGAAATGTCTTTTAACAAAACACCCTACAAAAATGGATCAGTTCTAAACTGCAAGCTTAAAGCACTCAAAGATTTTAGCACCCTCAATATTTTTCTTATAGACTTTATCAGACCATGAAGGCTAAAATTTACAATCTTGTGTGCCTAAATTTAGCTTTTAAAAGCAGATCCAAAATGATGGCTCAGCTTATATATTTCAGCTCTACATATTCCATTGGGTCAGACTATCAGACCATAAAACAGGGAAATTCTAATTACATGAAGAAAAGAAATGGAGGAATAGTCAAAATCATCCTGCTATTGAGCTAACTGCAGGCAGCAAGGAGGGCATTAAGTAGATCAGCTCATCAATAATGGAATATGGAGACTTTCAGCACTAAGTAGGTCAGTGGTACATATTTCTGTTTTACCCTTGGATAGTCACTCTGTAGCCTACTCATAGTGAACTCCCACTGCCTTCCTTCTCTTCCTACCAGACAGTCTTCAGCATCACAAAATTCACCAAATCCTCCCATCCCTGCAGAGAACTCGTGATCTGAAAATGTGTGGGGATTGGAGCTGGATACTGAGGCTGTCATCCAGGGAGGTTGTGTTGGGAGGTGTACTGGAATTGTTTATTCTCTGTCAGCTAGGGGTTTGTAAGGAAACTGCCCTGTGTGCCTGCTAACAGGTACAATTCCACATAAATCCAGTCCTGACTCCTGTATTTAATGGAATGCCTCCCATCAACAGATGTTGCAGAGACTGTCACAAGTTCATGGGCTTTTTCCAGCGATTTCAGTGGGTTCTAAATCAATACTTAACGTGACTAAACTGTAACATTTTGAGGCCATTATACGAAGCAGTACTGATGGCTGTGTTACTTTTGGTTCTTTGGCTAAGAAAATAACAGCAGAAGAATGGAGATGCACTATTTTGAATATTTTTCTTAGACACTGCAATAAATTATTTTTCATTATTTCAGTTAAAGGAAATTTGCTCTTTCTTCCTCTTTTTCAAATTGTTGCCACGGGGATATAAGTAGAAAACTGCCCAGCCAGCCTACCTGATACTTGTTGAGCCTGTGCTGAAAGTATTTCAAAGCTGACAGAAGAGGAGCTGTCCAGTTCAAAGCCAACATCGTCCAGCCCTGCAGGAGGGTAGCACAAGTGGAAATGCAGAAGCAATTGTCTATTTCAAATTGTGGCAACCATGACATCTAATACCTTCTGTAAGAATGCTGTTGACTGACTAACAGAAATCTGCTGCAGGATCCTTGCTGGCCACAGTAATAACCAGCCAGGAGATCTGGGAGCCAAAGGCTGTATAGAAAGCCAAACAGATTATTAATCCCTGAAAAGATTTTATAGGCAATATTTTTACTGTGACCAAACTGAGTAGGAAAAAAAACCAAACCAAGCAAAGTTATTATTTCTCTAGGATTACATAGATGGTGACACCTCAGTGTGGCATACCACATATAGGAAAACTGAGGGATTCAATAACATCATAATTCTGAAGAGCAGGTATTAATAAGTCAGGTAATTTCAACTGTTAAATAACACTTCTTATTTGGGTTAGCATGGGCACCAGCTAATACAGAACACATTAGTTGTTCTCTATTCATAAGTTTCACTCAGGGTACCATATAAAAAGTCTATTCCTATCTCCCAAACTCTATTTCTGTTAAATCAAAACATTTATTTGAAAATGCATCTAAAATTAATAAATACTCTAGAAGATAAAAATTTTAAGTCTAATGTATTTGCCACCCCAGGGTGCTTTTCATTTGTTCTCCTCACTCTTCTTAACTGAACAAGTAATTTACGTGAGTAATGAAAATAATCTTATTGTGCAGCTTTTAATCTATTATTCAGTAGCTAAAAGGAAAGTAAAGTCACCCTTTTTATCAATAATTCAGCCTCGGTGCTAATGCAGCCATTCAGCTGCCCCCCTCAAAGGGGCCTCATGCATTTTTAATGCACTGGCTCTTTGTTAGGAGGTCAAAGATGTGAATTGTGGTTAGAAACACAGTTACCAGGTGAGGGAAGGTCAGCTGAAGAAAATATTCCTATTGCAAGTGAAACAAATTAAAGGGGCAGGAGTGTAAAGGAAAACTGCACAGTAGGGTCCTCAGTGCCTGACTTTGCTGAAGTTAAAAGTTAAAAGCCCAGCTGCCAAGGCTGCTCTGGCTGGTAAAGAACCAGGAGCTCTCAGCAGTGCCAGTGAAGCTGAACAAATTCAGCCACGTTGGTCTAGTGGGGTGATACAGGATGTGGCCCAGTTCAGCCTCTCCTCAGGTGCAGTTTGTTCCCCTACCTGGATCCCAATCTGCATGCTGGGACAGGCACGCTCTCCAGGCACCACAGGCAGAGGTCAAGGCTCTGATGACAGCAGTTATTTCCCTCAGAGCCAAATTTTACCAGTTTGGATGGTACTATAATTTGGATATCTGCCACTAAACTTCAAACCTGGGCTGCCTGTACCAGATCTCACCATCTAACGAGCCCTCCTGATCTCTTTAGCTTTACTTCCAATGAGGAATTTTTAGGGAATTGCTCCTTAAACACAACAGTTTTGAAAGCCCCAGAGGCACAGACAGCTTCCTTGGTCTACCTTGCTTTGCAATGTATGAATCAAGCACCTGCATGAAAAAGAACTTAGTTTGCAAGGCTTTTTTGCCTGCTAATAACTCCCTCTGAGAGTGTAATTTTCTCTAATAGCATGGTTGTCTTTGGAAAAGATTAGTATGTCAAGAAGCCTCTTCAGGAGGACTCCACAACCTCTAACTACAGACTCCTCTCAAGGGTGGCACTGAAAAGTCTTGAACTGGCTTTAGAGAGACAGATGAACTTTAGACCTCTCCCAAGAAGTGGTGCCTGTCATCCTGGCACCCAGCAGCTGCTGGTATCTTTACATGCCTTCCCATTCTGTCACTCTGAGGGGTTCTGGTAGAGATTGAACCCTGCTTACGTGTTTCAGGAGTAAAGCATTCCTTCCCCAGTATGAGAGGCTGTCCCAATCAATGTCACTCCTCTGCTAAAGGGTCAAAAGTCAGCTGAAGTTCTGTACTGGAAATGGTTCCATTTTATTTTTATCTCTTTAGGTTTAAACTCTGCATGACCCAGTGTGTTTTAGGGCAGAAAAAGTAAAGGATTGCCTTATTTTATCATGGCTCAAAATGAAGCCAATAAATTTTTATGTAACATTTGGCAATTTCTCTCCAGCTCTATTTATAGCTGTCCAGCCTTCTTCAATAAGAGGAAGTGATATTAATTTGTTCCTGGAAGTGGAAGCATTTATTTTACATCTGGAGTTGTTCCAGATGGAAAATAGGGCTTGTTCCCATGTGTGTCACATCACTGCTTCATGTAGATTTCCTTTCCAGTCGAGTTCAGCAAAAACTTATACAGACCTATATCATGGTTGTTTACTACCAGAACACACAACTATCCTTATAAATACACTAAAGAGGTAAAAATGAGCAGGATCTTGTAAACTCTAGCACCAAGCTGACCACAGAAAACCTTCAGGCAAAAGTCAATTGCAATTTCAGTTTTGCAGGAGCAAAAAATAAAGATCATGTAACCATTTCTGTTGCTGCCATGACCACATATTCCAGACCTGGATGTCTGATTTCCTACCCTTTTACCCTCCTTCTCCCCATATGTTAAGTGCTGTATAAATGAGGATCAAGTTTTGGGGCTGTACTCCAAAGGGCTAGAAATGATGTCTAGAAATGACAGTGCAAAACAAACACCCACAAATAGATAGAGACAGATGGAACAGTACAAGGAAAATGAGAGCACCTGTTGGCTCTTCAGAAATGGAAGTGTCATCAAGGTTTTAATACTTTTAGGACTGGACTTCCAAACACAGGATGCCCCAGGGAACAAAACATTACATTTCCTCATTGGAAGCATAACAAGGAGACAGGGCAGGCTCTAATTGTTGACTGATCACAAACAAGATTCAGTGTTTAGGTAGGCTAGGATAGAGCTGACAGGCAGAAATTGGCCCTCAGAAGCCTTGGAAGGGGTGTCAACCACCAAATTATGGATCTTACAGAGTAAGATTAATGAGGGAAAATACACAAAGCAATGCGTATTTGGGTTTGCACAGTCAGACAGAAAAATACTGATTTTAAATGACAGTATTCTGAGTAGATGTGAACAGGCAAGGCTGTGCTTATCAAGGCCAGAGGAAAGGAAAATTTTGATACCTTAGAAGTAATATAAACAGAACATGAGCTACAGCCTTAGACACATGGATAAAATGATTTTATGCACAGAATAAAACAGATGCAGACACAGCCTGGATATGAGAACAGACAGAGAATTTTGAGTCAAAGAGCAGTGCAGTGACTTGCAAGATAGTGGGCTGTACCAGCAAAAGAAAAGGAGTTGGCTTAGGAAAATTAATTGCAAACATACTTAGAGCAGTTTGCTACTTACTTTTGGTTGCTGGGAGCTTGTTTGCTGACCCTAACTTTAACAAGTCAGCAAATACACCACAGATGTGCAGAACAAAGATGACACAGGGCTCATTGCAGCCCAGACTGACTGTGCCCTGCAGACACAGCCAGCCTGTACTTGGCAATCAGTGAGCCAGATGCAATTGGAACACTGCTAACTGCCTGTAAATGATGCATTTTTTAAAAAACTGAACCATTTGGGAGACTGTATTGCATTCATTACCATTTCAATCAACAGCAGCACAATGCAGCACTGACGAGATTTAAATGACTATCCAATATAAATAATCTGAAAGGCTCCTGATAGCTGGGGCAGAGGTTATTTAGAGATTATTTCATTATAGGCTTCCTATTTGGCTAAGATTTTGCACATGTGAACTTGTCCCATGCTTCAGCCCTAGCTGTGTAGCCAGCTCTTTCAGTGAGAGAGATAAGAAAAGAAATAAGGCTGAGGAAGGCGTAATGGAGGCATGGAAAATTGATTTTCAGGCTGACTGTGACCTTGACTCAGAGGCTGTGAAGCAGACAGTGAGGACAGGAACAAGCTGCAGACAGCAAACCAGCAAACTTTGTTTGGAATTAGAGATTACAGACAAATTCTGACGGCCTGTCCCTGTCTCCATAATCAAGTGCAGTAAGCATGGGATGATATTTTAACTTGCAGGGATTGTTGGGTATTTCTGAAAGCACAGCAGAGCTCACACACTATTTCTCTCTGAGACAGCATTTCAGAAGGATGTTATTCAAGCCACTTGAGATGAAAAAAATGAAGAGAAATTTCTATACAATGCATCAGTTATTTTATCACATTCTGATAATTTCACTTGTTCACATGCTCGTAAAATATTTAATCTAACATTTTCTGCTCTGAAATTTTTTATGATGCATCTGAAGTAATGCAAAGTTTTACAGAAAGAACGTAGTCATAAAGGAAGAGAAAAACACTGGATTCTGATAGACCATATGTGATGTAGTTAAGAAAAGTAGGGAAGAGTGGCTAGAGTGGTTTGAAATTTGCACTTTGTCACTAAGTTATGGGGTCAGACACAAACTGTTCAGAACTAGAGAACAACCAAGGACCACATTACTACTACAGGACTGTTTCCTCCAGCAAGAAGCTTTTAAAGAGGCTCAGTCTTTATTTTCTTTCTGTGCCTTTTCTATTGCGTGTCTCAGGAAAAGAGGGAGCTAGCAAGTGCCCACTCAGAATGCATTGTCAGCACAGGATCATGTATTATAATATTATGCAGGGTGTTATGCTGTCACACCATTCCAAGGCAGATACAGCTTATAACAGCAAAAAAAAGGTTTTTACAGTATCACTTCTTGATTACCTGGGAGCGACAAGTTGGTTTTTAGGCACAAGTGACTTCTGGCAACATAACTATTTGTCAGGTCACACCCCAGGTGCTGATCTGTGCATAACTGTGCCATCACAAAATCTGTAGAACTGTCCTGGCCTCTGAGCCATGGGGGAACCTCTACTCTACCCAGAAAACACTGCTTTGGCTTCTTAAGACCTCTGGAGTGGCATATAAAGGTTGGAAAAGGACAGGGAAAATGAAGTAGGTATTTTCCCCATCTAAAGCTCATTCTGACACAGATTGAGAATTTGAATTCCCCAAGCAAACAAAACTGCACAGTGTTCAGAGATATAATATTACAGCATCAAGGTCCTCTGGCCCTTGCATGGGGATCCTCTGAGCTCACAGGGCACGAGCATGCCTGCAGTATTTCTATATGAGTGGCCAGTCTTCAGCAGGATTGAAATCCAACCCAGTAGTATTGGGAATTTCCAACAAAATGTGTTTCTGGATAGAAGTCACAGTACTTCTTTTTCTCAGTGTGCAGTAGTGTGCTCAAGGTGCAATTCTGAAATGGTACATGCCCTGAAACTGAAGTGACTGGAAAATAAAAACCTTCAATTTTTTAAAAAAATCAGGCCAATTCATGATTACAGTTTTTTTAAAACAATACTTTTTTATGGAGAGGGAGTTTTTGCATAACTCCATGGCAGACCATTAAGATAGAATATCTGCCTGTTCTGTGCAGGCTGATTATGATCAATTCTGTTCTACTGTAAAATCTTCCACGTAGTGAGGCTCTTGTCTGTTTTCCTGGAAGCATTTTTTTATTGTTCCAGTAAAATGGACTTTTCACAAATAATATTTAAACTTTTGAAAGGCAGCATATTCCCCATCTGAAAATCATTCCATCATAAAATTCCCAGCTAACTGTCAGTCTGCAACCAGGCAGAGCAATTAGCTAGGCATGATAGCAGAGCTATCAAATAACCTTGGCAGCAAGGTTACAGCAGTTCAATGGCCAGGCTAGACAAAGAATGCTTCAGGGCATTCCTTCGTGGTAGAAACAGCTCTTGCAAAGGGCCTGCCTCAATTTCCCATTCCCAATGTCTGTTTAAGTTAATCAGCCTTTTCTGGGGAAAATGTGGTGGTGGTGGGGGGGGGCACTGAAGTCTCTATTCATCTCTTAACTGATGCTGTTATTAAGCTTCCAGTTCAGACTTCTTGACTTAGAATCAGCTTCTCCTGTTCCTCTTCAGCTGTAAGCAGCAGGCTTTTCTCCAGCTTGAGAGTCCATATCAGTCCAATCTTCCATCAAATACATGTTCAATTTCACTCATCCAATCACTCTCAGTTCTTGGGCTGACATTACAGGCATATCTTTGTACTAGATGAGAGAAGGAGGAATCTTATAATGCAAGCTTCTGCATCCCAAGCCCTTAGGGGGACAGTGGCCCTACATTCTAACTTGCTCCTGACAATAATAACTCCCAAGACAATCTTCTCTCTAGCAAAGGCTACGCCAAATATTTTTTAAACAGATTTTCTTAGGCACGTGAGCAATTGATCTTGTAAAACATCTCTCTTCTGGCCTTAAAGGCCCAGTGTTCAAAGTACATACAACAAGGCTTATAAATTTAACTGATAAAAGTCACATGAGAAAAACCATCAATTGTGATTGCAGGAGGAAGGAACTGAGAGTTGGAACATCACTGGGTCTATCACATAGTTTTAATTTGCAGGCAGAGTGGAGAGGTTGTGAAAACTTCATCATAAAAGGGGTCCAGCTGAAGAACTGAGTAATTTAATAATGTCAGTAAGGACTGAGCTGATATTCACTCATAAACTCTAGGGAATCTGCAGATGAAATGACTGTGCTGCTAAAAAGTCAGGTGTTCTGTGAGAGAACTGGACTTAGGGATGATGATAAAGGAAGTTACAGGCTGCAATTGCCAGACACACAGTCAGGACCCAAAAATTCAGCTACCACACCTACCCATGACCCTGCTGCAGCCCTCTCCTCTTCCCTCTCCTGCTGTTCTGCTGTGCCACCTCGTGCTCGCCAGCTGCCACTGCTGCATGGAACGGGACCCCTGCACAGCATCAAAGTGCTTCATGCTGGGCTTTGTGAGACCAGAGCGATGCACACCTGTGCCCGCTGACACAGCTGTCAACATGAACACGGAACCCCGCACTGACAAAATCCTTTCTGTATCCTTGTGAAGGCCGAGCTGCTCACAGGTGCTTTCAGACTTTCAGTGATGGCAGGCAGAGGTTGGAGCTCATTGCAATTCAGCTCGTTGGGTAAGATCTGCATGTGGTCATTTCTCACAATTGCTACCAGAGCCATTGCACTGGCCCAGGGCCCAAAGCAGGGAATGCACAATAAGGAATTCCCTGTCCTTTACCAGCTTTGATGCTGACATGTACTATTTTGAATAACCACATGACCACCTCGTGTTTTTTACTTATGTCCCTGTAAAATGGATGACTTTTTTTCAGCGGGGTGACAGAGCTCTGGCATGATTTTTCACAGCAGATGGGGCTTTAGAGATCTGCAAACGACAAGTTTGAATTGCTTTACCAAACTGGCAGAAACACCTTTCTGATGACAGGGCATGCACTGGGAGCTTCGCAGAGTGCATTCGACAGAAGGAAGCACAGCAAGCCAAACAGCTGAAAAAGGTCTTCGAGTTTAGCAGATTCTCGTCTCATTTGTCCAGGCATATTCCAAACCTCTTTGATTTTTTTCACCAGCTACTGCCATTCGGGTTCCACGGGGACTTTCAGGCGCCAACCCCCCTGCTTTTGGCAAGCGTCCTGAATGACTTGGGCATGGTGAAGAAACTCTTCCTCTAAGCAAAAAACTGTAGAAATTGTACGACTTGGAGTCAACCTGATAAACTCCTCAGTGCAGTCGACCTGCCCCCACCAATCCTGTCACGGGAAGCCAAATCACAAAATACATCTGTTACGTAAAAACGCTGCAGCTCGGGGCCAGCAGCCTGAGGCTGCTGCAGCAGAGCCTCCCGGAGGGGACGTGCCCAGGGCCGGAGCCCGAGCTCCGCCGCGCGGGGTCAGTGCTCCACCAGCCGCGGGGAAAATCCGCCCAGCGCCGGGAGCGGACACGCTCCGCCGCTCCCGCCGGCACCGCGCAGTGCGGCGGGGGGAAACTGGTTCATCGCTGCCTTCTAACCCGTGGAAAAACAGCCTCCGGATCAAGGAAAACAAACTGTAGCAAGCTTATGAATATCACAAATTCCTGTGCTGCCCTGCCAAATACCGCTGCAGTATTTGTGTTTGGGATTCTCAAAGGATTTAGCCTCCTCTTTGCTTGGGAAGAGCGCCTGGGTCAGTAGAGCAGGCAGGAATGCAGCTGTTCCCAGCACTTGGAGCACGGACACAAACTGGGGAGTCATTTCTGCCACTGCCTAGGGACACTGACAAGCTGGTTGTGTACAGGAGATCCTAAGCATCAGTTTCTGAATAACTTTTAGTACTGAAGGAGTATAAAGATGTCTTATATTTCCAGTTACATGAAATGTAAAGATAGTAAGGGACAATAACTGTTTTTTACTCAAGTAAGCCACCTCTAAGCACATTGTAAAATTTTTCTGGTTTCTGGGGTGACTTTTATCAGTTGAATTTCCAAGCCCTATCTTACATGCTTCAGAGCTTTCACTGAGAATTGGGTAAGAACAAGTCCCCACTGACACAGAGGTGGCTTTGGTGACCAAGTCCCTCCTGTACATCAGGCAGGCTGCCCTCCACTGCCTGCCCAGTCACAGCTCTGGTGCCTGCTCCTCACAATGGCACAGGTTGCAGCTGGCACAAGGGAATCAAGAGTGCAGCAAGAGCCAAACTCTGAATTGCATTCACAAGGGCCAGTTAGTCCCAATACACCAGAGAGGTCTGTCTCAGCTGATCTGATAATATTTTTTAGGACTACCTTAGGCAGGTACCTAACAAGAGCCATCCAGGGGAGGAGTAGGAATATTCTTTCCTCTACTGCCTCATTCAACCTGGACTTCTTTACATTAGTGCCTTCCAACCCATGAAGAGAGTCATTTAGATGAGCCTGAGAAGAGGACTCTGCCTGCAAGAGGACACAAGTGATACCAGAGACACAGATTGATCTGTCCAAATGTATTTGCTCTGTTTTAGTGCCTCTGCTGCCTGTGACAGCAGCAGAGACAGATGTGACAGGAAAGGAACAGGACAACAACGGAAGAAGGGAAAGCTGAGAGGTCTGGGCTGGGTAGGAGGGGCAATGGGAAAGCTGCAGCTGGTTGGAGAATATTAAAGCAAAACAGACCTGATTTTAGCTTTCCACCTTCGGTTCTTTGAGTGAGGTTCCTCTGCAAAAAGACTGGGAAATTTGTCACACTGATCACACTGCATGATGGGAAAGAATCACAAACAACTATAAGCACGTTTTTAGAAATAGTGAAGGCTTTGGGGATTGCTTTACTTATCTCATGAAAATTCAGAAGCCCAAGGATAAAACTCCTGCTAAAAACACTTGCAGGAAGATGCAGATGGCATATGGTATGTAATGGACAAGTTACTCTAGACTAGCTTGTCTAAACAACAGGAAATTCTTATGTCATAGCTAATTTGCATTCTGCTGGTAGCTAGTTTTTATTTCTGGTTTAGTTATTTTCCTTCATTCCCTCACCAATATATTTACAATAAAAGCCTGAAACAAATATGCAAACATTTAAGATGTTTTTGCTTATATTGCAGGTGCACCTGAAGAATGCATTTGTTGATATGGATGCACCCCAGCATAGCACAGCATGGCAGTTCCATGAGGTTATACCAAGACCAGAATTAACAAGGATTTCTCTCCAGAGATCTCACCAGAAGTGGGGCAGCAGAAAATCATGCCAGTCTGTTGGAATGGCAGGCAGAGTTGGGAGTTCTGGACAGCCACACACCCCCGAAGCCGTAGTTGCAGATGGCTGGTAACTAATACTCTTTTTAAAAAACAAAACCAAACCCAAGGACAGTAGGATTTTGAAAAAACTCGTGCCATGATAACATTTAAGAAAAAAATCATAGCATATTTCAGTCATATTGTGCCACACAACAATTGAAAATATCACTGTATTTTTAAAACACAGGTATGTGCAGAAGGAACTTTCATTTGGGAAGCTGTTATGAAGAGGTAAAATTGTTTTCTGTTGTACTAACTTTTCTTTAATTTTAGAGAAAAGCTTTGTATATTTTACAAGGCTCAAGACTGCAGATTATACTGGTATGGCAAGATTCACTGCCTAGGAAAAGATATTTTTTAAACAATCAAAAATATCAGGAAGCAGAATACAGTATGACCTACATTGTCCAAAGACATGAGTTTATCATACCAGAAACTGTGAGTAGAATAATGAGTTATATGTGAAAATCACCATCAAAAAGATAAATTATTTGATTCCATTTTAAATGAGAGAAAACATGTTTTTAATATCCATGATAACAGCTGCACTTAACCTTATATGAAGTCTTCCTTTTCTAATTGAAAAACTTCTCAAAGTACTAGATAAGATACACTGTTAACCCAGCTTTCAGTTTTTTGTGGCACTCCTGGAGTTACTTTAAGAGAACAGTAATTTTCATACCTCAGTTTGAACCTGGTCTTGGCTGTGTTATATTTTGAGAATAAACAGAAAAAACCAACTATGCTTTGCAGATGAAACCTGATGATTAAATGGTCCCCCGTGGCCACGGTGTGCTCGTAGAGATCTTTACAACCTCCTCGTCAGTATCCTGCCTTGGACAGGATTTAGGGGCAGTATCTTTGCCCTGAGATTTGCTGTCATGGGGAAAAGTGGAAGAAGGACATGAGGCTGGGAACTGCAGCAAGGGAAAAATACCTTAGATTAGATGCCTGAATTTTGGTGTCAAAAGTTAATTTCTACCTTTGATCATTAGTAATGTGAAGAATATATAACCACAGTATTTAAGAGTTGTCTGCATTTTGCAGAATCTGGGTTTTGAAATGCATGATATAGCAGGACCATGAAGCCATAAAGTACAATCTCATCCTCTAGCTATGGAGCTTTCTCAGTATCACTCAGCACTTATGAAGAAGAGAGCTTCTCTCTCCAACACTCCAAGACTGCCAGCACAAATCAACTTTGATAATGCAGTGATTTTACCACAAGTATCTCCTAAAAATATAGATTATAAGCATCTAAGACCCTCTTTCATGGCACACAATGGTACTTCTGAAGACTGCTTTGAAGTTGCCATTTAACCTACAAAAGCCTGAAACACCAAGGAGTTTGTCATACAGGCATTTTTTCCCTAAAATACTAAGTGTCACGGAATTGAGCTAATCAAATAATAATAAACATAGGGCTTAATAGTCCAGCAACAGACAGTCTGTACAAAAACTAGTTGTTCCTCACATAAGTGATCCCTTTCCTTTTGCAACTACCACAGCAGCCTCCTTCACTGCCTTCAGCTCACCAGCATCTCTGGTAATGAAGAGCCCAGAATCTTGAGGGAGCAGAGGCAGAATTTCTCATCCTTGTAGCTCACTGCACATCTCTTCCCTAGATTTCAGGTTCAGTAACCAACTTCATGGAGGAAAACAAAGGCAACAGAAAGAAAAAAGTCATCTTGCTCCCACATAGCAAAGGAGACAGTATTTCAAAGGAGACCGTTACTTCTCCCATCCTACAGGCACAGAGCAACAAATGATTTGTGTAACTTTACCTCCCAAATTGGTACTTTCTCCTGCTGCTGCTGCTCTTCTCCCGCTAAGCCCAGCTCATCAGTAACAGCTACCCAGTCCCTGCTGCTGGCTGCAAACCAGAGGGAACAAATGCAGACAAGACAGATGGGCTTTTACTGCTCTTACTTTGGTCCAGCATTGACATAAAGAGCCTGTCCAGGTCCCTCTGGATGGCATCCCTTCCCTCTGCACGCTGCCTGCTCCACAGATCTTGGTGTCACTGGCAAACTCGCTGAGGTGCACTTGGTCCCATGTCCATGTTAAACAGGGCCAGTCCCAAAGCCAGCCCTGGAGGAATGGCACTTGTCACTCTCCAACTGCACACTGAGCTGTTGACCACAACACTTTGAGCGTGACCATCCAGCTACTTCCTCATCCACTGAGTGGTCCTTCCAGTTTCCAGTTAAGAGCCAAGGATGTCCTGTGGGACAGTGAAAAATGCTTTGCACAGGTCCGTGTAGATGGGAGTTGCTCTCCTCTTGTCCACTAATGCTGTGACCAAATTTGTCAGGTAGGATTTGCCCTCAGTGAAGCCATGCTGGCTGTCCCAATGTTTTCCACGGGCCTTAGCACAGTTTCCACAACCATCTGCCCCCATGACCTTGCTGGGCACAGCAGTGACACTGACTGCTCTGCAGTTCTCCAGCTCTTCCTTTTGTTCCCCTTTTGAGAATAGGGGTTATGTTTCCCCTTTTCCAGTCATTGGGAATTTCACTGGACTGCTGTGACTTCTCAAATATGATTGATAGTGGCTCAGCCACTTCATCCACTACTTCCCTCAGGACCTGCAAATGCATCTCATCAGATTCCATGGACCTTCAGTTGCTTAGATGTACTTGAACCTGATCTCCTGCAGTGCACAGCCCTTCATTTTCCCAGTCCCTGCCTTTGCCTTCTCTGCTCAGCCAGTCTGTCTGGAGCACTTGTGGGTGAAAATCAATGAAAAAAAGTCTTTGAGTAACTCAGCCTTCTGTGTATCCTGAGTAACCAGGACTAATGTTTCCTTCCAGACAGGGCTCATAGTTTCCCTAATCTTTCTTCTATCACCAACACATCTATGGAAGCTATGCTTGCTACCCTCAATGTCCCTGACCAGATTTAATTCTATCAGGGCTTTAGCTTTCCTCATCTAATGCCTCTCTGCTTGGACAATGCTGGTGAGGGCAATTTCTGTGCATTCCTACCAGACTACCTGTTCTTGCTTCCATCCTCATTGACTGATTTTTTTTGTGTTTGCTCAGGAGCCTCTTGTCCATCCACGCAGGCTTCCTGGCTTTTTTACCTCATTTCCTCTTTTTTGGGATGCATTTCTCCTGAGCTTGGAGGAGATGATCCTTGAGCATCAACCAGCTTTCTTGGATCCCTCTTCCCTCCAGGGCTTTATCTCATGGTTTTCTACCAAGCAGATCCCTCAAGAGGCC
The DNA here is from genome assembly GCA_013400175.1 of Phainopepla nitens. NCBI lineage: Eukaryota > Metazoa > Chordata > Aves > Passeriformes > Bombycillidae > Phainopepla > Phainopepla nitens. The sequence continues at coordinate 250,594 of VXBQ01011428.1, read as the reverse complement.
AGAGTCTGCTCTCCTGAAGTCCAGGGTAGTGATCTTGCTGTGCAGCTCCTCACACTTGCACTGTGACATTCAAAGGTCCTGGGTTCAATCCATGCAGCCAAAGGAACAACCCTGGATCTGCATTACACACCATGGAAAAAATGCTTGTGAGTAGTCTGTTCTAGTTCTCCCTGTGGAGTTGCATGGCTGCTGATGCAATATTGGGGAAAGCTCAAAAATCTGTAGGGCTTAATCAATCTCCATTTAAAGAATCAACAGAAAATTTCCCTCCTCGAGGTCATATTAAATAAGGTGTTTACTAAGATTGGCTGTACAGGAGTTTAAGGGAGAATCTTTAAATTAAACTTGTTATATTACTCAGACAACATCTCCAACAAATGAAGACAGGCTGGGGAAATTAATGTGAATGTTAAATATTCACTGCATGTAAGTATTCAATTTCTCATGCAGTATGTAGCTGTGGGAGCAGCTTTCTTCAGCCTGCATTCAGCTTAACATACTGCCATTCCCCTTTGGGGTTAGATGGATTTTTAAACTTTTCAGTGGATCTAACAGGAAATTAAGATAAAATATGAAAACTTTTTCAGATTTCTGTGGGTACAAAACTCCAGAGCAGCTTGTATGAAACTGTTCACCTACTTCCTGTCCTATTTCTGGAAGAATGGAAGTAGACACCAGCTGTGTCCAGACAAAGATCAGAATTACAATACCTTTGTGCTGAAGGCAACACCCAAAAAGGAAAAAAGGGTTTCCTCCCTTCATTCATCTTATGGTTCATTAAAATGTAAAAAAAATTGTTCTAGAAGAATCATTAAAAAAAAACCAAACCAAAACAACTGTATTCTTCTCAAGACATCAGTTCTTGACATTCCTTCTTTTAATGTAGAGTTCAGTGGAATTTTAGAGGTATTTTTGGAACTCCCAGCACAAAGACCAGATACCTGAGTACCCTTCATAAACCCGCATTTACTGCTATGAGTGGAGAGAGCACCCACCCCTTTCAATACTGCAGTGCAAGTAGTCTCATACTGGTAAAAATGTAGCAAGAAATACCAGGCCCACATGAATTGTCAGGAAGTGTTCCTTCCAAAAGCAAAGTACTAAAATGGCAGTCAGGTATAAAGGGTGGGAACTAAGGCACAAGTCCCAGAGGAATACTTTGCTTTACTCACAATATTCTGTTGTTCTAAGTAAGGTGGAGCATTTGGTGGCAGGATATTGTAAATGCTGACACTTGACAGCAAATGCACAGGATGCAAAATAATGCTGCAGATGAAAGGAAGAATATTTAAGAGAGAACAATGTTACATATTCTGACTTCTACCTAATGAAAAGAATAAAACTCCTGGATCGACAATGTATACGCATGGTACATATATATGTATATATATAGGTGTGTATAAGCACACTTAAAAAAAGGATTTGTGCAGACTTAAGTTCAAGAATAGGGAAGAAATCTGAAACAGGTACCTTTTAAAAATCTGAGTAGCTGCTCAATAAAATTTCAGTACAAACATGGTTTATTATGTAACTAAGATACCTGCATTTATATGCTGTTTAATGTATTTTGTTAACTATTTTTCATATATGTCATATCTAATGTATATATGCTTTATGTATTATATTTTAGTTACCATATTCTACATTACATAATAAAGTCACTTGGATTCAATGTTGTTTGGTCTCTAGTCAATAGCACATTATGGTTTTATATGACATTATTGAATTACTATTTTACAGCTCTGCAAATTCATTTTTCAGAAAAAAACCCCTCCTACTGCTTATGAATAATTTCTTTTCTTTAAATCCCCAGCCTGTATCAAAGGCTTATAGAGGCAAAACTCACTTCTTTTCTAATTCTTCTCCTCTGTGTAGGACAATCTGCCTTATCAGTCAATCGGCACTGGGAGAATGAGAATATCAAGATCACAATACTGTAATCTTATCCTGATAGTCTTATATTGAATATTTAAATGGATTCAGTTATAAACATGTCACTCAATTACAAGGACTTTTAAAGCCTTTTTAACAGTTTGCTTAATGTTAGCAGAATTGTAACCCTGCATTAATGCTCCTAAGTTGAAAATTGGAGAAAGGGAAGGAAGGAGCCCAGTTTTTCCCTGATGGAACACCAATATCCTGAAAGCTGTCACAATCTCACCTGACTGCAGAACCCTTCTCTGCTCGGCGACACACGCGACTGCCGCCCACGGGGCGCTCACCCGACTCCCACGAACAGCTTCAACCTCTGTCCCACAGCTCCTACAAACAAACAGCCCCAACTGTTTCCGGCTGAGCAGCTTGTGCTTCAGCTTCTTCACGGCACCCATCAGCCAGCAAGCGTGAAGCGCACACCTGAACCTGTGCGGTTTGAACACAGCAACTCGAGAGGCTCTGCCGAACTGTAGAGAGCGAGGCTCACACCTTCCTGCTCACCTCCCCGCGGGGATGCTCCTCCACGGCAGCCCCTACATCCTCGGGCCGCCAACACCTGCCTTGAGCCAAACTACTCAGCTCCTTTCCACCACGGACCAGGGATTTACCTGCTCGGCACCTGTGTCCGCCCGCCCCTCACGGCATCTGTGCCCGCCCTCCCCTCACGGCACTCCCTAGTGGGACGCTGCTCACACCCGTCTCACCCCACGAAGCCCCCATATCCCGAGACACGGGGCGGGCTAAGCAGGAGGGATTGGTGTTCCTGGAGGATGGGGCTGGGAAGGAGCCTTAGGGTGCCGATCTTCTGCTCCCTCGAGAGGGGCAGGTGTCGCAGCTGTAGCCGAGCGGGGCCATCTTCACCTCCCTCGGCGCTGTGGGGAGGCAGCTCCTGCAGTATTGCGGGGAGAGGACTCGGCTCTTTCTTGCTGGAGGATAGGGAGGCTCTGAAGAAGGATCTGGACAGGCTGGATCGATGGGCCGAGGTCAACAGCATGAGGTACAAGATGGTCGAGTGCCATACATTCCCACAACAGCCCCCTACAGCACTACAGGCTGGGGACAGAGGGGCTGGAAAGTGGCCCAGAGGAAAAGGCCCTGGAGGTGGCTGAACATGAGCCCAGGTGTGCCCAGATGGCCAAGAAGGCCAGTGACACCTGGCCTGTGTCAGCAATGGTGTGGCCAGCAGGACCAGGGCAGAGATGAGGCCACACCTTGTGTGCTGTGTCCCATTCTGGGCCCGCAATTCAGGAAGGACATTGCGGTGCTGCAGTGTGTCCAGAGAGGGGAAGGGGCTGGAGCACATGTCCTATGAGGAGGAGCGGCTGAGGGAGCTGGGGGGGTTCAGCCAGGAGAAAAGGAGGCTCAGGGGAGACCTGGCTCTGCACAACTCCCTGACCAGGAGGCTGCAGCCAGGTGGGGGCCGGCCCTGCTCTCAGAGAACAAAGGGCAGGATGAGAGGACATTGCCTTAAGCTGTGCTGGAGGTTCAGGTTAAACATTAGGAAGAAATTCTTCACAGAAAGGATGATTAGATGTTGTGATGGACTTCCCAGAGAGGCTGTAGAGTCAGTGCTCCTGAAGGTGTTTAGGGAAAGACTGGATGTGGCACTCAGGGCCATGGCTGAGTTGATAAGGTGGTGTTAGGCCACAGGTTGGACTCAACAGTCTCAGAGATCTTTTCCAACTTAATTAATTCTGTGATTCCCAGGACAACATTGAGGAGTGAGTTCACCTCACAGCCCCTCTGGTAGGCTGCACGGGAACCCCTCAGGAGGGCGGTGGGGGATTGCTCTGGAATGCCCCATGAGAGCACAGGGGTGGGCTGGGGTAAGGCTCTCGGCTGCCAGCAGCACCTGTGAGAGCATGTGGTTTTTGGAGGTCCTGGGGATCTGCCAGCAAACTTCAGGGCCCTGCTCGGGCTGGGGCACGAGGGCTGTGTGGGGTAGCTCGGGGTGGGAGAGGCTGGGAGACCTGAGGTAAAAGGGCATGAGGCCCTCGGGCAGAGATCCAGCAGTGTGTGTGAAAACATGCTCACTTTCCCCCTGTCTCCTGGCACCTATAGCAATGATTTCAAAGCTATCTCAGACAGTGAAAAAACCATGTATTTACTGCCACTCCTCCACACCAAATCCCAGGGAATTTGTAATAAGTTTGGAGTAAGGATGAATGCTTGAGCAGGTGGTCAGAGTTCTCCCAAAGAAGAGTAATGCTCACCCAGGGTGTTTACATCCTGCTATGAACTGGAATAGTCTCTTTCATGCCAAACCACAAGCTGCTAGTTGAAACCTGAGCTGAGCTTCCTTGATGGTCAGAGGAGCTTGGCTAACTTTCAGCACATCCAGTTTTCATTTTCACACCTCTCCAAACTTCCTGGGACAAGAACCGAATGTATAAGCACAGAGTGAACTCATATTCCTGGGACATTGCTGACCCAATTTCAAGCAGCATGTGTTAGAATATGCTAAAAAAAGGTTGTTTTCTCTCAAAAGTTTTCCCAGTTTGGCCTTTTGAGGCTTTTGTGGTTTCTGCTGTTCACATTAACTATGGTTTTGGTCATCTGCATTTAGGTAAACCATGGTTTAAACTCATAGAAGCTTTCATCTGAGAAAGCCTCACATATTTCATGGCACCCAGTTTCTTCCCTTAATTGAAAGGCAAGCGTTGCCCCACTGCAAATAAAGACTGCACATTCCCCAGAACACTGTGGGGAGATCTGCTCCTGGCTGTTCACCCACTGATATTGCTGATGTATCTGCACACTGGCTACCAGATTAATTCCAGTGGGTTTTTTGAATTCTCAAAATTCTCTTTTGGATTTTGCACAGCCTGAGCTAAGTCTGGAGCTTTACTGCTCTGGGCACACACACCAGTTAACTAGCACCATCTCGAGTGCTTTTACATGTCCCACATTCAGTTCCATGCAGACAGATGTCTGTTCTTTATATCCCAGTGGAGGTTATACTGGATGGCCATCCAGCAATGACTAACTCATGCAAGAAATAGCTCTAAATACTCCTGTGCACTTGTGAATAATGTGCTACAAAGCTCAGAGTAGTGTGCTGGGAAATAGTCCAGCCAGAGGGAACAGTCCATCAAATACCAGTTACTTAAAGTGCATCTCTTCCCTGTGCAGAGAGGGAGGCTTTTCTGCCTTCTTAGATGCTGAATAAATGTAAGTACTGCTGCAGGATGGCCAGCAGGTTCAAAATAATCACAAATATCATGTGTCCTCATTTTCTGGGGGGGATTTTTCAGACAGTTGAAGAATTCTGCTTTGGGCTCCTCTGTAGCTCCTTTTAGGATTTCTGGTAGCCAAAATGCATTTTTTACTCAAAACTGGTGTCTTTAGCCCTACAAATAGCAACAAATCAAAATCTTTTAGCAAAAGGCAGTGAGAAAGGCAGGAAAGACAACAGCTTCCCAGTAGGCTAGCTGCATACCGTTTCCTTAAGGCTTGGGTAATGAAAGGGGAGAGGGGATTCAGGCAAGACTGGAGAATGAGAGGTCCTGGAATTTCAGGAGAGCCATGAGGCAGCTGCAGAAATACTGGAAAGTGTATGGAGGACCAGTGCTGCTGGTATCTCTAAGCAAGAGAGATACTGTCTTCATGCTTCCCTCTGCATAATCAAGCAACTTTTGAGGAGCCAGGGCTCTGCTTTTAAACAGATTTCTCACCATCACAATTCTGGTAGAAATACAGAGTGTTCTGAAATACCGATTCAAGAAACTCCTTTCTGGAACCATTACCCTCTCAGTTCTGAACCTTGGCTTGTGGTCACTGTGCAGAAAATGACAGTGCTCTGGCACACAATGAAGAAGTGAAGTCCTCATCAGGAATGGACAGGCTTATGTTTTATTTCATGTCCTAAGCTCTCTCCTCCTGGAAGGATTTATTTCAGTCTCTCCCCTGTATCTAAACCATAATAACAGAAAACTTTTGTTCCAGTTACAAAAAAAAAAATGCAAACAAGTAGAAAAATCTCCATTGTCCTAATGATAGGATAACTTGCAGTGAGAGGTGGCATGATTTAGAGTTCTATTTTTTTGCAAATATTCTAGACACTATTTTTATTAGTGCCAGCTTTAAAGTGTCTGATAGCTACGGTTGTTGCTAGAGCTAAGTCTGATAAAAGGAATAATCAGTCATGATTGGACTGAAATGGACTATACCCTGCCTGAAGGTTTTATTTATATAGATTCTGGACAGTTCATAGGAGTTTAAAATACTGTTTATTGCCATTTCAGTGGGCCATTCAACTGAGCATTAGAGAGCCTGTGACCATCCATTACTCACCTAAAACCTGCTTATATCAGATACATACCTACGCTAAGCAGTGTAAATATATATAGATTATGTACATATAAACTGAAATAGTACTCTACATGCAATTAGATATTTACTATAAACCATTCAGAAGTGGAGCTTTACCGTGATACACAACCCTGAGCTATCTGTTTCAGCTATACAAACCTGGGGGAATACCAGGGCTGAGCAGTCAGCTGGGTAAAGTTGAGCTTAACTGCATTCCCAGGGTTCTGAGATTTAATTAAGTGAAATTGCTGGAGCTGGTGGAGGTGGAAGTGTAATGTCAGTGCTGTGTTCTCTTCCTCACTTCAAAAACATACCATTGGAGAATCTGGCAGGCAAAGCATAAAGTTGAAACAATTCCCTCGTTGTGTGAGGACTTCTTAAACTGGATGATCAGGTAAACTGACATCTCAGTACTGTTACCCATTTGTTCCTCATAACTGAAACAGCTTCTCAACTACTTTATGTCATGTTCCCTTGTGCCTGAAAAGTCTATCACCTTACCTTATCTGCTACCTAATGAATGTCAACTCCTTAGCTTTTAGCAGCTTGCCTTCAAAAAGCCCATTCTTCTGAAATTTCTTGGCTTCCTCTCTACAGCCTCCAGTTATTAATACGGAATTGTGACCATTTCAATGTCAAACATGTTTGATCTCTTAAATACCTCAGACTGTAGCTGCTGAATGCTACACTACGACTGAAGGTTATAGACAGGCCAGGAATAGGTCAGGATGGTTACAAAAACACTGGGATTTTGAGGATTTTAAGTTACTTTCTGAGCTCCTTTTGCAGAAAGTGTTCTTACAATATGCTTAAAAACACATGGGGCAATGAGGTAGAGGTGAGGATAATAGAAATAAAACCTTTGGGGTGCTCTGGGGTTTTGTTAGGTTTTTTTCGTTTGAATGGTTAAGCTTTTTTTGTTTTAGTTTGTTTGTTCAGATTTTTGTTGTGGGGAGGTTGGTTGGTTGGTTTGTTTGTTTTTTGAGGGGGCAGAGTTGATTGTTTTAAAATCCTGAGATGAGGAAGTATAGTCCTATGTAGAACTCGTGTAAGCAGCTGTTCTTCAGGCTGAGCAGAACTGGGTATTGGCTGCCAAGAGCTTATGTGCACTCCTCTGGAGTGTAATATGCCTCTGCTATGAATCATTTTAAATTTAAAATAGCAAAACAAAAAAGCTGGACCCATTCTTCTATACCACACTTTGTACTAACGAAGCTGAGGGAGCTCAGTAATAGTATCTGGCACAAAAAGCTATTCCCAAATGTGAATCAAGTCCAACACAAAATAAAAACTTGACTTGTGACTACAGGCTGTGAAGGGAAAATTACTTATCTCAGTGTGGTGCTAAAATTAATTCTTCATAATTGCAAAAATTTCTCATCAAGTTATAACAAAAAGTTACTATTTGGAATATTTGTTTTATCTTAAGATTTTGAAGCCATTGAGAAATAGAACCTTATGAAAAGAAACAAACCCAGTATCTGGACACTGGAAGCAGAATGCTTTTGAACTCCCTTAAGGATTCCAGATCATGGACCCTTAAGACTTGGTCCAAGCCTGTGTGCTTTATTATCCTAAAATTGCTGAGATCTGCTGTCATGGCTTCTGCTTGAGGTAGAAATGCTGGGAATGAAGGTGAATGCTGACTATCTGAAGGATGTAGTAATGGATCTTATTTTAGCTATCATTTCATTTGCACTCCCAGGGCTGGAAAATAGCTTAGGCAGACTTGTCTTTGTTGGTTCATATTTCATTATTCGCACCATAAATGCCAAGGATTAGAGAAGAAATACTAGGGTTGAAAATACCTCATGCAGAAACTTCTTAGTGGTCAGAATCAAAGAACTGGGAGGCAACAGAAAGATGAAAATAATGTGACTGTGCCAGCATGTGGCAATGTCATGTCCTTCTGGGAACAGACTAAGAGAAAATACCTTAGCAATATAAGCAGTTTTCATCTGCCTCCACCCTTGTAATCTTCTCAGCTGACAGTGTTCTACAAGCTTATAAGAAGCCTCAGTCATCTGCTTCTTGACATTTCTTTGGTTTGACTTCTCCTTTCCTATCATTTTCTATGTCAAGTGTTCTTTAACTGTGTTTAAAATTGGCAGCAACAGCGAGCAGGCTTTTGGCATGGGCGCAATTGCCTCCAAACAATGGTAGTAATCTTCCCACCCCTAGGGACGGAGAGCAGGCAGAGCTGTGAATTCCTCCCCGTGAGCCACTCTGCTTTCTGCTTAGGGTGAGCAGCGCTGGCTTGTCCCTGTGCAGGGGACGCTGCCACACAAGGACCCTGCCTGCTGACTTTTGGGTTCACGAGTGGAATCCTGATCCCCTCTGGTGGGAAAATGCGGGGAGTGCTGCTGAGGATGACTCAGGAGTTGTGTTGTGTCCGAGAGAGCGCCGTGTGGGAACTGCAGGCTCATGCTGCTGACAGCAGAGGCACGTGGAGAGGAGAGAGCTCTGGGATGCTGTCCAGCTCCTTTGCAGTTGCTAGAGCCAGCTTGCCTTCAACACCTGTACTCAGGATTGCCTGCAGGGAGAGAAATGATGTTCCACTTTGTTTTAGCAAACAATCTCACGAAGGTTTGGCTCTCCAATTCATTGTATTTTCCCCTTCTCAAATTTGTGTGGACATGAAAAGAGAGGGAAGTAGTGGCAGCTGTACCCATCAGATGAACCAGGTGAGCCAGACATGAACATGGCAGACAAAAGAAACGTGTATGATTTCTGCATTTCATTTACCATTTCTTGGACAGGCTGTATATGGGAGTGTAGCAATTTTGATTTTTCCTTTTCTTTTCTGAAACACCCATTATAATAGTGAAATGTATGGCTCAGGAATCCCTATTAAAGTCACTGAGATTAGGTCAAGGTGATGTTTAATATGGTTAAAGACTGTAAAATTGGATGGTAAGCATCTACTGAATTAACTACCATGAGATGCTTGAAGGTGGTCCAAGATGTTGGAATCTTTGGGTGTTAGATCCTCTACATGTTAAAAAGGGCAATGTTCCAAGATACTGGAACTCTTGATTAATTGTCCAGCAAACCACAGTGATGTCTTCCTTTAGTCCTCTCTGTGGGGGGAGTAAGAATTTGTAGAAAGTGTAAGTTTCTGCAAGAAGTTACCAGTCAAGTTAATCCTAGTCATTAAAATAATGCATTTTAGTTGTTGATGCTGTTAAATTTTGGTAATTGAAATAATTAAACCCAAATCTTTAGGTCTTTTCTAACTGTCACTAAGAGTAGGCTAAAGGTCTTTGAAATTTTTCTTAAAGTACAAGTTTGAGCTGTCACAAGGAAGAGATGAGCTGCTTAATGTTTAATTAAAAATTACTTTGTTAATTTCTTGCATATTTTCTTCATGTTTTTGCCTATGGAAGGCCTGAAGGACATTCATTATTTCAGAATGTCTTGGCTCCAGTCCATCTGCAAGACCTCATTTTTCTTTTGAAATTTGTAGTCTTCACAAGCTTGGCCTCTGTGATATCACAATGAATTACTGTGGCTGAAAGTCTCTGGAATTGAAAAACCCTCCTCCATAAGAACATTTTTTTTTTTTTACAGAATTGGGATTTGTTCTGAGGAAACAGTTGATTAAAAAAGAAAAAAGGGTTTTCAAAGATAACAGATTTTTCATGTTGTTCTTTCCCCCCTCCAAATGAAGTGAAGTCCTGATGCCGAGGACTTGCTCTTTAAATAAATGGGATCTTTCTCTCCTCTCTTGGCAACAGCAGGAGTATTCTTGTGCTGTATGACAAGGCTAGCTGGTGCTATATTTGTCTTGTAGCTGTACACACATTTGCAAGAGGTTGTTTAATAAGACAAAGGCAAAAAGCCAATACAGTTTAAAGAAAGTTTATTCTACCACAGCCTGAACTTTCTGGGTTGGCTTAGAGACAAGGCTACATACTTGCGGAGGATCAGGGAATATCATTACTGATATGAAATTAAAACTTTCCCGAGTTGTCTCTGGAAAGATCAGGGCTTTGTGGAGAAGGAGGGGGGCCTGGGGGTGGGACACGACAGACGTTTTTAAAATGGAGCTCAGTAGATGTTTGGGTGCATCAGCAGAAGAGGAGAAAGGAAGACAAGAGGGTGGGGAAGAAGATATTAATAATGCTGGCAGCAGTGCTGTCCATGAAGAGCTGGATTTGGTACAAATGTACCTCACCTGTTTGCTGGAACAGTATATGAAAGTGAAATTCACTCAGACAGCGTACCTGACATGCTGGCTGTTGTTGAAACTCTGCAAGGTAAGAAATTTTAGGACAAGTCTGTGATATTTTTAGTTAACTTCCTATGTGCTTAAAATACAAATTGATCAAAATCTCTGCAGAAGAATTTGAGAATTCATTACTATGTACCATGCAGTTTCCTTCGTGGTTTATTAGGAGCAGGAGCTTTGTAGATAGTGACATTGTACCCAGAAACAGGTGATCCAACAAGGAAAACTTGTAGGGAGCACTCATGGAGTACTACACAAAGCAATACATTTGTAATTGCTGGCCAGTTGATCTCTGTACATTATTACATAATTGCAAGGGTTTAGAGATGATTTTAGATTAATTTCTAGGTGCAATTTCTTGTCTTGTTTTTCACTGATTTACATTAATCTCTTGTATTGCATGAACACTGGAATGTATTTTAACTCTGAAAATGTGAACCTTATAAAAGTAAAGAATTGGGTGGGGGTTTGGAACATTTTGGTCAAATATGAGGGAGTTTTTGAGGTTGTGGTGGGACTTATTCTAAATTTGATCTGGCCACATTTAATAAAAATACTTTTGCCTAATGTATTACTGGATAGGGAAGCAACAAGGCAATGGACCAGGTATAAATGCTATAGTTCATTCCAGAAAGCTGCTGTAACATTCAGATCCAAGCAAAGAAACATTGAATTCTAGAAAAGTTATATGATTTAAGGTTTTGGGTTTAATCAGAAAAGCACTGAGACATTTGATCTTCAAACGCTGCTGGTTACAATGGTGTAACAAGGCTGTATTAGTAAATTTAGAATGTGCAATAGGTCTTTGTTTCTCTGGTTCCTCATTCAAATCTTACTGTGGTAGGCATTTAGTTGATGGGCAGATCACCATACAGATCAAAACAAATGCCAAGGCAATATTTAGTGGCTGTTTTTTCTCCAGAAGTGTGTGGCACAGGAGATCCATGATGATGATGATGGGGTGGAGACCACAGAAGAGGGACCGGGTGGTGCCTAAGCAGCAGCAAGCCCTCTCTTCTGTGCATGGCAGCTTTGGGGCAGTAGCTGCATCAGGTTTTTTGACAGCACAGCTATGCAAAAACACACCATCAAAATGTAAACTGAACACTGCTAACAGTGTATGTGTTGGATTGCTAGATAGCTTTGTTTCCATACATCTTCCACATTTGTAGTGTCTTTGCTCTTGTCTGTATGTAGCATTTATCCTGTGGTGCCAATTGCTTGCATTAGGGGGCAGATAGAGACCCTTTCATCGGACTTTTTCTGGTATTTTTTTCTGCAGGGACCTTTGGTGAGGCTGACTGAAAGGGGGTAGGAATCCACGCAGCTGTGGGGGTGGAGCAAACAGCCCGAGGGCAGGTGCCAGAGCAGCCTGGGGGGCAGAGTGCCGGGCCCACGCTGCCCGATGGTTTGGAGGAATGCTGATCCAGGCTGGGGAAGGTTGCACCTTGTCTGGTTCCTGATCGGTTTTACTGGTTCTCTTTGGTTTGAACTATTTGCAGCCATTGAGTTTGTAGGTTTTAAGAGCCATACTTCTATTACAGGAAGAGGCAGAACCTCATTTGTGGCTACAAATGTAGCAGTTGGTCTGGACGTGTGCAACCACTGCAGTCCCCGGGACTCACTGCCTGTGTGTAGATTTTTTTTGTAGATTAATTGTGAAGCGTGCACAAAATGCTGAGTGGTCTGCACACGATGGTTTTGCACAATGTGCATGAGTTCTCCTGTGGAATAAATGGTTGTTCCATTTCTTTGTGAACAGTTTCTTAGACGACAGGAAGAATTTTTGAAGTACATAAGCAAGATGTTTCTGTCTGTGGCTTTCTGTGCTTGCATATGGTCTCACATTTGCACAGTGAATTTAAGTTTTTTGAGTTGAGAAGGAACAATTCATACTACTATAGAGTGAGGAGAGGCAATGTAGCTTCTGTTAAAATCACAAATTTCTTCAGAAAGCTTTCTGAGAACCTTACAATGCCCTGGCTAAGCCAAGAGGATAACTAAACCTCTAATTTATTAGTGCTTCTTTCTTGCTGAGCGTTCTTAAAGACTGTTCAGATTTGAGACCCCACTTTCTTATTTCCTGACACTCTTCCATGACTTAAATCTCTTCCAAGTCCTAATCCATTCAAAAAGTGCTAATTTTTTTGCTCCTTCCCCCTCACAAGAACAAAAGCAGCACAGTGTTGCTTTTTCTCAGGTTCTGCAACTTGGCAGAACGCAGCAATCCTGCTGTAGTGGGAGGAGAGGGGAGGGGAGAGAAGGCCAGCAGCACTGAAAAGGTGCTGCTGTGTTACAGAGGCACCCTTTGTAACAGCTTGGGTAGGTCACCTATACATCCAAATGTTTCCAGTTCTTGGCTGCAGACAGGGCCCCCGGTGCTCATGAGTCAGAAAATATCAGTGGCTCCCTGTAAGTCCTTACCAATGCTCCCCCAGAAAGGCTTACGTGTCCTCTGTGTCAGGGGAGCTCACCCTTCTGTAAACTAGCACGGACAGAATGAGGAGAGACTGTGTTTAGCAGGTGAGAAACCAATCCGAGTGTGCTCTCATGCAGTGTGACACCGAGTTTAGTTACAAAATAATCACATTACACCAGTGTGTCATGGGAACATGTGCAATAAGCCTGTCACAGTTCAAGAAACATCTTTGTAGACTGACATCTAGGAAATTTCCCACTCGTTTCTCTGAGGGAGGCTTCCATTTTCAGGGGTCACCATGGCTTGTGGGGATAAGGGAAGACACTTCAAATCTTTCTTTAATTCAGATTTAACATAAATTTAGTTGCATTGATTCTCTGTTTCAATAGTTTACCATACTTCAGTAATATTTTGTACCTCTGAATATCAAAGCCAGCTGGTGATTTCCCTGTTATTTACTATACCTTAAAGATTTTCTGTAGTTTACCTGGTATGTTTTTAACAGCCTAAAATCTGTACAAAAGGCAAAATAATGGTGAGACAGATCTGTAATTCAGTTTCTTGTCCTGTCTCTGTATTTTTGAGTACTGGGTTCTACAGGGCTTCCAACTGCTCTTGCTATGAAATTCTACATGCCATGTAATGCATGAGAATGGATCCCAAGTGAAATATTAAATCACTGTCCTATAGCTGAGGGCACAGGGGTTAATTCTTTGCTGTTCAATAGATGTATCACTCTGAATTCATAATCTTGCTGTCCTTGACTCAGCTCATTGCCTGTAAAGGGGATAGGAGATTTTAAAAATTTTATTTCTTGATTTTTTGGAATTTTTTTTCTGATTATAAATATTGTAGGACTGGACTATCTTCCTGTAATTATGGGCAAGGGTAAGGTCAGCCTGTGCAACAGTATGGGATGAATACATTCCAAGGGGAAAGAGGAAATCTGATTTTCCTAGAATATGAAGGAATTTTCTAGCCATTAGCAACATTCACATTAATAATTAATAATTCCAACATTAACAGGTTGGAAGCTCTAAGACATAGGTGGTTTCTTCAGGAGAGGGTTTTCTCTGGGTTCTGAAGGACAGCCCCTAAGAAAATGGTCCAGTGAAGGGGGAGAAGACCATCAGATTTATCTTCTTGTAACAATTTTACAGTGGTTAATGCAATTGTTGCCTGCCAAACACGCTGCTGCTCTGGTTTTAACACTCCCCATGTACCCTGTGAGAACATTCAACTACTGTAAGTTTTAAGCAAGAGAATGTTGGGTCAGGAAAACCAAATTTGAAATTCCTATATCTTTTTGAGTTCCTTTTCAACATGACTTATTATAGTCACAGGAAAATTTTGACAAAGGAGCTGGACCTCGATATACAGAATGTGGGACATGGGTTTAACCAGTGGACAGGTCACATTTGGACCAAAAATTCTGTGAGAGGACCTGGCTCTTCACAGCTATTTTCCAGCTGCCTTAAGTGTTTGTTGCAAATTACAAGGTGGGTTTGTTTGGGTTTTTATGTGTTTGTTTGGGTTTCTTAATTGGTTTTGGCTTTTTTTTTTGGTCTGTGTTTTTCTGTTGTTTTTGTTGTTGGTGGTGATTTTAGTTTTGTTGGTTTGTTTGTTTTTGTTATTTTATATGCTTACATGGTCTTGCAGCATCTCTAACTCCTTCCTAATAACTTTTAAACTTTCTGGCCAATCTCAGCAAAATTTGAGTGAGATAGAATTTAACAGAGCTCACAAGAAGGTAGTCAGGGAGTGAAAATAGACTTTCTCCTGAGGGAAAGGCTCCTTCATAAAACTGTCCCTTAATAAAAATCAGAAATTTTGTAAAATCATTTTACAAAATGAAACAGTCATTTTGTGAAATGACTGTTCATAAAACTGTCCCCTAAGAAACATCAGAAATTTTGTAAAATTATTCAATTTCCACACTGGAGAACTGCAGAGCTGTAGAAAAGAGGCCTCTGTTGGGTCAGCTGCTTGCAGAAATACATGTTTTCTCAGTAAAGTGGTTTTTGTTTGGCTGTTAATGGAACTCCACTGAAGCCTACTGTTTGTCTTCAGTCCTCAGAGGAAAAGCCAAGAAGTGGCTTTAAGAGGTGCAACTTGAGACAGCTAAAGAGGGATGTTTTGCACAAAGCTTTAAACATTCCCTTCCCTCCCCTTTGGAACACTGACTTTTTAAACTTTCAGCCAGAATATTCAACCTCCTTTCACTCATTTGGTCAAAACTTCCAATATTTTATTTAGGGTCAGGCTCTGAGGGCAAACAGTCTGATTAGATACACTTAACTCCTAAAACATCATAAGCTGTTCTATGGGGCTTGTTTTGTTTAGGAGTAATATTTCTGAATCTGTTTTCCTTTAATTTATGCTCTGATTTTCTGGATTCCTTTGGGCCAGAAATATTTAAACAGTCTGTTTTATATTGGAATAGTACTTGAAATGCTGGGTAGAGCTAAGTGCTGTAGAGAGACGAGGCAATGAAAATGGAAAACATCAGAGGGAAAAGTGGGATGTAGTGAACCTGACAGTGAGATTGGTTCAGGTGGGTTTCTCATTGTGGGCAGAGATTCAGTTCTTTCTGGGCAGTGCAAACCTTCCAGCATGTGCTGGAGACTTTGACTACTTCCTTTCCCCACTGAAAAAAACAAAAATTGAAATTTTTCCAATGTCTTTAGTATTCATCAAGCCATCTCCTGGATCCAGCTCTGAGCTACGAGCAGTGTGTTCACAGTGCAGGCTGTGAAAAGCTGTTGTGCAGAACAATTCCAAAACATTCTTTATAAACCTGGGGAATGATTATTGGAAAAGTCAGTCACATCCCTTTTTTACAGCCTCATTCTCTTAAAATTATCACACCATTTACATGGGAGAATGTGTTCAATAGCTGCTTCTCAGTGGAACTGCCTTTCTCAGCTACCACAGTTTCCAAAACCCACTATCAATCAAAGCTGCATTATCTTCTTTATGCTGTTAATTTAAGCCCAGTTCCTGTAACAAACCTGCAGGCTCCTGCAGCACTGCAGCTCATGAATCAGGGCAGAATTTTCTTGCTGAATTGTGGCTTGATGATTAGCTTAAAAATTTTGACTGAAATCCTGCATGACTAACACAGTACACAGAGTGGATTAAGAACCTGTAAGCAGATGAGTGAGAACAAATCCCTTCTTGTGCACTCTGGAATATTTGATGCTCTTCCTAGAAAGTGTCTCATTATTACAGAAATCTAAGAAGGTGCTGTATTTTTTTTTCTCCTCCTGATGTTTTGTGTTGGAAGAAAAGCAGAACTGGTTGGAAAGAAATAAAACTTCTCACTTGATGCTTCAAGTGTGGTGCTCTGAATGTGATTATTTACAAATCTGGATGAAAATTGGCAAATAAGGAAGAATTTGTGCTGTTAAAAGTCTTTAATAAGGTGTTGCCAGATAGCAAAATATATAAATACTCACAAGAATGCTTGGGCAGGGCAGTTTTAAAAGTTAGCTCTATCACTGTACCATTCAGGAGCAAGGAGTGAAATACAATTTCCATTTCTAAATAACAACAGAAGTATTCTTTTTACACACTGGAGTTTGATTTTTCTGGAAACTTGCATTTGCACTGAGAAAGAGTGTGTCTAGGTGCAAAAAGGCTATTCTTTGTACAGCCATCAACCTTCAATCATATTAACCCAAATTTCTGTAAAAACGTTGTAGAATAATACAGATAATTAAAAACAAGAAGCAAGCAACTTTTATCCCTTTGCTTTCAATATTAATAGGTATATTGCATTTTTCCCTTAGTCAAAGGCAGGTTTTGATCTCTAGCTTTATTTTTTTCTCTTAGCTTTGTTTTTGGGTGAAACCAGTGAATTTATTTATAGAATACAGAAAATAGTATCATGTTGATTAAAGTCATTATAAGTGCGCTGTCATTTAGGTTCTAGCATGAGAAAATGGCAGGATAAACCTTGGGAGCTCACCTTTTCTGTCTTAGATGAGATTTTCGAGCTGCAGTTTAAAGAACTTGCAGGTAGTAGAGGAATCCAGACAGAATTATTTACCATAGTACAGCTGCAAGCTCTGACCCAAGCCCACAGGCAAATTTTCAAGCAATGTCCATGCAGGTTTGCCAGTCCAAAATCTCAGGTGCACACTCTGCCAGCAGGTTCTGCTTCTGGCAGAGGAGCGGTGCCGTGGCTGTGCAGCCACCACCCTGGGGTTCAGTGTCCAGCTGTTGAGATAAGCTGGAGTCAGCAGTGCTGCTTTCTGTAGCCATTCCAGCTGAATTTCTGTGCTAATTCAAGTGAGGCCCACTAAGGCAGACAAGCCAATGTAACATCCACTTACATGGTGCAGGTGGTGTGAGTCTATCCCCTGGACAGCACCTGGATAGGAAATGTGTTGCAAAAGTGTTTGCTAAAATCTCATATACTGATTAACAACGTACTCTGGTGGCATGTATGAAACAGGAAATTACCAGGATAAAAATTACATCTCTTAATGGCTCCTTCTATATTTTCTACCTTTTCCTAGTAATTATTTTTGATATTATTCCCCAGAAAGCAGTATCAGTGACCTATATTAAATTATGTGGGAAGGAATGTCATAGTCTTTTTTTATACTTTATGTGTTCCTTCAGAGCTAAACTGAAAAGAACTGGGGGGTGAGAAAACTTAGCATTTGGAAAACATTTTGTGAATGTTTCTGTGCTGCCAAAGCAGACAGATAGCTTTCATGCTCAGACACAAAGTTATGGGGTGGGGCAGGCAGAAGGGATTAAGGCTGTTTCCATACAAATCAGTAGGAGTTTTTTGGTATTATTTACTATAATCCTGTTAGCACAATGGACAGGCCTAGTACAGTTTGGTAGCCAGTCTCTCCTTGATGAAAGAGAGACCAGGCCCTTAAGGTGTGGTGAGAAGCGCGTGGGTGATAAACTAGAATGTGCAAAAAGTATTAATGTCAATGCTCAGGGGACAATAACTTCCATAATGTTGCCAGTTAATGTTTTCAAATTGACTTTTTTCCCTTGAATTCCCAGCTCCCAGAGAAGTGTGACTGATTTAAAAAATACAAACACATTTTCAGGTACTACAACTGCAAAGGAAAACTGAAATACCAGTTTGCACTGGAAAGTTCTTTAACAACAAATCTTACATCCCTGGACTTGTCAATCATCTTCCAAGTATTTTAGAGCTTGGATCAGCTTGTAAAAGATGCTGATTATAATAGCTGCTGGATTGACTTTTTTCTCTGCTTAGCCCAAATAAAAATTCAAAATGCATGAGTACAGCAGTATTCATCAGAAAAGTGCAGGCTTTCATTTCACTTCCCACATAAATAGCCGGCCAAGATGCCCAGCAGAGAGAGAGTGCAAGGGCACTGACATCAGCAAAATGCAGTGGAAGCAGGAGAAAGCTCTCTTTTAAAAACCCCCAAAACCAAAGGAAGAGACAGAAAGGGTAAAAAAAAAGGGGGGGGGGGGGGAGAAGAAAAAAAATTTTCATTTTAGCTGCACACAAGACACCCTGGGAACTGTAGTGGTCATAAATGGTGGAAGATTTCCCACTGTGCATCAGACCAGTGTTTGCTACTCTCTGAAGACAACAACTGCCTGTTGAATTGTGAAGGTGACAACACAGGGTGGCACTAATTTTAAAAGAAGTGATCTCATGGGATTTCCAATCCTGCTGAAACCAAGGCTCTGCGCACATCTTTGTTTCCGTGGATGTGTGCTCTTTTTCACCCTGTTTGCTTCCAAGCATCTGTCAGTCCTAAGAGAATGGAACCTTTGGCTCCACGCTCCTGTGTTCAGAAGTCCTGTGCAGAGCAGTGTTTCTTTTGTGTTGGGCACCACTAATATGGATCCCCAGGGGAGCAGCAGCGTGGCTGCAGCCAGTGTTTGTCCAAACCCTGATCTCTGGAAGCACAGGCTGTGGGTTGATGTCCATCCCACAGCACTGTCTTCCCACATGTGCTCAATCCAAAAGTAATTTCCAATTCTGTAGAGTTCATCCTTTCCAGACTGAGAAATGTTCACAGTCCTGTGTGAGCACACTGAAGATTTGGGTTCACTCCTTTCCTGCTTCAAGCTTCCGACAGGGCCTTGGATAAACTGCTCCATCTCTGCATCAGTTCCTCAGCTTAAGGGAAAACTTGCTTGTTCCCACCAGGGCATACACAGCTCTTTGAGAGGGAGGATGTGCCTGTGTGCCTTGCACAGCAAGTCTCTGATTTGGGCAGCAGCCTGCAGCTATCACTGCTTTACAGAAAGCAGGTGGAAGAGGAAATGGCCTGCTCATTAGCAGGAGAGAGAAAGTTAAATTTGAATGACATCTGCAATTTCTAAGTTAAAAAACATCCAAAATTGAAGTAATATTTAAGTTTTCAGATTAGATTTATTTTAGAGTTGTGTAATAAAAAAATGGTAGGACATTGGTGAGAAGCTTATGCAACTGTTTTTGGCTTTTAAGTGCTTTTTTTGGTGGTGCTCATGCCTTGAGCACTTCCAGCCTCTAATTACTTGTTTATTTCTTCCACCGACACACGCATTTGTAGCAACACAACTCTTAGCAAATTGCACGAGTCAGGGAGTAGACGATGTCTGGAAATCTAATTTCTGTCTCACTTGGCCCAGTAAATTTTCACTTCCATGAAAGTGCCATGTTTCAAAGCACAGTCCCAGGAGCAGAGCAGAAACAGGTGGGGATATTGGACAATGGAACTTCCTTACACTGTCATTGCCCTAAGAGCATGGGACTATACCCCATTCTCATTCGCTGTCAGAAAGTCTTTCTAAGAAAACCAAACTTACCTAGACCAGGTCAGGAGCTGTGTTGTAAAATACACACCAGCTGTGAAAAGATTCAGGGGCTATTCTGTTAAATTATCAAAGAGAAGTTGTTTCAGTAGATCAAAGGAGAAACCCCAGTGCCTCAGGGTTATTTACATGTTGTGTTTGATCCTGATATTGCTTTGCTCTTCCCCTGAGCAGCGCCAGGAGTGAATTATCATCACATGAAGAAACAAGGTTAGAGGCAGGAATTATTTTTATTTGCCAGTTCTTCAGGTTAAGTACAAAACTCAAGTGACTATGCAATGGCTTATAAAGTGTGCAGAATAAAAAAAATGTATATTTCAGAAATCTGATTACTTCTTTTGTTTTAAAATATGTGGATCCTTGATGATGTGACGTGGTTTAGAAGACATTAGTAGTGTTTTTTTCTTTGTTTGTTTTATTTTCAGAGTATCAGAGAGAGGTTTCTGAAGCTGTTTTCTTTTTTGATGGTTTACTACTGCCACTACAAAAATGGTAATTCTTTATAAAAAGAAGAACAAGCTAAAGGAACAGGCTAAAATGAACATGGAGAAAAGTGGATAGTATTGAAGGTTATTTTTGAACAAATTTCAGGAAACTTCATTGTTCAGGGATAAACTCATTTTGCTTTAAATTAAAATCTACTTATTTGAACAGGTATAGCTTCAAGAGTTACCTGTAGTTGCAGATGGTTCACTCTTCCCTCTTCTAGTTTTTAAGAACCCCTTTGCAGTTTCTCCTTAAGCTGCTCAGACCTGTAGTGCCTGTTCTAAGAAAGAGGTTTTATGTGAGTGTGTTAAAAATGGAGGCTAAAACTGAGGGGAAGGACCTCCCTGAGAAGAATATGGACTTCTCCAGAGAAACAATACGGCACTTACTTCTAGGAAGAGTCAAAGCTGCCACAGCCTTGGTGTACAGCAAGGTGCTGTACATCTGTGTCTGTATCTACTCATCTCTCAGACTAATAAATAAAGGCACATAACTGAATCTGTGACCCTAAAGTTGGATTTACCACCACTCACAGGACCGTGATCAATTTTCCAAGTTCTTCTATTATATTTGTTTCTTTCTTTAAAAATAGAAAAAATCTTTTCATTTGGCATTGGAAAATCTTAAAGAATGTTATCATGTTATCATTACTTAAGTGAGCTTTTTGGGATGGAGGGGTTTTACTCCTGTGAGTGAAGCATTATACATAGCCTACACTGTTACTGTAACTGAGGATCTTCATCCTCACCTTAAAGATCATAGTTTCTGTGAAAACCTTGAGGTGGGAAAGGTCTATACAGAAAAAGAAGCCTGGGAAAATGTATATAAAGAATGGAGTTTGGGATCACTGTTTAGAATAGGACATTGACTGTTTTTTTATAAGGCATCAGTATTTGAGATGGGCAAAATGACTTAAGGCAGAATCTTCAAATTGCAAGTTTTATTTTACTTTTTCCTTTCCAATGCAAAGTTCAAGCCAAGTTCACTAAAGTTTGTGAACCCTTCAGCAACACTTGGCTAAGCTGCAAGCCTGAAATCGTATGTGGTTTGGGTGCAAATCAGGATGGGTTTGATCCCAAGCCACTTGAAACACAGCACTTCTGGCCACATGTAGCTCTGTATTTCAGCCTTCTTTGCAGCCCAGACCTAGACTTACCCAGAGGGAAGCTGTGGCTGGAAGCCCCGTGGATGGTGCCCACTGCACTTCTCACAGGTTTTTCACAGAAATGGTGAGCCTTGTGTACTTGTCCTGGATGGGTGGCTTGGGCTCCAGTTCAGCTGCAGGGTCATTATAGACATCCCTAGGTCTAAACTCCAGAGCTGAAGGGGCAACAGGTGCATCTCACCCAGTCTTCCACAGGGAGTTTTCTTCAGAGCAGACTCCTTCCTGGCAAAAGCCAAAATAATTCCAGAGGGTGCCCGTTGGCTCTCTCTTCCTAGGAATTACTAGGAAATTTTCAAAAGTTAACCTGCAAATACTTTTTGACCTGTAGAAGTAGATTCCTTCAGATAAGTCTACAAATTTTTTCAGTTGTGTTCTGTTCAGTGCAAGGTCTGGGGAAAATTTTTTGTAGAAGCCACAGGTTGGTTCCTGCAGGTCTCAGGGATTTCTTTGTGCCAAGGGCCACAGTATGGATACCTGCCATGATGGTAGGGTCAAACTTTGGTAATCCAGAATGAGCAGATGCTGTGTTAAGGACTTGAACATCTGTGGAGTTGAATAGCTAGATAAAGTGTTAATAATTATTAATACAGTAACTAATTGTTATGAATGCTGAGAGGACTTTTACAAAAGCTATTATGGAGGGACTATATTTTGCTGCCAAGTAGTAGTGTATTATTTTGTGACATTGTGTATCCTTTCCTCTTTGTTGCTCTGAGTTGAACAGCCTTGAAACTCCATCTAAACAAGTCTCCAATCTTTCTGAATTTGTATGGAATGACTAAGCTTTGGCTGAGAGTTTTCTGACGTGGTAATGTCTGCTCATGTCTTTTCCTGGCTTCCTTTCTTCTTCTTTCCCTTCTCTGTGAAGGGCAAGCTCATGAATAAGCTGGCTGGGAGATAAATGCCAGCAACTTTCATATAATAACATGAGGAGTAAGCCTGCAGCTCTTATGGCAAGGTTTTAAAGAGTTGCCAGGTAATCACTCCCTTCAGAGCCAGCTCCTCTTAGAGAATTCTTGGAATACGCTCTGTCTGTAAGATGCTAAACCCCAAGGGCCAAGTGAGGCAGAGTTTTTGGCTTTTCAAGTGAGAAATGGGTAGGTTACTTCCCCTGTCACCTGTGCTCAGTTGTCAGTGGCTGCTCCTTTGTACATTGCATCCATTGTCCCTTGAGCAGTGGCTAGGACAATGTGGATGTCCAGCCCTTCTAGAGGCAGGTGCTACTGTGTAGCTGTAATTACTCATCTGTGAACACCTTTCAAGTGACACAAGCCTGATAGTTTTTAATCTTTAGGTAACAAGCATTCAGAAAAGAGCTGCCTGAATTTTTCCTTTTATGGTCTCAATTGCAATTGACAATAATAGAGGGAAACTTTAGATATGGAATAAATTTTTAGAACTTGGATTGCACAGTTTAGAAATCTTTCAGTTTGCTCTTAAACTATCTAAATGTGGTCTTGATGTATGCACTTTGAAACTGTTTTGTTCCATAGTCCACAGAGAAATCTAGCATTCAAAGCAATTTGACATTGTTAAGTGCCATTTTTAGTGTATTTTGATACAGGTCAACTTCTATTACCTCTTTTCACTTCTAAAAATTACTTCTTTAAAACCCAAACAAACCTGAGACTGATTTTGCAGCAGCATAGGTGCATATAAGGAGTACCAGGTAGAATTTGCTACAACACTCTCCACCAGCCTGTGTTCACCTTTGCTTGCTACCTCTGTCTGTGCTTTTCTTTCCAGACCACTCTCAGCTTCCAGCCCTTGAATGCCTGCCTCCCCTGCTCACCTGGGTGTTGATTATCTTAAAGAATTTCCTTTTTCCAAGTTCTTTTTTCAGACACAAACACTTCTATACAGGGTGTGGATTGCACACGTTCTGGTGGCAGATTCCAGACTTCTAAAAGCAAAGATCTCAGCAGAAATGTTATATTCTGCTGGACTTAATTACATCCAAGACAGTGTTAGTACATTCTTACAAGATAAACAGATTTTTTTTTCTCAGAGAATGGCTTGCACCTGGTACTGCCAAGCACTTTAAGCTGATCTGCTAAGCAATAAATTGTTTAGGACTTGCTTATGATCTGACACTAGAGTTTTCTAATGCTCACAATATGGGGAGTTACACCTGACTTGTATCACTACGAAGTCAGAGCATGGTTGGCCATTTATAAAAAGTTAGCCTCAGAGAGCTTCCAAATCGAACTTTTTGTTTAAAAAATTCTTCTGAATCTGCATCTGGGATTCAGATTCATGTGGGAGCACCACATAACATGATTACTGTTTCAGAGGGTGTGTGATCTTAAAGAGAAATGGAGAGAATATTAAAGCACACATACTAACTGGGGTACTGGTGGGCAGGAATTCTGCTCCCATCTTTTTTTTTTTTGCAGTGTGTATAGATAGTTTCCTCTCCTCCCTCTTTTACTGAGCTCCTCTCTAAGTAACTGCTTAGGTTAAGTTAGGTTCTCCC
The DNA here is from genome assembly GCA_013400175.1 of Phainopepla nitens. Taxonomy (NCBI): domain Eukaryota; kingdom Metazoa; phylum Chordata; class Aves; order Passeriformes; family Bombycillidae; genus Phainopepla; species Phainopepla nitens. The sequence continues at coordinate 226,761 of VXBQ01011428.1, read as the reverse complement.
TTCCTGTTTTAACTGTTAGCTTTCCCCTCTCTTAATTTAACCCACCCTCTCAGGAAGAGTCCTGAATACATAAAAAGCTTTTGCAGTGTGCCCTGAAGCATGTCTGCTGATGAAGCACATACAATGTAATTATGGATAGCACGATGCAGCATCATGAAGTGCCTTTGTTTACAACTTCTCTATCAGGAGAGTATAATGAACGGATTCACTGAGGAAATGCAAAAGCAGATGCCTTTGGCTGGCTCCTGTTGTTTTCTTTTTGGCAAAGACAGAGGGACGAATCTGCTCTGGGACAACCCCACTGAAGTCAGATGAGTTACACCAAGCAGAAACTGGAACTTTTTTCCTTTTCTTCTTCTTCTTTTATTTTTTCCATTTTATTTTTTAATTTTGATTTGTTTTGATTTTGTTTTTATTTTGTTGTTGTTCTAAAGAACACAGTTTCCAGGTCTATTTTCCCTGACTGTCCCAATTTCTCTTTCCACAGAAAGCCTATGAGAAAAGACTCTCTGCTGCTAAAAAGGTAGGATATCCTTTTAGTCACTAATAGCTAATTTCCTCAGCTGTATACGTGCTATATATATATATATATATATATCGACCAATGGATGTAATAATAAAATTAATATCTAACTATTTCTATTTAAGAAAATACTAAAAAGCTAAAATCTTTGTTGCTGAATGGGACAGTAAGAACAGATTGTGCTGTGAGAGGGATGCAATACTAACACTCAGCTGAGCTGCTCCAAGGGCATGAGGTGTGCTCAGGGCTGGGCTGGGATCACCTTGAAATGTGTACTCATGCCTGGCATGTACTGAGGTGTAACCCTGGACAAAGCTCCTGAGGGCAGGTGTCTGTGAAAGCACCCCATTTCACATGTCTGTGAAACCTTTAGGGAAGAGAAACCTGTGGCAAATCATGGTATCATGCATATTTGCAAGTGATAATCTTTAAAACAAGTTATTTGGGTAAACCTGGAACTGAACAGTGTAATAACAGAAGCTAGCAGGACTGCTGCTGCCTTCTGCTTGTGAGTGAGTGAGTGACCATACTTCTGGGGTTTCTTCTTCTCCTGGGGGCCTGAATGGTGCCTCTCACATAAAACCTGCCATTTCCAGTTTGCCTTTTGCTGAGGCCCCCTTTGTGCTCGCACAAGGCAGCTGCCAGGAGCGCTGACCACCCCGGAGCAGAGCTTGCCAGCGCTGGCTAATCAATATTCAGCGGAGCTGGCTGCCCACTGCGAAGCCATTGATTATCTCTGGAAGGTCACTCCCCCTGGGTGTCACTTTTCAGTCTCTTGCCTGTACCTCCCCTCCACCCCCTTTCCAGGCTCTCACCAGGGAAGAGTGCTGGGATGGAAATGAAGTTCCCATTCAGGGTCTGAATGCTTTGTCGTCAGATGTCAAAACAGTCTTTCAAAAGAAGGTGATTTCCTCTCTGCCAGATTTTTGGTTGTACCAGTTTTGTACTTTTAATTTCGGAGATACTTTTAATGATTGCAAGCTGTGGCACTTGAAGCATTAGTTGTATTTGACTCAGGCAGGTTGCACTAAGCCTTGGTTTGCCGTGCCCAATGGAAGAAACCCACATCTTTTGCACAGTTGTAGGTGACTTGTCTGACCTCATGTATGGAAGGGGAGAGCCATGATTTCATATTTCATGCTATTCAAAGGGTGAATGAACAGAGAGATTCACAGAAATGTAAAAAACATGGCACAAACCCCTGTTTGCTGGTGTGCACTGCTCAGAGTACACCTGATTCCTCTTTTCTAACACAACAAAGGAGGCCAGTGTGATTTGTGTGGCACAGTACCTGCCCATTAGCCTAAAGTGAGTTTGGTAAAAATCATATCAAGGTCTCTTCTTTTAAATGTGAATTGTCCACTTAAGGCTGTATTCAGTCATTAATGCAGCAGTAGAGAACTGTGAAATAAATATGCAAGTCTAAACACTTGAATTCATTAGGAGTAATAGAGTCCCGGTATATAGATTGATACAAAAGAGTTACTGAAGGAATAGTTTGATTCGATTACTTTGATTATAAATATAACATTAACAATCACAGCAGAGATTACAGAGCAAAAAGGCAAGGTTAGAGGTCTCAAAGGAGGGGAGTGGACAGGTGGAGCTAAGAGACAGAAGAGTAAAAGAAAGGCATCTGGCACAAGAGAGTTGTATTCCTATCTCCATGACACTGCTCAGTTCAAATCAGTGACCTTTCCAAAGAGCAGAAACTGCACTGTGTTGTAAACTGTCTGCATTAGCAGAAGAATTGATCTTGCAGTTGATGGGTAGTAATTCAGTGTCCAGCTTCCTGTTTGTAATAAGGAAAATCAATAGCTCTCAAGTTTTATCCTGCTTCTCTTGTCTCAGTTTGTATTTGAGGCATCACTAAATCCAAGCCAGACGCCTCTGTCTGGACAGGAGTACAGGCAGCAATGCAAGTCAAAGCTCAGAGGAAGTTACTAAGTCAGTGAAGGTGAGCAGCTGTTCTCCTGCCCTTAGCACTGAGGGAGGAGCTGTGGCTGCAGGGGGAGCAGACCAGCTCTCTGCTTCTGGCTTTGTACTGAACGCTCCTGTAAGGGCTGGCAGTGTTCCCTGGTGGTGGAAGAACACCTGCCCACACCTGGTCAGCACCTTGCACTGCTGTCTTGGTTCTTCCCACAGACTGCTCTGTGGTCTGTCAGGTGCTGGTGATTTAGCCCGTGTCTCCAAGGGCTTGCTCAGCAGCCAGCACTGTGACCATTGCCAGCAATCTGGTCCTGTCCACTGATACAAACCAGAGAGATGATGATAGAGATGTGGAAAATGGCAGGCTGGCATTAACTGGGGTTTGTTTAGCCACGGGGGTTTCCTGTCAGCTCCCCATCTTCCTGAACAGACATGTGAGTCAATGGACCTGCCTGACTGCCAGAGAAAGTTTGTTTAATCATAATTAAGGGGTCAAAGTGGACAAGGGAGGTCCTCAGCTGACAGAGAGGGAGATGTCCCTGGCACAGCAGAAGAGTGACTGCACATGCCATCCTTCTTCTCAGGAAGTACTTTCTTTTTGGTGTTAGTTGTCAGTCCTCTGGCATTAGTCAGTGTTTTGGCTATTGTCTGTAAAAAGGTTCTGTTGCTACTAAAAGGAGAAGATCCCTGAGACACAGTTTTGTAATAAGTTTTGAACCAGTGGCATATACATCCAGGTTGTCTTTCAGCTGTCTTTAACACACCTGAGACATATTTAAAGTGAGAGGTGAAAGGCTAATATTATGCCATGGTTAGAGAATATTATCAGTGTATTACAGAGGAAACCTTAACAGAGAGCCTACATTTCCCATTCCTCTACTTGGCAGAACCTTCTGTCCCATTTATATTTACATATCCCTGTAGCAATTACTGGAGTGCTAGAGGGAAATACTGAATGGAATGTGTTTCTAGCTACTGCTGATGGAGCAAAGTAAGTCAGCATTCTGGGACCAAACTGTTCACACCAATCACCAGCAAATCTATCTGATGTAGCAGGAATATCTGTCCTGTATCTCTTTTCCACTTGTGCTTTAGGATGTAGTGAGTGTTCAGGAAACCAGAGTTCTCTTGGGGCTGCAGTGACAGCCTGTGGCTTAAAAAGCAGTGACCTCTTTGTGAAACATTGTATGAAAAGTCTCCAAAGAGACATGAAATACCCCTGAAGCCATCTTATGTGTTTGGCAAGTAAAATGTAATTGGAGTACACTCACATTTTTTTTTCTGAATTTTTCATTATGCTGATTATGCCTAGAGCTGCACAGACATTTGAAGTGATGGAAAAAAAAGATTTCATAATGATGACTGAGAATGTATTATGTTAAACATGAGAACCCTACATTTGTTTCAAGCACGTTTTTTTTTAGTGGATAAAAAGTGTGTGTTTCTGTTCTGGCAGCAAATGTGAAAGGAGAACACAGAGGTTAACTGTGTAAAGATGTTTTGTCAAGTCCCATGTCAGTGTGGTCGTGAAGCCTAAATAACTGTAGGACTGAGCTCCACAAGTGGCAGGTGCAGAGCACAAGTTTGTATACTCAGTGTAGCAAATGAAACATCCTTTGGAATTTATGAGTGTCAAATAAAATTTTGAAAGATCAAGAAAGCTTTAATACTGTCAACAGTGTTATAGCTGCACTTTTTAAAATCCTTCCCCCAAACAGATGTGAACTAATGGCTGATATTCTGGGCTATGAGGATCCTCAGAGCAAGTGTAGGTCAGTGGCTGTCTGCAGACTTCAGGCCGTTGTGGTGTAGGTTTGAACAAGTTCACATTGGAGACAGCTGCAGCCCCTGAACACATATGGACCTCATTTTATGACAGGACTCCATAAAAAAACCATAATATCTTGCTGCCATAATGTATTATTAAGTAATAGAACTCCAGCATCCAGACTTGTGTGTAAGGCCAGACTTTCGTAGCAGGTATGTTGTGCACATACTGTTACATGCCCTAACACTGTTCTGTACTCACCTTTGAAAGGACTGGGCAGAAAGTATTTTCAGTAATCCTTGCCCCAGGCAGTGGGCTGTGTCAACTCTTAGTGCATAAGTCAGCATTTCCTATTATAAATTAAATATATTTCTAGTAGATAGAGATGAGCTCTTGTCCTGCATTACCAGATTGAATAAATACTAGTAAAAACACCCACTAAATAATCTGCCTGTTTGTAATAATCTGTTTGTAACCTGAATTATGATAACAAAGGTGCTACAAATCCCTGTTGTTTTCCATTTTGAAGTTGTGCCAAGTATTTTCTCCTGAGCTGATGAAGTGTAGTGTTGGTTGTTCTCTGTTTGCTGTCAGTGCAGGCTCTGCAAAGAGAATCTGGGTTCATTTGTCTGCAGTTAGAACTTGTTTTCATTCTGGTACTTCAAAGGCTGTTGTAGAAAGGGTACAGTGGTGGTATGTGCATCTCAGTTCACAACAGGTGGAATTGCTGCATGCAATGATTATACTTCTCAGGCATTTGCTCTGCAGCCAAGAGAATGAGTTTGTTTCAAATTGGTCAAATTTAATTTTAACATGACAGTAGTATGTAATAAATTCACCTTTAGCTTTCTGATGACTTGATTTAACTTTCAAGGTAAAGCAGCACTTAGAAAATGACCAACCACATCCTTTGCAAAGAAGGAAAAGAGAATGATATAAAAGCATTTGTTGCTTTGCAATTTTTATGATAAAGAACAAAATCCAAAAGATAGTGCTATCCTGACTCTCTATAAACTATGTGCTTTTCTTGAAGTTCAGGAAAGCACATAGTTTATAGAGGATCAGGACAGAATTATATTTTCCTTTAAACATGCCTGTGCTTTTTTGTATAGAGTTGTGAGGATTTTTTGTATAGAACTTATCACCATGGTGTCTGAGTGCCTTCTCCATGCATTCAGTCTTCCAGTACCTTTTTGTGATGTAGCAAAAGGGGAGTGAGGGGTGAATACAGTGAATTATTTGCTCAAGGTCATTCAGCAAGTCTAGGGCAGAACAAGGAACTGAATGCAGATAACCTAACACTCATATATTCTCCATCCTTTATTTTAGGAATGAATGGACCCCAAATATTGAAAGAAAACCACAATATTATTTCCTATAGCTATTCTCAGTCTAGATTGACTCAGACCCAGGCTTTTCCTTGGCATCCTTTGGAAGTAGGAGGTAAAAGGCAGATGTGTTCAACAGTGAGCCCCTGTTTCCAGCATGACATTTGAGCTTGCATCACTGTCACCTCCTTTTTATTTATAATTGCTCCTGTGCAGTGTCCTCTGAGCCTCCTGGTGCAGGGAATCACTTTCTATAGAAACTGGCTTGTGAACTGCTGGGCTCGTGGCCAGTGAGGACCAGGGGTTATCCTGAGGGCAACACAGAGCTGCTTCCTTTCCACATTGCTGCTCTGGCTTCCTTCAGCCATCTGGGACCTGTTCCCCCAGGTCACTGTGTATGCAAACAGGAGCTCCTGTTCAGGGTGCTCCTCCTGGAGCCCAGGAGCTCCTCCTGGTTCACAATGGCAGTAAAATGCATTTCAATATCCCCACGTGACATCAGAGTTGACATGTCTGTCTGTGGCTGTGCTAGGCACCATATAAAGAGCAGTGGGATGCTGGGAGGGAGGATTTCTTCCTGGGAGATGCCTGCTTCTGGTGGTGGTTTTCTCACTCTCTAGAGTTTGTAGCAAGTGTGTGGAGGTGCAACTTGTTCATCTTTCCCTTGCAGTGTCCCTCAGTTGGGGCAAAGATCATGGCTTAAAGATCCCTCATCCCCTCAGTGCTGTGCTAGCCTGGGACACCTAAGTCATTTTTCTCACTCCTTGAACTCAGTTCCTGTCTTTCTTCAGGTGACAAAGTGAAAGATCCCTGGAGAAGCTGTGCTCCCACCAGGTACTTTACCTGATCCACTATGATTTCAAATCAGAGTTTGTCCACTAGTTTTGAATTTAGGTGGCAAGTCAGGATGCTGAGCAGTGTGACAGCACTGTACATGGATCCTACAATTTCTACCTGTTGACCCAGTGACACAAGAATATCAGCTTCAGTTTCCCTCTAACTGAAACTAAAATTGGTCTATGGTTTGCATTCAGGGAAGAGGAATTGCATTCAGAACAGTGAGGAAACAAATACTAGAAATTTCTTGGTTAGGTGAAATTGATGAATAATTTCATACCCACTCAATTGCCACTGGAGTATCTCATTGCAAATTCAGGATCATAATTAAGATGCATAATCTGCAGGATATATTGCTTTCAAAGTTACATATATGAAGCTATTAAACGACTATTTTCACCAGGTTTTCCTGGAGAAATATTTTCTGAGACTTTGTACTGCAGACATCATGTAGAAATATATGGGGTACTTCAAATTATAATGAGAAAAACCTGAGCTCAGCCTTTGGAGGATGAATTGCTAGAGCACACATTTCATATTATATTTCCTTGTTTATAGCCAGAATGTTGCAGTCACCATCTGTGTAATTATTCACACTATGTTGCAAAGAGGATAGGGAATCTGCTTTCCAAACACAGATTTACAGTCCATTAAAGACTTCTGGTATAGTGTACAGCAGGAGATACATCAGGAAACAAAGCTTAATCATCAGCATCCAGATGAAAATATTTGGAAGGGTAGATAGTAATTCAGAAGAGCCTTAGATCTATTTCATTGTTGAGACTTTGCATTACATTTGATATCACCACTTTGCAGCACTGACCTGGAAGGTTCTGCTGCAATGAGCCTGTATCTAGTGAGATTACTCATACTTTTTATGCCTTGTCAATGTTTCCTCATTGCATCCTGATGTCTACAGCATATCTGTGTAAAAAATGAATTCAGGCTGAGGTCTTGCAGTAGACACTGCAGAAAATATATGAAGGTGTATAAAGTTAACTCCTTCAATCATTTGACAAAGAGAATCCCAAGAATCCAGTGCTCTCTCCCTCCAGCACCTAGATTAAAGTATTATGTATTGGAAATGGCCAGTGCCCAGCCTTTCTAAGTCACATACTAAGTACAACACACACCCTTTACAGATCTTTATGGACCACTTTCTGCTCTGCCAAGCTTCCCAATCATTTATTGACACTTACTGAGAGTGTGTGAGTGCTCAGAGTTTAGTAGAATTTTCTTTTCCCATGAGGAGTTGGAATTGTTTTTGTCAAAATCTGCATCCCAAGAGGGTATGGATGTTTCTGTCCTTATGTGCATATCAATGCACTGAAGCTTAACCTCTGCTGCCATCATATCTGTGAAGGTAATGGGTTTTTTGGAGTCCTGACTGTCCCAAAATGGGCAGTGATGGAATGCAATTGTACCCAGTATCAGAGTTTACACTCCAACTCCTGAAATGGCAAGGACCATCTTTTACAGTCCTGAAGAACTTGAAAAACCCCTTTTTAGAAAGTTTTTTAATGAAATGAGGCTGTTGAAAGGTCTGTCTGTCTGTCTCATTGCACACACCCTTTGAAACTATTGACAGTTTTAAATCAAATTTAAAAGAGAGGTAATAGAGTATCAAAGCTTTCTGCAAGTTTTATAAACACTGGCAGTTAAGTAATCAAGGAATATTCAAATTAGTGTTCTTACCAAGGGAACTCCCTAAATGTATGTTTTTATTGACAAGCCCCAACTGGTCAGTCAGCATTTATGGATGGGAACAGAGCTAATGTGGTTAGAAAGGGTGTATTAGGGGGCAAAAATCCATAGGAAACCAGGCTCCATCAGTTCTGTCTCTTGGGGAACAAGCTATTGTACAGCAGAACACAGAGATGCTGCATAGACGTGAAACCTCAGCTACAGTTCAGCTTTTGTCTTTTAGTAAAAGACTGTAATGTGTAGAGACTCTTTCAACATTTGGACAGTGGAGCTGAACAAAACAGAGATCATTATATGCAATATCTGTCAAGCCTTGTGAATGGTCTGTGTTAGCCTGCCAAATGCAAATGAGGATTATCCATTCATTCAGTCCAAGAGAGAAAATGATATAACTTCTTTGGTTTGACTACTTTACTGTGACAAATAAACAAGGAAGAGAGGACTCCAGTATGGCAAATGGTCAACTTCAGATAGCAGTAAAGGCTGTAGAAATCACCCTGCTCTGATAGTAAGCCTTATTTTACATTCTTTGCTCAGACACAGTCCCTACATCTTCAAAGTGATTTACATGCTCCTCTCACAAGTAGAAAATCTTGTAGAAGAATTGAGACCCAAGTCTCCCTTATTTGCCTTGGACTTTTAAAGCAAAGATATCTTCTTCTTGGTTGGAATGTGGGGTGTTCTCAAGCAGCCTGAGCCACCCTATTTTCTCTCAGCTGTATTTTCAGTCAAACCACTAATGCAATTTGGTACGTCTCTGTCACCAAGGAGAGACATTTCACTATTTCCAAATGCTGGTCATGGGTGGGAGAGAAAGGGATGTAGAGCTGAAAGGTGCTGGCTAGTTTCCAGCACGTGAGTCCCGAGCACTTTGCAGAAGGAGGCCACAAGGAAAGGGTTCAGCAGCTCCTCTGCACCTCAGCTGAGTTTGTGAGACTCACCCGAGGAATCGGTAGGGCTCTGGGAAAAAGATGGGTGGGCTGAGGGGAAGCAGACATGCATTTGTGGCTGCTGCTAAGGTTGACCCTCTCAGAGATGGACGTGGTACAGAGCAGCTGAGCCCCCCCTGCAGCAGGCTGGGTGCCATGGTGGTGCATTCCCCTGGCTGTGCTCTGGGGCCCAGAGAGGGCAGTCCCGTGTCACTGTGGGGACTGAGCTGACACACTGTGCCTGTACGCCTACAGGCGGTGGGTTCAGTTCAGCCCAGAGGCCAACAAACTGCTACAAAAGCAGCCTCTCACCCGAGTGACCTGCCCCACAGCTGGAGCTTTCTTGGTAAAATATCCGTGCTTACTGGCAAGGCCTGACGTCCTCACCAGCACCACCTTATGGCTGGTCACTCAGCACAAAAACCTCTTGTGCATCATGCAGAGAGCACAGACCTCCAGCACCTGTAGCTTCAAGCAGGTTTCATCAGTACCCTTTCACTGCAAGACTTAGCAACTTAGTTTAGAAAATAAAAAAATGAGGTTTGTTACCTTTGTCTCACAATAATGTTTTTTGAAAGATAAAGGACTATTTCAGTTGAAATAGTTATTCCAGACGCCTGATTTGGAGAGACACTTGGTGTGTGGGTCATCTTTCTTTCCCAGCTCTGGCGGGTTAGTGTCTTCCTCCAGACCTAGCTCCAAAAAAGCTCAGATATTTTTGAAGGAGATGAAGTGGGGGCAGCTTGCCCTCTGCTGGCTGCTGGCACCCGGGCGTTAAAAGGAACTCCAAAGAGGGACTTGGGGAGCTCGACTCGTGATCTTCCTAATTCTGCGGGAATATAAACTGGTTAGACCCAGATGGGTGCTGACATAAAAGCCCCTTCTGTAAAGTGATTGCCATGGGAAGTGGAGCTGTCTGTCAGCAGCCAGCACGAGCAGTAGCATTATCATCCTCTGACTTGAGCTTGAGCCATCAGGTGTCAGCCTAGTTCTGTCTCAAGGATTTTCAGTGCTGAGTTACACCAGTTTTTTCCTCTCCAACAAGCTGCCTTTTCCTGCCCCACCACGCACATGAGAATGAGAGACAGGTGCTCCCAGTGAAGTCAACAGCACCTTCATATTCCCTTGGAGAGAAAAAATGAAGGGATAGATGGGTAAGTCAGGAATGGCTTCCTGCATGTTGCTGTCTTTTATGAGACAGCACAACACACACAAGCTGTGCTGTCCCCCTGCTGCCTTGACCAGTTGCAGGGAAGGTGACCAAGGCTGGCCCAGTCCCTCCCAGGGCTCCACTGTGCACCCAGGGTTACATACAGCTTGTGCTTCCGTACTCAACCTTGTCCGCCCTACAGCTCCTCTGTCCTTGTGAACTGGTTCTTCAGCTGCCCCAAATTTGTTTTGCCATGACCTTCTGTCAAAAGGAAAACCTGTTTCCATAACCCTTATATTTCATGCTTTGATGTTAATCCTGACATTCTTTACCTAAATCCAAATATGCGCTGCTTTCACAATTTTAAAGGAAAAATACTTATCTTGGATCTTAAATGCCTAATTGCGTGTGACTAAACAAGGCCGCCTTAAAATAGACCCCAGGAGGAAAAGATCCAGTTGTTGACTTGTTAAATACCAAATTAAAACAAAACCCTAAGGAAATGAAGGGTTGGCAGTCAATAATGTTACAGTTGCATAGGGACTGATAGTAAGAAAAGTGGCATACATCCAGAAGAGGCCCACAGCAAAAAGAGGGAACCTGGCTCACATGGAGAGTGGGATAAGGTACTGCAGAAACTGATTCATATTTGCAAATGAAATTTAAGAGACGAGTGTGAGTGTATTCTGTAGTTGGAACACTATTCATTAAATAAAATGAAAGAAAGTGAAGGAGAAAGTAATTATGATGACAAGAAAGAACGCAAAACACTACTGTAATTTTTCTTTAGCTCCCTGAAGACTGCAGGTCTTTGTGTTTCAATGCATGAGCTACTGTTTGGCATGTTTCCTGAACCACTTTGTCTATTCACTTCTTGCTAATGTGAAAGTGCCCAGACTCCCTGGAAAGGCAGCTTTGTTGGAAACCTTTCATTATCAAGGATTAGCTGTTTGGTAAACCTGTGTCCCCTTTAACAGTTTGACGGGAAGTGGCGACTAATGAAGGGCTCTTTGTGGTGGTGCTGTGAGTGTGGGACTGGAGGCTGTTTTATTGCTCAACTTGCAAACCAGGGTTCTTTGTGCTCCCAAGGACTGGAGGGAAACTGAGTCATGCCCTTTGATTCTGCTGAAAACATGTGGTGAAAAATAAGCTTTCCTTTCTTGGTGCTCTTGCCTTGTTTGTGATCTAAAGGCTTTATGCATCTGGGAATTTTGTTGGTATGTTACAGAATTATGTGTGTAGATTTATAAAGGCTCGTGTCAATGCCCATGTACAGCTTACCTGAAACCTCTCCATATAATACCAATATGAAAAACTGAAATAATATAGTCCACTAAGTGCCTTTATCACCTCATAGTGGAGTTGAAAAACTTTTTAAAGAACTGAATCGGAAATCCTCATCCTACCTCTAGTCAGGTAGAAGGCATGGCAGACAAATATAGGATTTACGTCTTCACTGATACACTTCCACACGTGTTTTAAATATCAAGAGAGATTTATTGAAATCCTTTATGAAAGTAATGGACTAGAAATCCATTATCTATGAAAAATGTCCAAGTACAACTTAAATCATGAAGAAATACTGCTGAAAATCATCATCAGAGTCTGTGATGTCAAACAGGATTCTTTTATCTCTACAATAAATTTTCTCACTGAAACTCCCACACCACTCATAAGCCCAAGGATGCCCAGTGCCTGCAAATGCAAAGGAGCAAAGAAAGGCAGCTCTGTAAAACACATGGGCAAGAAAGCAAAGCCCTACCCACAGCCCCAGCCAGGCTCCCTGTGTTAGGGGAGGTGAGTGTGGAAGCACCCAGGGAACTGTTAAAGGTCCAGAGACTGTTAAGCAGCAGTGCTATTGGGGCCAGGTCAGTGTGGAACTGCTCGCTTCCAGTTGAGAGAAGGCCCCAGGAACATGGCTTGGAATTTGCTCTTCCCCTCTGTTAAAGCTAAGCAGGGAGTGCAGGGAGTGTCCCTGCTGATCCAGAACACAGGTGACACCAGTGGTTCCTGCCAAGGGAAGCTGCTCTGAGTCAGTGTTATTAGCTCTGTCTGTGCAGGAAGGGCAGTCAGGTAACCCAGGGACGTGTGTTTGGGATTGAGGGAGTCACAGAAGAGATTGTGATCTAATGCAAAGTTTTGAATTCAAAGGCTGCAAGAACACTAATCACGCACAGAAATGTGTGTGGTGGGAAGTGGCTGGAGAGTGGCCAACAATACAGAGGGTGCTGCAGCCCACATCTCACTGTCCCACTTCCTGAGCTGGGCCTGACCTCTCAGCTCCACATGGCTCCACCCATCCAGTTCTATGGAGCTGTGTGGACACATAAGGACTGTGTTACTTTTTACTGGTGATCCTCAATAGTTTTTCATTGTAAGCATTTTATGTCTTGATGCCAAAGTGTCTCCATACCATTCATAAAGAGAGGAGATGTGGTGCTTCTTTTACGCATTTTTGGTGTAGGTGTATAGCAAGCTTTAGAACCCAAATTCCCAGCACAATTCAGGGCTTTGTGGTAGTGCAGAGGGACAGGGCACCACCAGGACACAGGACAGGAGCCGTGGTGCTGCTGATAATGCATGACAGCAGTGCAAGCTAGGCTCTCCGTCTTCAAAACTGAACACTGACCTGCCTCTCTATTCTGGCAGTCTTTCTGTCCCCCAATAAACACATACAGCATAATGCCCCATTTCTAAGATGCACCAATGATAAAAGACATACTAGAACCCTCCAACAGTCTGTCCCTTGGCTAAGCAGGAGGAAGACTGGATTGAGATCATTTTGACAGATGCAAATCTCATTCCTTGGGTAAAACTCTGGCCCAAGCCTCAACCCCTGCTGCTGCAAAGCTGCAGGCACTAAAATCTGGTCCAGGTCTTGGCCTCAGCAGTTCCTCCAGGAGCACAGCACCTCTGGCAGCACCATGGTAGGACCCTGAAGTGACAGCTCCTCACTGAGCACCCCAAGACCATTCCCACACCCTTACCCCAGCTTACAGTGCTCTCCCATCCATAGCAGTTAAAGAACCAAGACTGGAGCCACATCCTGAGACAGGCCAACAGTGTCATATTTTTTTTCCTTTTGCTTTGCACAGCAAAACCAAAGCATCTAGGTCCCACCAATCTTTTGAGTGTTTCTCCGGGAAATAGAGGAGCAGGGCAGACCCAGCCAATGGGCTGCTCTGGCTGGCTCCACCCTGGGAAGGATTCATCTTGGGATGGGATTCATCCTGGGACTCATCCAGGATTCATCCTAGTTCCAGCAGGACGTGATGGTGGGAAGGGGACTTGGAACAGAGGGATCCCACTGAAGGATCCCTTCTCACAGTGGATCTGTGATTCCTCCTGCCATGCTGAGTGCCATTTGAACTGTCCCCTCGCTGCTGGGTCTATTCTTCTGTCTTACTTGGTCTTGACTCTTTTTTCTTTGGGCATGGGGGTGGGGGAAAGGAGGGACAGGGAGGTGTTGGTGGTGTTTTTCTCTCATGTTTCTAGTGCAGTGAAAATGTGTAGAATCATAAAATGAGGAGACAGAAAATAACTTCCTGCCCCACACAGTGCAGCCCCTCATATGTTTGTGTGCCAAGTTGAGCCTACTGCTTGCTTAGCTGTCCTTGCTGTCCTGAGCGCTCATCTCTTCACCTTGTGTGGCCATGACTTTTGCCTGCAGACTTGGCATGCCCCTGGACAGGGTTTCTGTCCTGATTTTTATCATTTCCTCTGTCGTGGATTGAGCTTCTGTGGTGTTCCTGAAACATGACCCCACAACCATCACCTGTGTGCAGAAGTTGGGGATGGGCTGGCGAGTGACTCGAGCGTAGGGCACCAAGCGTGGAGCTGCCCAATTAAAGATTCCAATGGTCTCCCTGGAGATGAAACAGTACCAGCATGTAGACAAACTCAGAGAGAAGGCAGTAAGAAAAAATCTCTTCAATTATTATAGTAATGACGACTAGAGAGCCCCTTTCTGATTAACATGGAGAACTTTCTTTAAGGTATTGCAGACATGATCCTGGTCAGTTTTAGAAGTACTGATCATAAATACAGCAAGTGCTGAAACCTACTTGTCAGAAACCTGGTGACCACATAAAGAGAGCTGCTGTGCTAAAGGGGTGTCAACCACTCTAGCTCAGCCTCGAAAACTCTCCTGCATCTGGGCAGGGGGCATCTGCTAGGGGTTTGTTGATCCTAATTTGATCCTTCCTGGCTTAAGCCGCAAGTTAACCATACACAACCAGCACCAAGATTTTCCTGCTCGGGGCTGTTCTACAGAACCTTCCACCAGAGGGCAGCTGGGAAAAGGAATGTGATGGGCTTGCCTGGCTCAGGATGAGACAGCAGCTAATTCGATGCTAATTATTATGCTTGTAACTTCCTCCCTAACCAGATGCAATCCCCTTCAGCCATTTCCAATGGCATTATGCTTAGGGAATGCTTCCCACAAAAAAAGCAAAGGCAGCGTTCTTTCCCAATTGCCCCAAGACCCATTCTCAGATGTAATCTGAGCTAGACACAGTACAATTCATTATTTGTGTTCCTGAATTAGCAAAAGACTAAGCTTTAAAAATCCAGTAATGCCTCTGAATGATGTATTTGCAATCAGTTTATCCCTGAGCTCCATTAATTGCAGATCTGCTACGCTTTGTGCGGTCTAAGGTGAGAAGAGCAGAGGAGTCAGCAACTTTTTACTCAGCATGGCATCTCCTCTCTGTGGACCCACTTTGGAGCCACTTCTAGATATAAAAAGCCTATGGTGAAAAACTGTTGTAGGATCACAAGTAAAAATAAGTGACAGCTGCTTCCTGGTGTAGTCATACATGAGGAATATAGGGAATGGAGCAAAACTACTTCTGCTAAGTACTTATTTTGCCTTTCCTTGTGATGAAAGAAGCTACTCAGCTATAAGAGTTGCTATCCATCTGCACTACCATATCCCACACTCCCTGTGGCCATGATGTGTGCTTTTGCTGTTACATGGTACAGATAATCACTGAAGACTGAAACAAAAGATTCAATGTTTTTCAAACAGAGACAAGTAGCAGCTCTGATCACCCCCTAATGACTAATCTCAGTCTAATTGTGCTTTTTTCTTTCCATACTTCCTCTTTCTCAGTTTCTCTCATTTAGTGTCTCTTTTATTTATACTGTTACTTTCTCTGGGGAGAGATTTTCTCTCCGTCGCATGTTGAGGCTGAATTCAGCTAAGGTCAAGGAGATTTCTACTGCACTAATAGCAATACTTACTGTGGAAGTGAACTGGACTTCAGAGAACCTGGAGCTTGATGATGCTGGCAATCGAAATATTATTTCAAGGTTTTCATGTCTCATGTTGTAAATGAGAAGCTACATCAGTGTATTCATCTGTCGCAAAGGTAACAAAAACCTCCTTGTTATGACAAATTCCTCTCAGAGATGCCACTCATGTTAAACCTGAATGTTTGTTATTTACAAAGTTTCAGTTAAGACCTTGCACTGAACAGAGAGCATGTACTCCCAGAGCTGAAGACATTCTGCCACTTGTTGCCTTCTTTGTAGGTTTTGACTGAGAGCTTGACATTTACATACCCCTGATGCCTCTTAGTTTGTGTGACCAGTGTCTGATGATCAGGACAAACACAGGAGACAGTTGGCAAGAACATCATCTCCTGATGAAAATAGGTTGGAGACAGATGGATTTGGAAAGACTGGGGGGATAGGAACCTAAAGGAAAGAGCAGTTAACCTCAAAGGCATGCACAAGAAGTGAGGAACTGAGTTCTTGTCAGTTTGCCAGACTGAGAAACAGCAGAAGATTCTTTCCCCTAGAAATCCATAGTGGCACCCAGACAAAGCCATAGGTTCTGCAATGGCTGGCTGCTGGCAGGGGAGCGTGGGCTGTGCAATTCCTTGGTTTTCCGTGGACACAGGCTCTTTTGGTGGCTAACACAGTTGCTTGTTCCCTCTCCTTTGTAACCCAAACAAAGACAATAATAAACTCAACTCTTAAGTGAGTTTTGTCCACTCCTGTTTGAGTGAAGCATGGTTTTCCTATGTTGTGAAAACCCATTTCTCTTATATAGTTAAAGACTCTACTCAAATACATAGTGTCACACAAGTCACCTTCATTCTGGAGATTTTTAGTGTTTGAGAGCCTCATTTTGCAACCAGAGTGATATTCCTTTAACCCTATTTTCTATTCCTTTCTGTTCCTTTAACTGTATTTTCTATGAAGAGTTTTCAGTTAAATCAAGACAGATTTTTTTCCCTATGGGCAGACGGACTGAAAGCAACTGTATGGATGACTCTTTGTTTTCTAAAGGTCAAATTGACTTTTAAAAATTTCTTCCTGCATCTCTGCACAGGAGTGCCAAGGAAGTGCTGTAAGAAGGACTGCTGGAATAACAGAAGGGAGTATTTCTGAGAAGACACAGTGCCATACTGAGGTGAGAACCACTTCTGTTTTAGTTGGGATTGTGCTTTCATTCATGGTATAGTCAGAAGAGCTCTTTGCAGGGACTCTAATCATCTGTGTTCTAACAGTTTAAAGCAAATTCTGGCTTCTTTACATGGGGATAGTTGAGCATCACAATAAAATGTTCAGAAAAAAATCTATTTCAACATGATCCATATCAGCTTTAAAAGCTGCCAGCTTCTTTAAAGAAATTTTGGAACATCTTTCAGTGGAAAGCTAATTTTATAGCATAATTTTTCAATCAAGCTCTGACAATATCAGACAGACAAATGTAAGTTCACTCACTCCTTGTATGTATTATGATATTGAATTATGGTAGGTTTTAGATTATATGACAGTGCAATAAATTTTATGTACAGCGTAACAAAAGTTAATTTATTGATTCATCCGACGACCGTGCAAGCTAGAGGTGTTCAGCCCTTCCTAGGATTGTCTCCCACACAGGTACAACAACTGCAGCTCAAAAGCTCAAAGCAGCAGTGGAATTATTTTTTGTATGATTATGAGCTATGGGGAATTAGCTGTTGTTTGCATCTGTCAAACTATGAGATTCCAGAACCAAATCCTTTTTTTCATACTAAATTGAACTGGATAGGTCAGTGTCTCAAAACTTGTACCTGGAGCCCTGTTTGATTCTGGTTTTACTAGTCCATTTCATTAATTTTCGTGGCATTATGTAGCTCTGTTTTATGAAGGTTCATAATACTCCCAGAGCACTCACACCTTTCTGTGTAATTTGTGTGCCTCCACTGCCATAGGATGTAAGTGCCTTCCATTCTTTGTATTTACTGTTCCATTATAGCAATTCAAGGAGGCACAATTATCCTTGGGGAAAAGTTGAAGGGAGGTGGAACATCTATGATACAGCTTGTCTCTGCTCTGTCTTTTCACATAATTGTTCTTTTTAAAAGCTTGGTCCAGTTCTGCCATTTTGCTTCTTCTCTTTTTCTCATTTACTGCATCTTTGTTTTTCCCAAAGCCATAAAGTACCTCAGTTTCCATATGTGTATCTTTCCTGCTTTCTCTAATTTGGCTTTTGTCTCTGCTGCCAAAAGTGTGGCATATAAACTGGAGCAAAGCTTCTGAGGTATAAAGGATACTTACAAGAACATCTTATGTGTTGTTCTTCTAATTTGAAATAAATAAACTTTACAGCACACAAAATGAATGTGATGATGCAAGTGGGACCATAAAAGCATCTGTCCAGGGTTCTGCCATGTTCCCTTCCTGCCCATGAGAGAGTTCACACTCTCTGTAGCTAAAACTGACTCATCTTAAAAGGCAAATTTCTCTTTCTGGGGAGGGGGAAGTTGAAGAGCTGTATCTACTCTTGTGTGCAGTCATCTTGGGGAGTTAAGAGAAGTCCAATTTAGAATACAACTAAAAATGAGAAAATAAGCTCATTCACTGAATTCTGGGTAAGACTAAGAGGAAAGCTTTCCAGCCAGTGCTGCCAGTGGTCTGTTGCTTTTCCTAGCAAGCACCAATTCAAAGTTATTCATATGCAGTCTCTTCATTTGAGTGAAATTTAAACAGCAGTTTTCTCTGTCAGGTTATGTGAATATTCTCCTAAACTCAGGAATTTTGTGGTGCAGATTCATAAATGTATCCCCTCTCCTATGTTCTCCTCACAAGAACCAGAACATCAGACAACACCCAGGACATACTTTCCTTTGAATAGGCAGAATGGTAAAACTGGTTTCATAGAGCTCCTGTCTGAGAGAATACCACTCTTCAAACATCCTGGATTTTAAATGTTTCAGCTGCTCCCTGGGAAAATAAGTGGTAAAACAAGCCAGTGTGGATGTGAAACCAGTTACAGAAGTGAGCTGCCTATGTATAAACAGTCTTAAAACTGTGGGTTTTTTCACATAATGAAGTAATTTCTGTTTGCTTTTAACGTGAGAGCTGATGATTCTTTTCTGTTGGAAAGATGTAGCAAGTGTTTGTGAAGGTGAGAGCCTCAGTGTTTCAGTAACTGAGCAGCTTCAGCTCGCTTCTTTTACCTGATCCAGAAGGTACTGATTTACAAGCAAGTTCAGAGCTTGCAAGCAACATTGAGGATCCCTTGAGCTCAGGAGGAATATTCACATTTCTGACATGCCAAGAGTGGAGAAGAACACTGTTTCTGGTGAAAGATGCACATCATATTTAAAACCTAAGCATTTTATGAGTCGTGACCACTGTTTGAAAATAGAGGTCTGTAAAGAAAACTGTGACATGACAGTTGAGATCAGCAGCCACTTCATAGAGATTTAAGAGTCTGTCTCTAGTGGTCCTGTTTCAAAATTTTGGGTTAGGCTTACAGTCTCTATAGATCCTCTCTCCACAAAATGAAATTAGTTATTGATTCAAACCCACCATGGTCATTTATGGTTAACAGAGTTAGGACTCATTGGAAACATTGCTTTCATTTATGTTTAGGTCTCCCTAAGCAAGCAAATTTTCCTGGAGTAATGCAGGTGTCAGTGGAACTTATAGGGAAATTCATGTCTCCTAAAATCATATCTCATATCCTCATATCCCTTTCATTGATTTGCAGGAAATGGAAGGAAAGGGCTTCAGCAATAATCCAGAGATGTGCCACATAGGCTTATGTGAAACAGAAAGAGTTCTGGAGAAATTCAGATTGTTTTTCAATTCTCCTTTTCCTAGCTGTTGTTCAAGTGGAGGTTCCATACAAAACCTGGGATCCTTGGAAGCAGAAACACAAATGCTTTTACTTAGAATAAGAATTGCATGGAGTTTAAATGGAACCAAACCAGTCCTATGTGTGGTTTGGTAGGAGAATAATAAACCATATAAAGAGCTGTGCTGCAGCTGCTGACATGAAAACCATCAGGGTATAAAAATGTGTAATACAGACAGCATTAATGATGCCTTAATTAGAAGTTATTTACTTGGAGATAGCATCTAAAGGGAGATAGAGTTTCTTGAAGATTTCAAAAAAAAGAGAAGACTTATGCAAGGAAAGAGTTTTCCAAAGCTAAAATGATTTACCTGAGGAAGGGTCCCAGCATTACATGATTGGAAACTATTTAATTTAAAGAAACAGAAGACACAGATGTTTTTCTGTGTGGATGTAGGACCACAGTCAATTAGAAAATCAGAAATTAATTTTCTCAGTTTGATCTGGAAGTATCTAAAATTCATTTATTCCTGAATGAATCAAGTATACAAAAGCCTTTATTTTCTAGTACAGAGCTTCAGCACAATAGTTGAGAGAAGAGTATTAAATATTATTTTAATAGTGTTGTGAAAACATGATCAACATACTACTTTCCTGGTCTGTCAACACTGTCCTAGGAAGTCTGAACTAAAGTGAACTTCTATTTGTAGGAAAGATTGTTGGAGTGACATTTTCCTAAAAGCCAGTAGATAGCTCAGATGAGAAAAAAGGTAATAAAATGCTGTTAACATCAATTTGCAGCAAAGGCAAGGTGGCAAATGGAGAACACAGCAAAACGAAGTTGGCTGCTTTCCACGACTCTCTACAGCTTTCACTGTCCTGGGGCTGTGCAACTGGTTTTCTGTGCATGGAGCAGATGGGATACAACAGGCTTAATCTTGTTTTTCTTGATGTTGTGACTCACCTGAGCTTTAGTATGTGTGGTTAAACAGCAAGGGCTGAGAGGACATCAGGAGTGAGATACCCTGTAAGTCAGTGGACAGTCCAGCATGGTCTGGTTCATAGGTGAGAGCCTGAGAAAAACAGCTTTTCTAATTCGATATATTCCACAAGCTCATGGCTGTTTTCTTGGGACCATTTTCAGTCTGTATCACACTTTGTAGGAAAGAACTGGTTTTGTGGCAAGCCAAAGGGAGCACCTGGCAGGCTGTGGAACTGGTAGCTAACCCTTAATGACTCCGAAGAAAGCTTTGTGTCTTGCCTTGACTTACAGCTGAATCACAGACAATAAAGCTGGCTCTCAGTCCCACTACTGATGCCAAGCACACACAAACAACATAAACCTTGGGAGGCAGTGACATCTTCCCAGCTTGAAACATTCACATTTCTTGCCTGAACTGCATTTTTTGGGACAGCATTCTCCCTTTTCCTCATCTGCCCTGCTTTTACTGCTGGTTGGAAAGAGATTTTTGCAGGTTACTTCTGCAAGACAGAGCCGGTGCCGTGGACAGGAGAAGCGATGATCGAAGCAGGTTTAGTGCTAACAGATGAACGTGTACAAGCTTGAGCTTGCAAGTGCTCAGAACTGCCTTGGTGCATAGGCAAAGGCAAACCTAAATATCCTCACTGTCTTATATACACACTGGGAAAAATTTGGCCTTTTATTGCAAAGATGTTTTAAACTATTCTTCATGGCTGATTTTTTTTTTTTTTTACTTATGCCTTGAACTCTCAAAGGGATTTAGAATATGCAATAGCAGTGTTTACAAAAGTAAAACATGATGGATCCTCTACATTTGGCTCATTTTAGAACAGATTTTCCAGATTTCCAGCTTGTTTTTGTAAGGAAAAAAAAAGGGTCTAGCCAGAGAACCTCATCCTCCATTTTTTTTACTGGCATTGGTGTCTGGGTTCTCTGGGCTGTGGAGACAAAATAGCCTAGCAAACATGAGTTCATTCAAGTGTATGATGCTCTGCATCTCTTACTTCCTCAATTGCTGAGATATCCAGATCCAGTTTTCCTCTCTGGAGATGTGGTAATTAATTTAGTTTTACCTCACTGTCAATTCTCACGGATTTTCCTTTTCTTGTTATGGAAGGTTGCTATGAAAAGGTTTCATAATGACAATGCAATTATTGTAGCTGCTCTGGGAAACCAAAACATGAAGAGTTTTGTAGGTTGCAAAATAAAATTGTTTTTTTTAGTTTTTATTGTTTAAAACCTTTTCCTGGGAGCTCTTCAAGTGCAAGAACTCTGTTCTTGAAAAAGTTGAGACACTGCAAATGAAATTTGTGCATGAGTCTCAGTGACAACAATTAGTTGGTAAACTTAGTAGATTACTGAGCTGTTTTTTTCTGCTATGCTGAAATCCACCATTATTGTAGAACTGTTTATCTCAAAGAACAGAAATGGTTATGATATCCCTTTTCAATTGTCCCTCACTGCTTGTTGGGACATCCTGCCATTTGGGCTCTTCTGGACAGGTTGTTCAGGGTGTTGGGAGCACAGCATATCAGGGTTGTTGTGTTCAGAGCACAGCATAGCAGTTGACATAAATTGCATCCTACTCTGCCTTGCCATTGAAGAGTGAGCAAATAGTTGGAGTTCCACAGCACCCAGAAGAAAGAAAGAAAGTTTCTGGCCCTTTGGGTGTAGTAATTGTCTCCATTCAAGGTGGTGAGGAAAACTTTAGAAGCTTTCAGGAGTCAAGGGAGAGGTTAAAATTTGAATAGCCAGGTTTGTAGCTGTATATATCCATAGTGAAGATGGATCTCTGGCAATTGCAGATACAATGAACAAGATTTTATCCTGCTCTTAAAGCCAGTGTGACAAGCCTGGGTATTTGGCCTCGTGGTATTTCACTTGACCCATGGCACATGTAAAAAATTACTATCCAAAATACCTCAGATGCATGAGTCTGAAAAGATATTAGTGTCAATTGACATAGGTCATGAGCTCTTACAATCACCCAAACTGTTTCTGCTCACCCAAGCTTGGCAATACTTTACCAAACTGAAAATAATAAAACTGTCCCAGAGAGGAAATGGAGGAAGAGTGTAATTCCTGGTGGGATTGAAGATTAGCAGCATTACATGGTTTTGATTGATCTCTTTCCATTCTACACTTCATGATTAATCTCTTTCACATTCTACACGTGTGAGGCTTGTTAATACTCTGAGTGCTCATGGACTTTGGTAATCTCCAGCCACATCACTCCAGTGGATGCACAAATGCTTTAGGCAGCAAATCAGCAGCAGAGATGCTCCTCCAATAGCAGTTATATTTCCCACTAAGAAATACATTGCAAGTGTGGAGTACTGCTCAGTGGCTAGGGGTGAATTCTTAGGTGTTAATGTAACAGATATTAGCTGCAGCATCAGTACACACACAGTTTATCTTTGGAACCCAAATACGTGATGGTGACTTGGAACAGCTCAAAAATAAAAAGCATGAGGTTTTGGAGCCTGAGCCGGAGATCCCAACACAGGGTATGGTGCAGTATCTGTTTTGCAGCTATAACTGCAACTTTTCAGCATAATCCATTCACAGAGCTTTATTTTTGTTTCACAAATTCATTAACTTGATCCTGAATGAGGAACTGAGGAACTGATGGCTACAGGAGCAAGGGAAGCTGCTGGTCTGTGGGCTTCCCCCTCCCTTCTCACCACACTTTGCAGAGCCAGCCTGCAGCAGCCCCTGTTCCAGCTGTCACCTTCCTGCCTGCTGCCTCAGACATTTGCACTGAACAGGGTGCATTACAGTTTTGTGATGTGACCTAGTGAGGGTTGCCTGGCACTGTTCTGATGCCTGACCAGTTCAGAGTTATAAGATGCTCAAGTTAGTGTGGTTTGGGAGCTTTTGACACTTGCCTGTGAAGGTGTTGCAATTTGCCATTTGTAGGATGACTCAAATACTAGGCCTTGCCTTGCATAACAACGGGAGTAAGTTGCTGGAAGGAATTAATACTAGAAATATTTGTCTTTAATTCTTGCCAAATGCCATGCCATGCTAGTAAAGAGATGCATATTTCTTGTTTTAATCTGCCACTTTCTCATCTGTATTGACTGTTTGTGTCTGAGAAATTTACAGGAAAAGAGCTTGGTAGAGGCAGAGGAACACCTGGGTTTTGCAGTGCCAGGTAAGTGCCAATGCCAGGCAAGGAGTATGCAGCCAAAAGCTGGGGTGTGCCCAGTTCTTAGACATCCAGCTAGCTCTGTAGAAGGGTAGAAACATGTATTGCTTGGTTTCTCTGTCAATAGAACAAACTGCTGGGTTCTCTTTATTAAACAAACTGATTGCAAGGAAGAGTTTTAAAAAGATGCTTGTGAAAAAACCTACCTACCCAAAAGAGCTAAATCTATCATGAAGAAGTAAAAATCAGAAAAGCCAGGAAATCATCTGGATGATATAATACTGCAGGAAGAACACATGCAAGAGGGCAGAAACAGTGAATGAATATTGAAGTTAGTCTAGGAAACATATACTGTGATTTCTTTGAAGATTGGTGCGATATCAACAAAGTAGGAAGGAGGAAAGCAAGCTGGTCATCAATCTCTCTTAAAGGAATGCAGAGCACTTCTGTTTCTTATGCCTTCACAACACTTTGTGCTTACAGGCTTAAAGCTTTGATCTGCATCTATACTTTCACTGTGAGGTGTAGCCTAGATGACAATAAAGTCATATTTGCCTTTGACTACACAATCTATTCTGTGTTGTGTAGCTATTGTCTGGGTATAAATGATCTAATTACTTGTGCTAGAAGTGAAAGCATAATAATGCATGGAAGTGTTGACACCTTGGTTCAAAATATGCTGGTTAACAAGAACAGCATTTATATGTTAATCAAAGGAATAATTGTACCAAAAGTACAAGTACTTCAGTTTTTTTCTCAGTTTTGAAGTATTTCTTGACTGAAGAACTGACCCCATCTTGAATAACTAACCTTGTGATGTCACCCACTCAGGACGAAAGCTCTAGACTTTCTCACCCCACACTGATCAGCTGTGGGATCTCATTAGAGAGACAGCAGTTTGTGGGAATTTCTCTGTTGTGTGTGCACTGCCTATTCCTGGAATGGTTGCCAAAATGCTTTTCCTACAGACAAACCTCTCCATAAGTACTCTGCCTCTGCCTCACTTATTAAACTTTCTTGATTAGAAATCTAAATGTTGTGAGCCTTTGAAATAGTAACACTGTCCTAAGCAGAATATATCACCTAATAAAAAAATATTGTCTAATTCCCTGTCTTATTGAATCTCCCTAAAGGCTTTCTGTAATCAATTTCAGAACAGTGTGGCCTCCAAAACATGACAAGGACTCTGATCTGGAAGCAATCTTTTAGCAGCCTTGATATTGGCTGTCTTGGTTTTCAGTCTCCCATCAGACTGATAATACTTGCTGCTGGTTTATGTCTCTTTGTGTCTATGTACCTGATGCCTTGACATTTGACATTGCAGTGTTATCACTTCTGCTGTGTCACTGCCTCTCACCTGTGAGTGCCAGCACTTCCTCTGGACCTGGGGAGATGCAAAGACAGAAAAATGGATTTTATGTCCAATGTAGGATAGATTTGGGGTGATGACTGGGATTCTCATTTGTATGACAGTAATACTTCCATCCAGGGAGAGAAGGTTTTAATGGCACACTTGAATCTGATATAATGGTTATAACTCTGAGACAGTTGTCATGAGTTCCTGAATAACTCTGAGAATTAAAATACTGGAACTCTGCTTCATTATGCCCTGTCATTTTTATCACCTTCATGTGATAAACACCCCTCTGCCATTCACCTGGCTGGGAGATTCTGGAGAACAGGGGCTGGAGGAGCCACTCATGCTGCTTCTTACTAGCTACCAGCAGGACTTCTCTCCAGGCACAGGAAAAGTCACAGAAGCCTGCTTCTACACTTCATTTAGCTCTCCATTTGTTTGACTTGTTCAGAGTGTATTTAGGGCAGAATTATTATTTGGGACCTCAGTACTTCTTCTCTGGACTTCCTCTAAACTCAGTTAATTCTTCTAGAAAGTCTTTTGGAATTCATTTTACTGGCTTTATTAGGGTCAAAGGCAACTCTTGACCAGAGGCTCATTTTTGCTCTTTTCTGCAAGGGATTTTAAAATGGACATGAATAAGATATTTTCTAAACCCGTAGTAAGAGCTCTCCATTGGACTAGACTAAGAGGCTTCTAACTCTGTGTTACCTATGCCTCTAGTTTAGAAAAGAAATTCAGACATCCAAGCTCTGAATTAACCTTGCAAGATTCATAGCAAGGCACCTGGGTCTCACAGCCTGGACTCAGTCTTAAGTGGAAGTATCCAACTGGAGTGCAAATACCTTCATCTGCCCGTGGGTAGGGCCTGAGGAGGCAGACACAGCAGTGGGAGTCCTCCTTCTGGCAGCATCAGCAACTCCCCGTGCATGCTTTGTCAGAAAAAATTCCTATCAGGCTTTGATCCGTGACTTTTGCTTCTAAGATTTCCTTTATTGTTCTCCTTCAGAAACTTATAATTGAAACCCACTCTTAAATTCTCCTATCATTTAGAGCATTGCCTGAGGAGTTCTAAGTTGGTAGCTGATGCCCAAAAGAAATGGGATTCTGTTGGGCAGTGGTGGCCAGGGATTTCTGGTTTAGCAGCACAAACGTTCATCCAGCTGAGAGCTGAGGCTGTGGTAAAACACAGAAATAGCTGTCTCAGCTCCCAAAAGCTCAGTTCCCCATTATAAGCCCAGAATCTCTTACCTTCTATAAAGACAGAAAACTGAAATGCTTTGATTACAGGAGGGAAATTCAGAAGGATTTGAAGAGCCCTTGAACCAACATGTTAGGCTACATCTAGAGGTGTATTTTTATGATAATGGTAATCAAATGAACTGCCAGAGGGAAAATAAGCAATTACAGTGGAGATGAAAGTGTCTGCCATGATCCTTCAGAAATCAGAATACCAGTTTGGTCACTTAAATCATCATGTGAAGACGCTTAGTGATGGCTGCCTGCAGCATGTCCTGCCTGCCCAGCTCAGGGTGGCAGCTTTAAGTTTTCACTCTTGGACCTTTTGATCTCAGATTGCAGTATTTCAAAACCTGAGAGTCCGTGGATATAAATTAACGTTCCACTGAGCCATATTCAGTGCCTTATTTGATAGAACATGGTTATGTCTTTACTGACATGAAAACAATGAAGTCTCTAGGCTTTGTCTTCCAAGGGAAAGGCAACACAGAGCAAAATTGTTGTTCCTTGAAGGAATTGTACAGGGGATGTGGTGCTCTGAGAAAAGGCAAGAAGGCAGGCTAATCTCCATCTCACTTTAAGCCCTGCACTATGCACACAAGTCTTGCCACATTTGACCTTTGCAGCTGTAAAACTGGAGTGACTTCAACATATTTTCCAACATTTAGTTAGTTTGGAAGGCAGCCTGACACAATCTACATAGTACCCAACTGTGTCAAACTAGGTGAATGGTACATGAAGTAATCAAACAGTTGAAACTGGGGGAAGAAAAGCTTTCCACTAGTGCAGTAGGGGAGTTTCAGTGTCACTGGTCTGCCCTCAGAGAATCCTAGTGCCAATGTTCTGCAAGGTTTAGACAGGTATTTTTGGTTTAGGCACTCCATGGTGCTGCTCTGCTGAAGACGGTGTCACTTTAAATAGGCACTTCTGGCTATGGTGGCAAAAAGCAAAAAGGATGTTTTGTTCTGAGTCAGTGATAGTTTTCAGCTGCTGTTCTTTATAAAGCAGAAAAGGCATGTGGATTTAGATAGTGTATCAGTAAGGAAAACGTCAACAGTAGTTGGCCTTGGGCACTTCAGGATTAACAGCTCTGTAGCTCTGTTCCTGTCCAAAACGGAATAAATCCTCACTGACCACATGAAACCTCAAAATCATACACTGAAAAAATGATTATCACAGTTTTGCAAGTGAAGTTCATGGTGAGTGATAAACTCCTCACTCTGAATATGGACTCGATCGTAGTGACCCCCAGACTGTTTGCTTTTAAAGGGAGGCGATAAAACTGTGAGAGGTTAGCTATGAAAAAAGCCAGTCTCTCTGCAGTAGGCTGACATCCTGGAAAATGGAAAGTTTTGAGCATCAGAAAACTTTTTTTAGATTTACAAATCAAAGTTACTATCAAGGACTTCATTAGATGTAGGAATTAGGGGGAATGAAGATCTTTTAGGTGTTTTCACATGTTGTAATCCAGATTTAATAAGGTTGCAGGTTCTCTCTAATGCTTTTGTGTGTAGTCATAGTGCACGGTGGGTTTGACATGGGCCAGCTGCCAGCTGCCCACCCTGCCACTCTCTATCTCTCCCTCCTCAACAGGACAGGGGGGAAAATAACATGGAAAAGCTCCTGGGTTGAGACAAAGAAACTTAACATTTACTGTTAGCGGCAAAACAGACCCAGCTTTGGGGGAAATGGTGAGATATGGTGAGAAACAAAGTGGAAAGTCCTTCCCCTGCCTCTCCCTTTTTCCCCCCAAGGCTGATGTTCCCTCCTTCACTCCTGGCTTCTCCACCCTGACTGGCCTAAGGGAATTGGGACCAGGGTTTGTGGCCAGCAAGAGCAGCCCTTCCCCTCTCAGAGACACCACCACCACCCACTACCAGGGCACCTGGTGCAGCCAGTGTTTTTCAGAGCTGTGAAAGCACTCAGGTAGCTCCAAAATGATCTGCTAAGATGCAGAATCACACAGGCCTGATTGTTAGAAAGTTCATTGCAATTTTCCTGGAGTTTTGACCAGCAGAGTTCCAATTGTCTTCAACGAATTCCAGATAAATTGCAAACTGCAATTTGCACATCCTGTGTGGTGAACTGAATCAGCTCAAGAAATGTACAAGTCTGAGGGAATGGTCTGATTTCCAGAAGGAACATCCTTATTTCTAGCCCATGAACGAGTAAAGCATGGAAGAATATGGTGAAGCTGGGCAGTTGAACTTTAATTTCAGAAAAGATAACCAGAGGAACGGAGAGTCAAGTCCTTTGGGCAATGGCCTGCTTTGGCATGTTGTTTGTAGGAGACATTTCTGTGTAAATTAGAAATACTTCTAGAGAAAAATCAGGCGGCAGCAAAAACCTGCCTTTCAACATACACAGATTCTTATTAAAAGCCCCTAATGCAAATGTGAATAAAGCTTTATTTTCCTTTTCATTTGTGGAAAATAAATGCTGAGGCACTGCAGAACTGGACTTTTCTCAGTGGGCATTTCCTTCTGCTCAGAGCCTGATGTCAGGGCTTGGGTAAAGAATGTTTCACCTGAATCTTGTGAGCCCAGCCTGTTGAGTCAATACCAGTGGAGGCATGCAGGAAATAGGAGTGTGCTTACCACTTCTTGAATGAGCAGATTTTAAAAGAGTGACAGTGATTTCAGAATAAATAATAAAAACTAGTCTTTCAAAATTATTTAAACTTACATATTAACAAATCAAAGCTTTGAAAAATTATGAGTTAAGCCCATTTTCCTCCAAAGAGAGCTTTTGAAAAAAATTGGATTTTTAGTTGTTTCAAGACTTTTTTAGATTTTTTATCTGGAGTTTTCCTTTCATAATTTGTGTCAAAAATTTGCTTAAAAAGATTGCTGTGGGCCTATAATATTGACATATGCCTATGTTTTAGAGCTAAGACTTAGGGTAAACCACTCCTTTTGTCCATGAAACCATAAGAGTTGACAGAACCAAACTTCACTGAAGCAGTATTGCCATTTGGCAGCTCAAACTACAGATGATATTGCATTTGTGCCTTGTGTTGTAATTTAGAAATTATTGGCCTGGTTTCTAACAAGTTAGGTGTGCCCTCCTGGATGACTTTGTATGCTTAACTCATGCAGTTCCCACAAAGGCAGAAAAATTGTGTATGTGGCCCATTCTGGCTTCTTGCTGTAAAATATTTGATTTTTGTGTGAAAAATCTGATTGTCATGTACTACCCAAACATCAGCATTCGTGTGTGCGAGGGAATAACCAGAAGAGTGGCTGCTGGGGGCTGCAGAGGGGTTTGCAGCACAGCAAACCCAAACCCTAAAGCAGACCCAAAGTAGAGCTGTGCTTAGGGGGGTGATGGCCCAGAGATCCTGCACTGCACAGGGCAAGTCACAGAGCAGCCTCAGAGCTGGTGTCAGCTGTGGATGAGTGCTGGGCCATCAGCCACAGCAGGGACAGCGTCCCTTCACACCTCGCTGTGCTGGGGCCTCTGCACCCTTCTCTGTTCCTCTTCCTTGTGCCAGCAGTGTGCAGCAGCAGAAGCTACTCTGGAGCTACTACTCCTTAAACCAGCTCTTCCTGGTGGAAGGATTTTGGTAGTTCACATGTAGGCCATAGCTAGATTAAAAAATGAGTGAAACTTGCAGTGTCAGGCTGTGCCTGAGAGCTGCTGTACTGCAGAATGATCCCCCTCTGAGAACTTGCTTGCACTCTGGAGTTGTCTTTAATTCTAAGTGCACTGTGTGAGGAGACTTTGCCTAACTCTCAGTCCTGGCCACTAAATTTCGATGGATTCTTTGCTACGTGACATTAGTTGCATCTCTGTGTTGCTGAATGTTACTGAAGCACAAGTAAATTTAAAGGGACTTTAATGTTAAGCGAGAAAAAAGACGAAAGTGAAATTACATTTAGTTTTCTGCACTTCAAAAGACTTGTTCTGCAATTTTTCCTTGCCTTTAAAGATAGCAACTAGAATGCTCCCAGTGTGGGAGCCTTTGCTTTTAAATGCTGCAGCAAGCGTAATACTCACTGGGTGAACTTGGAGTTGGCAAAAGCAAAAGCTGGGGGGGATGTACGGGAACATGTGCTGTCCTTTGTAGTTCCAGTTCTTTTAGAAGCACTCACAAATAGCTTTAGTTTCTTTAGCAAATACAATGGCATCATTCTGGGCATGCCTAGTGGAAGTGTTCTGGGGCTAGTAAACTGTGAACAAACCTGTTTGCATTGCTGCACGGCACAGTGCAGCACAGATAAGCCCTAATTGTTATGCAACTCCTTAGCATAAGCTCCTGGCATGGCTCATATGCTTCCCTTGTACTAAGACTGTCCAAAATAGCAACAAGAAAGCATGTAACTAAAGACACAGCAGGAGTGTAGGAATTCACCCAGGCCTTGGATCTTAAAGATTGAACAATTCTTCGTTTCAAACCCTCCAAAATGCTAAGCATAATGTATTTTCTTCGGAGCTTCTTCAAGGTAAGCACTTTCAAACTTTTCCTGTTTGTTTGGTTTAGTTTTGTTTTGACAAGAGAGAAACTTGGATTTGCAGGCTTTGTGCAGGAGTGTAGAAAGTACTTTTCTTGAGAACTGATGTAAGCAAACACACTCACCAGGTTTGCAGTCTGCTTTGCTGTGTTAACATCTGATTTATAGACGGTGCTCGTTTGCAGCTGCCATAAAAAAAGAAGCACTTCTTGTGGATTTGAGAGATCCTTATATGATGGAAACCATGAAATTTATGGTCTAAGCTACATCCATCAACAGGGAGTTTTTAGCAATGAAAGATGCATTTTATGAGACAAATCCAAACCTTAACTTCTGATTTTATGATGATTTCCTGAAGTGTTTGTTGTATTTTACATGTGCCCAATTGAGCAATTGAACACTAACATAATTTAAAATATTTTAGATACAAAATACATTAGAAAATGTTGCCATAAGTGTGAGTTCATATGAAACAACCAGATATCTAACATTCAGTGGTGGGTATGCAACTTTCTGGGGACAGTTTCTTTTTGTGTGAGCCTGAGTAAGTTTTGTGACAGAGGCTGTGCTGCTGCCTGCTGTTGGGCTGCAGTAGCTGTGTGAGATCTGGGTCCCAGCTGTCACCCTGTGTGTCACCCAGCTGTGGCTGTCACCCTGCTCAGAGTCACAGCGTGGGCTGCAGGTCTTGGTAGGAGTGTGCACTGGGAAATGCAGAGATGATTTGGAGAAGTGTGGGTCAAAGGAATGAAAGTTTAATCAGATTAGGGAATATTGGATTATTCTGAGATCTAAAATGTTAGAATTTGAAGCTCAGTAAAGAATTACACTGACTTATAAGAAAAATGCTTAAGGAATAAAATAACTGTAGTGAGATGAATTCCAGATTCTCATTATGTTGTCACTTGCACATTTGCATGCCAGACTGCTTCTTGATAAAGTATGCTGCAGGATTGCAGCTGCAGTGGAAAGCCAGCAGTGAATCTCAACGCAGAGTTGCTCTGTGGAGAGCAACTGCTTTTTGAAATAAATATGAGAAAAATCATAATTTTGGTCCTAGGATATATAGCTCCAATTAGCACCTGCAACCACCTGATTGTTCATGGGAAACAAGTTGCACTCCTGAGGAGGTGAACCCCATTTTCAGCAGCCTTCCTTGGGGCATTGCATGGAACTGATCTTAAAAATTTGTTTACATTTGGGTTGAAAATAGCTACTTAGTTTTTTTTCTGAATTACATTGTTACTCTAAACACTGCATTCTTTGAGAGGTGAAAGTGAGGGACAG
The DNA here is from genome assembly GCA_013400175.1 of Phainopepla nitens. NCBI lineage: Eukaryota > Metazoa > Chordata > Aves > Passeriformes > Bombycillidae > Phainopepla > Phainopepla nitens. Next base: position 195,047 of record VXBQ01011428.1, on the reverse strand, counting down.
GAAAAATACAATGGGAAGGTTTTTCTCTGTTACTGGGATATGGCTATTGACTCATCATAGTTGCATACTTGATGTTATCACATGACAAGCCTTGACTTTCAAAAATTTTAGCATAAATCATGCTGCTAAAGTGTATGTAAATATCCTCCTTCAACGTGGGAGAGTATATACTTCTCAGCACTTACAAGAGTATATTTTTCTGTAAAAACTTCTCAGCACTTACAAGAGTATATTTTTCTGTAAAAACCAGTCATCTACAGTCATGAGTCTGAGAAAAGCAGGACTGAGTAAAACTGTTAGCTGTCAACTGTGTTATGGTGATTACTGGACTCATCCTGAATCATTTTGATGTAACAGCTTTGTGCCATCTCTGTTGGTTTCAGTTTGAGGAAGGCCAGTTCATGTCTGTGGATTTCATTCTGCATTCATTCATTAAATCTAACAGTCAGCTAAGTCAATCAAACCATGTCTGAAATGGAGGAAAAAATAACACCATTCTAATGCCAGTTTTTTCATTGTTTTCTGTTAAGTTTTCTTGAAATAGAAAGCCCTTTATTGAAAGCTTGCCAAAATACAGTGTATCTAGAGCTGTGTTTTAGAGGTCCTGTGCATATCATGCTGCACTCTGATGTTCTTGTGACATGTTAGAATGACCCAAATAGCTTGAAACGCAATCTGAGGCCTCAGCCATGCTTCTCAATAGGATTTTAGCTGCTAAAATCCCTGTTTCCATGCCTGAGAACTTTAAAAGTATCACCCTCATCTGACTGGAAAAAAAAAAAAAAGTAGGCTGGGCCAAAGAGCAATAAACCTGCCCTTGGCTTTGGGATGAATTCTGCTATGGCAGAGTTACTGTGGTGCCTCTTGTCTGCCTCTGGAATTGTATCAGCACCTTTGCTGATGGGAGGAGCAAGAGGGAGTGGAAATAGCATAAACGTGTAAATTATAAAAGAAATTTTAAAAAAATAGCGTAAACTCCTGCTGGGAAGCTGGGGGCAAGACCATGGGGCAGAGTTGGTAGGAAGGAGCTCAGGAGCCTGTGTCTGCCCCCGTTTGTGTCTGGTTCAGGGCTTTCCTAGCACAGGACTGAGTTTGCAGCACACAACTCCATCATGGTGCCTTTCAGACAGGCACAAAACTGCATGAACATCTGATATTAGGAGGTTGATTGTTACATCTTTGCCAATCAAGTTTTTTTCTCCCATAATAATCAGTTTAAAGGCTTAATATTTTTATTCTTGGTTTTCCCAAGAGAAACAGAAACAGGTATTGGAGTTGTCAATGTGCGAATGCATGGGTTTAGCTGCTGGTTTTTCTCACTTATTGAAGTAATTCTCTAATTAAAATATCCCATGTGACTGTTCACTTGGTATGAAAATATTTGATTTTGACTGAAAATACGCAGAAATCAAACTGTAACTCCTTATTGAATGAAAAGCCATATAAATCAACCATAATTAGTTGGTTTTTTGAGAAGTGTGACAACAAAGTTTATGGAAACCTGTTCTTGCTTCCTTTAATTTTAAAAGCAGAAAATGCTGATTAATACTGCTGTTTTTTATAATGATGGCCACAATAAGAATCATGTTTTCATATGGCATGGAGCATTTCAAAACAGGCAGCCTGTTGCAGTCATTTCCAATTCCTCTCTAATGCCACTGCTACTGCAGTAAACAAGGCACGATGCAGATTTGCCACTAATACCTTTAATGCCTCTAAAATAGTACACCTATTGTTCTCTCTGAACCAAAGCTCCAGGCCACTAATACCAGCTAAACAGTTCCTGGCCACTTTAAAAGGGCAGTGTATGCCTGAGCAGGGGTGGCTGTGTCACCAGCTGCAGACAGAGATTTTGGGAGCCCTGCTGCTCCTGTGGTAGGAAGCAGCTGCAGAGCTTGGAACGTCCTAGATTTGTATCTGATTCTGCATTCAAAGTATTGTACATTTCTCTCTCCTTGGCCATAACTTTCCTTTAATTCTGCTCAGAAATCTGTGTCATCCCCCTGCTTTGATTTGCAGCCCATCCAGCTTTGACTTTGGATCTGAACCAAACTTTGCTGGTTTTCTCTTTAAGCAACGTGCCAAACTCAGATTGACATGAATTGAAGTGAAGAATTTGTTCACAATTTTATGTCTTTCTCTGAAGGAACTTTTGTTCTGACTTAAGAAATCAAGGACCACATTTGTACTAGTTTTAGGTCTTGAATGCTTTTCACTGGATATTCACCTATCCTGAAACTTCAGGTTCCCCCCTAAACTTGGTGGTTTAATTCCTTTTATGTGACCATCAGTCTTTTTCCTGGGCTAATCTTGATCTCAGCCTTGGCACCTGTAAGATACCTGTGAAATGAGCACTAAAATACTGCCGGGTTATTCTGCTCCAAGGGCCAGCTCCTTTTTCCCTTCAAGTGAAAGAGCAGAGATTTCTTTAAAAAAGTCCTGATTTCAGTTGGGCCTGTGCCAGACATTTAACAGAGGCAGGGACCCTGCTGAGCAGACATGCCCTTGGAAAGTCAGAATGTTTCTCATTGGAAATGTACCTTGTTATCTACAGAAGCTTTGGTTCTGTTGTGTGCAGTTGTAACATTGCTGCTGCGTGGGGCCATGTTTGACTGTAACAGATTTGGCTGAAAAATGGCTGTGGGTATTTTAGGTTTTATGTGGATAATTCAGGTTTTGCCTAAAATTTAGGAATGACTGTAACACGGAGCTGTTCTAAATATGTGTTTATCAGTTGTTTGTCATCTAATCTATATGATGTGGTATTTAAATGTGCTCTTCAAGTGTGCTCAGCTGTTAGGCCACACAGGTATCTTAACCTGATCTTTGGCACCCTGTGAGTGTGTGGAAGTTCCAATCTCCTGGCCAGCGAGGTCACCCTGTACTCTGGGATTTCTGTGCACTGATGCTGCAGCTTTCAAATAGCAACAAAAAGTATCAGGAACAAACAGAACATTTCAGCTGGCTGGGAACTGCTTTCTTGCAAAACTAGCTGAAGAAGACTGTCAGTGTTTACTTAATGAACTTCTTGTAGCATAAATTAAACCAAGACAGCATTGAGCTGGAGCTAAAGTGACAATCCCAGAATGTCAGCTTAGATCTTACAGTAATGTCTGCAGCAACTCATACTGCCTGAGTAACAACTCTGCAGGTCATACCAGAATACACACCTCTTCATTGAAAACTTAAAGAAGGTTGCTAGAGTCTCATTTAATATGCAAAACAACAAATTTGAATGATTGCAGATATGGTTGTAAGAAGCCCTGGTTTATATTGGCGTGCAGAACGGGTATTGCAGTCAATGCTGTGAGTATTTGTTCTTGCAAAAATACAGAATGAATTTTACTAAAGTTTTTCAGTGTTTTAAAAAGTCAGCTGTTTTAGGAGCATAGGTTCATGTACAAAATGCCTCTGTGAAGGTTTTGATTTTTTTTCAGGGGGACTGAAGCAGCTGTAGACAAATACTTTTCAGCTGAGGTAACCACAAACTCTAAATTTTGTCCAAAGAAAGTTGCATGCCTTGACTGAAGTGCATTTTCCACTGAGACAAGCAACATGAAGGCCAGAGTTAAATTTTCGAATAATACCTTTGATACAAGGAAGAATGAAAGTTCACACATTTTATCCTTGCAAAGTCCTCTAAAAAACATTATGTCCCAATACTGAATAAAGCTGCAGAGTGTATGGCAAATCATCAGGATTGGGAATTTCTCATCCCAGACAGTTACATTGTACTTTCTTAAACCAAAAATGCTCTACAGTGCATGGCAATGGGCAGTCTTCATGCAGAAAAAATGCTTTAATATGGGAAAGAATGTGATGCCAGATGAGGGTGCGGGAGATATCCACTTCTGTATCAAAAGCAAATAAACTGGTGAGGTTGACCTAAGAGTTCACATATCAGTGAAATAAAATCAGCCTGAAAAGACTATTGACTGAAAAAAGGAATGAGGTTTGGATCAATTGTAGTTATTGGGTCAGGAAACAAGATGTCAGATGAGCTCTGGTTGTTTTAAGGCCTGCATTTTGCTTGGAAGAGGCTTAAGGACATATAAAGGGAAAGCTGGTATTGCTTTGTATGCAAACTATCTGCATAATGAAAAGACAGAGTCTCTGAAGCACTAATGCATCTTTGAAAGTAATAGAAACTGGAATTTATGGCAGCCAGGTAATTCCTGATTAACCTGCCTGCATGTGTGTACATTAAAAGGGGTGATGCACACACACTCTTCCTTATCTGAAATACTGCTGCAGGAGCTGGGTTGTCTTTATCCTCAATACAAGAGTGCCATTATCAGTCTAGGAGAGTGGAGGCAAATCCTGTATCCAAATTATTAACAGTTGCAATTGACACTTATTTCAGTATATATCAATGACTGTCAATTTTAAGGCAGGACAGATCCATGACTTACATTTCAGAGAATAGCCACTAAAATATAACAACGGTTAAAAATGTAACGGTGGTTACAATTATAAAGCATCCTTTGACAGGAGGAAACAAATATATCCATTTGCTCAGATGTTTAATTGAGAATCACATTGACTTCTTGGCCTTTAGGATCTGTTGTGTTTTGCACCTCTGTGTGTGACCACACACATTATTTGTAGCTTCCACAAAGATCATTAAGTCCAACTCAGAAAAGTACCCCCAAACCCAAACTCAAACCCAAAAACCAGCTAACCAACCAACAAACTTGGCCCATTAAGGAAGTACACATGAAAAGTGATATCCAAGAGGCAAGAATGGCTTGCTTACCAGTAAAAGGGTGGGGAAAGTCCTGAAAGTCTTGGTCAGCTTTTGTGTAATCAAAGCTTGTGTTGAGATCAAGATTTCCTGCAAGGTGGCCTTTGGTACCTTTTGGCCATTGGTACAGTTTCCCAAATCACCAGAATGATGACTTTGTTGGCTGTGTTCCAAAGAATTCGGCCTGCTTGGAAGTCACAATTTCCTTTTGCCTTCAGAGATGGAATCCTGCATGGCTAGAATAGACCTTGCTGCTGAGAAACTTCCAGTAACATTATTGAGGTCATACACATGAGGATGTAATTACTTAGATAATCAGAGTTTCAATTAACATGATTGCAATCTAGTAGCACTTAAATAGTGTTCCTTAAGAAAAGGATTTCACCCTGTACACAGCCTATACATGACGAATGAAAATCTGTATGATTAAACCACACCACAAAGTTAAACATTACCAGAACTTATATACATAGCCTTAGGTTCAACTTTTGACCCCACAAGAGTTATTGCCTGAATGAAAATCCCAGGAGACAAGGCAGGAATTTGCATCAGATTAATTGTCAATGACAATGTTTTTGTGGTTTTATGCAAAATGCAAGAAGATTAAAATAATGAACAGTGCCTTGCAACACGCAAGCACTCCTTGGCTAGGTCAGCCTTCTTCCTGGCACCTCAGCCAGCTGGAGCTGGAGCCTTTGGAGAGGTTTTAGATAATCAGCTGAGCTGCCTCACAGCTGAAGCAGCATCTTTCAGATTCCACACATAGAAATAAGGTGAAATACTGATTCTCTCTTCAGACTCCTTTCTTGCCAGGGTTGAAGGTGGAAATTCAGGCAAGCCTTCCTCTGGCAATGAATGACTACTCCTCCTCTTCTTCCTTCCTCTTCCTCCTCCTCCTCCTTCACACTTCTAACACTTCTCTGTGTCAAACCCCTCTGCTGAGCCTATTTTCTACACTGATGCTAAATAGGTAGGGGCTAATGAGCAATCTGTTACTCTTGGAAATCTCCCATGGTAGGCGTGCCACAGATACACTTGGCAAGTTGGGGACAGTGTTTTACTCTGGGTGAAATGCTACCTGGCCATATATGTGGCCTTTCTGTAAAACAGAGCAAGTGCTCTTTCTCTTCAGTGCAGTCTCACAAGCATCTTTGCTTCCTGCTACTAACAAATTCTCCTTTTAAAGCAGTTTTGTGGTCATGGAGGGCCTCAGACAGAGCATGGCTCTCTCTACTGGCTGAGACTTAGCATTTTCAATAGACAACTTTCTGATCAAATTCCTGATGTGGCCAGTTTTCAGTACAACTTCAACAAGTCTCTTTGTAGCAGGTGAGCATCAAGCCCTCTGTATTCCCTGTGGCTTATTAAAGAGGTCAAGTATAATAATTTAAGGAGCATATAACCAATTGTATAAAGAAACCAAAGTTTTAATAAACATATTTTGAAAAGCAGCAACAACAACCACAAAAAAATTTGATGTATTTTCAGATGAATATTCAGAAACTAACAAATTAAGATTGGGTTGAAAAATGGGTATTTCTGCAATTCTGGGAAAGGAAGAAAGACTTTCACTTCATGGTGTGTCCTGTAGTGAAGGCAAGCTGCTGCAGTGTATGCAAGGATTGATTTCTTGTCTGCTCCTCAAATTCTAGCTTATATATAGATATATTCCAATTTTTACTTTGACATTTTAATGGCAAATATATGTCATTAAATGGTATTCGGGATATTCTTTATGTATTTTCATGAGAATTAAGTTCCATGAGTTGAAAGTCTAAGAGACCTTATGGTAGTAATAGTATAAAATGATAAAAAGGCACTGAGATAGTTTGAATCAAGTGTAAGGGTAATAACATATTTTCAAATTCAATCTTTTGTGCTGTCTAATAAGTGGGTTCTCTCTGTTGTTTTTTTAATTATAGATTTCAGTTAATCAAATGCCATAATGTCCCAGCAATAGAATCTTAACAGATGTCCCATGATAAAAAGATTCATTCTAGCTTCAGGAGAGTCTTTTGAGACAGGTGGCTTTACATATTTGTCACCACTTACAATGAAGACAAACATGTCTTCAGAAGGAGAGTCTGTTCAGGAGGTTCTCTTCAGACCCTGCAGAATCACCCCAGCCACCTCTCCTGCCCACAGTGAGGGAGAATGAGACAGCTCAGGGATTGATGGGCCAGCAAAAGCTGCTCCTGTGCCTGGGTAAACAAGAGAACTGAGCCTGCATAGAGCCACTGCTGCCATGCCTGTGCTCCCGCCCTGCTGCCACCCTGCTTTTGGCTTGTGTCTGCAACTGGTGCAAGAAAAATTGGTCTGAATTTTGAAATTAACACTCCTGAACCAGCTTTCATTTCATTTTGTTTAGTTTAGTTTCATTTCATTTTGGAACAGCTGGCTGATTTATTTGAGAAGACATGTAAATGCTACCTTATTTCAATTTTGATTACCTTCAGAAGAATCAAACTATTTGATTACTTTTCACTCATTTATGAAATGAAATAGTTTTCTGATCCACAGCAGAACATTTAATAATCTTACAGATAATGCTCTGTGATTTCTAAATGAACATGGAAATTACTTGTGAAATTCCCTTTATAAGTTTACAGCAAAGCTGGTCATTCTGGGCTGCTATAACAATATACACATAATAATGTATGTAAATATGGAATATACATAAGGTACCCACTCTTACATTGCTGTAACCCACCCCTGCACCCCAATAAAGTTCCGAGAACAAATCCTGGCTGTCCCTAGGAAAGCCAGCGCTGGGGCCTTGCAGTCCCAGGCTGGCTGTTGCTGTGGAGGTGAGCAGTGCTGGCCTTGCCCTACTGCACAGGCTGGGATTTTGTTTCTGGGTTTACTGCCAGTGTAACAGAGCTGACAACACCGTGTTAGTGGAATCAACCAGATGCCTGAAAATTTTTGTGCCTCTGCCTCTTCTTCCTCCTTTGCTTGCCCTCCAAATGCAGCAGCGAATGGAGAAATGAGCCCCATGTAGAAATCAGATGATTTGCTCCCTCAGCTCTTTTTTGTCAGCGCTGCTGTTGCATTCTGCCAGCTCGGCAGGTTCAGCTGGAGCCGGCGGGCTCGGGGCTGTCCCTCTGCTTTGTTCATCCATTCTGCTGATGCCTGGGCTGTCTGTGCCGGGGCACATCTGCCTTGTGCATCTTTCTGCTCCTGGCTCTGAGCTGTGAACTCCTGGAACAGGATGCTGTACACAGACAGCTCCCAAAAGAGCAAAAGAAGCCAAAGTCAACTTGTGCTCCTAGAAGTCTTACTTTATGTGAAGAAATAATTTAAGACTCTTGCTAAAATCCTTGGCCTTCCACCCTACACCTGGCCTCTCTCTGGTACTGCAGCAGGCAGTGAGAGCAGGGGCCTTCCCCCTTGTGTTTGGAGTGCTGTTTCCTTCCTGCTGTTGCTGGTTTGATGCCTTCAGCTGTCCATCATTCAGGCACCATAAGGTAATATAACAGGTCTCTGCCAGAAAGCCTAAAAGAACTGTAATAGTTGCTATTTGCAGTACCCTTAACTTTTCCTAATTAATTTCCTTTTTTTTGTCCTTTTGTTTTTGAACCCCTGTGGCATTTGTTTCTCAGCAGGACTTCTGAAATAGGCCAAATCTTACCTTGCTTGCTGTTTGTTTATCCAAATAATGAAGGCTTTTGTAAAAACAATTTGTATCTGATCTTGGTGTATCATTCATAGCTTTCCTAAGGCTGAGTTTCCATGACAACTAATTAATAAAGATTAGCTTTTCTTATGGAGTGTAAGACTCAAGTACATCTTGTTTCATGATGTAGATAATCTTGTTTTGGAGACTGGGTCTTGTCACAGAGATGCCACAGGCAATCTTTTCTGATTTACAGCCAGACTTGGATGACCATTCGGGGTGAAATCTTTCAGATTTCAGTTTTTATTTTCCCAGTTTTACATTTATCCACTTGCTCATTTGTTTACCTGTCCTTGGTAGGTGAGAGTTCCGCAATCTCTTTTGGTTTCAAGGCCATAGAAAGAAAACACACTTTTAAACTTTTGTTAACTTTAAATTAGCTGAAGAACAATCCAGATCTACAGATAAATTATGTTAAAACAGAGGTTTTTAGTTGAAATTCATGCAGCTATATTGCTAATAGTATAAAAAGGTGTCATAACACAGTGTGATATAATGCTTATATTTCCTTAAGATAATTCTTAATCTATAACATACCTGCTATATTATTAAAAAGTATTATTGGAACTTCAAAAGCAGGCTGGATTTTGAATTGTTTTCAGAAACAAATACTTTTTGTTTAATAAGTTTCATACTTAAGCTTTTCTCAACTGTGAAGTTGCTGACAATGCTGTTATTTTTGATTCATGGGAAAAAGAAAGACAGGGATCAAAGCTTCCTTATTCTTAAGGACTTCTATGATCAACTGTGCTTGGGCATCATCTGCTGTGTGTTTCAAACACTCTTGAGTGACATTTGCCTGAATGGGAGCCCATTTGTTTTTTGTAAGGGTGAGCCAGGGACAATGTGATGTTTTACACTTGATTTTACTCAGATATCTGACCAACCTGGAATTCATTTTGTTTGCTAAAAGAAAGAGTTTTAGCAGAGGAGGGCTTTAGATAAAATCAAAGATGGTGTGCTTCTGTCACGTGAGAATATAAGCTTTACGTCCATGCATTTCTTGTCTTTCTGGATCAAAACTCAACCAAACAAATAAGAATATCTTAAGCTTTGGGTTTGATCTCCCTTTCTGTCTGTGCCTTACCTTTTTGAATCAGTGCAGTACTTCTTGGCAGTTCTTGAAGTTATGTCAATGCCATGTTAAGCTATGACAAAATTCTCACAGTGAAAACAGTGCAGAGCTATGTGAGAGTGGAGCAGCACTCCAGTGACTGCTCAGGAATTACCTTCAGCAAAAGGCTCTGCTTCATCTTCACTTGTGTACCTCTTTATTGGGCAAAGCATTTTCACATGTGAAATCCTTTTTACAGCTGACGTTGAGTTATAGACTAGTTGGTTTGGCTGCATCTTTCAGCAAGCCAGCAGGTACCTGGTGATGTGCTCTCAATGACTGAGCTGCATTTTGTCTGTTATAAACCCTTTGGCAAAAAGCCAGTCGTAATAAGATCTGGAAAAAATCTCTCCTGAGTAGATTTATTTTATCCTTCCTTCAAAAGAGCAGGTTCTTTCACTAGGCTTGCAAGCAATAAGCAAGACCTGACTGATAAAACTCTTTTCCACATGGTCTCTCTGCAGCCATTCAGTGCTGCATTCAATTTGCATGAACAGTGCCAAGTGCTTTGGTGCCCTACAAATGAAGACCAGGCTCTTCAAAGCTGAGACAAAAGCCAAGACCACCCACATTTAGGAGGAAACCTGCATTTGCAAGCTGAAAATAAGCTGATGCAGCATATGTCATCATGGGGCAGTGCAATGGGCAGAGTGGTGATAATGTGGAAGCTGACCTGAAAGGCAGTAGGGAATGGGACTGTGAGAAATCCATGGAGAATCCTGTCATTAACTGTAGCACAAAGGTCTGACTCTTGCCAAATTCTCAGCATCTGTTTTTAATGCATCACATTTAGTCACTTCTTCTTTGTGTCAGTATTTAGACACTACCAGTGAGCAACTGAGGAGTAGCCAGGGTTGCCTTTCTCCAGATGAGCACAGCTGGATTGTGTCCTGCAGGGCCAGGTGAAGCTCCACTCCAGAAACTGTTCTAGCCCTGGGTTTTATTCCCTGTGTCAGCCACGGGAGGAGACTGATGCCAGCGGGATGTCTCTGCGCCTCTGAGGCCGCAGGGAGGATGCCATGAAGAACAGCTGCAATCCTAGAGAGAGAGAGAGAGCAGGGCTAAACCTTCACCCAGCCCAGGGCAGGGCAACAACAGACGTGCCTTTACTTCCAGCTGCACCTCAGATGGCCTGTGGCCCAGCCTGTCTCTTTCCTTGCTGTGCTCTCGTTGCCTAAGCAATACCTCTAAAATCCCTAACCAGCACGCTAAGTATTTGCATGTCTTGCCAGGAGAATTAGATGTCAGTGTAGAACACAATTATCTTAGAGGGAATTTAACCCCTCATTTATCTTAAACCTTACTTGTGGGACTCCAATGCAAATAGTGGCATATGGTCTGTCAGTCAGTTGTGTTTGTTCTGGGTTTGTGACACTGGCTCTGGGCTGATACTTTTTGAGGTGTCACTTGAAAATATGTGAACTCTACTTTTGTTTCACAGTGCCAGTGACTATCATCCTCCTGTTCTCCCCCTCATACCTTCTGTTTCTATTTTCATACATCTCTGCTGTTTTAAGGCAAACTTTCCACATGTTTTTGACTTCAGGAATTTGGTGTTTCAAAGAAATTAACACTAGTGCTTTGTGCAAAGAACCACTTGAGCTGAGATCTCTGTGCGAGTCCAGAGACTGCTTTCCGAGTAAGAAATATGCGGGAAATACTTCTTGTTGACAAGATTATGTCCACTACTGTTCTGAAGAGCTCATTCCGAATATTTTGCACTGGAAATTTTACAGAGTTAGAAGTTCTGCATTGTTCAGAAGAGAGGCTTTTCCTCATTTTGTAGATGGGTGTACTTATTCTGCCTTTTCTTATGATGGGAAACATATAAGTCCTCCAGCTTTAAACATTTTAGACTGTTGGAATGTGTCCTGCTTCCTTTTACAGGGACCTTTTCTTCAGTCTGAACAGTTTCTTGAACAAAAGTACATATCCAGTTTTGGGCACGAGGAATTGATGCTAGGTTGAAGTAAAGAAAGGATCTGTAGGCACAAGTCACTTGCTGGTATGAAATTTGTCCCCAAGTTTGTTAAGAAAGAACAATTTCTCCTGCTGACAGATTTAGACAATTTACATATGATTTTCAAAAGAGACTATTTTCAGCAGTGGGGGATTAACAGGCTTCATTTCTATGCTTGGTTCATTCTCAGCATGAATTTACGAAGAGCCTAAATTATTTAAACATAAAAAGCTTTGGCGTTAATCATGACACAACAGCAGATGTAAAAATTGCCGAGCATTCAGTATCAGCCTGAATTACTGTCTTCTGCAGGGCTGGCACCTCACATATTATCTCACCCTTCAGAACAACTTGTACTTGGAAACAAGTCCTTGGGTATCCTGAATCCTCAGTGGCAGCCTCCTCCCCTGAGGGCAGGGAGGAGCTGGATGAGGGCCTTGGCAGTGGGTGCTGCTCCTGGGTACAGGGAGCACCTGAGGCCTGGGAGCACAGAATATGGGGGCAGGGGCCATTGGGCAAAAGGTCTTGGAAGGAAAATGTCTTTTTCTTATGCATTCTTGTACAGCACTGCTAAACCTGGGCTATGTTATTACCCATGTTTAAAAATGTATTTATCATCTTTAAAATGGCAGCATATTTGCAGGTTTCCACAGGTAATATTTACTTTGACAACAAAAATTCTCCATCCTGCTGGTTTTTTTTCTGAAAGAGACTTTTAATCATGGAAGTAGAATAACCTTTGCTCTCTGAGAACAGTATTCATCCTATTCCAGTCATTCTAATAAATGAAGCTTTCAAGAAAGAAGAAATAAGACTTTTACTTCTGAATCAATAGGGACCTTTTTTGCCCCAAAAGTAAGGGGAACAGAACACAAGGCTGTATTCTTGCAAGTGGGATACTATTAAGCCCCACTGAAGCAAGAATTCAGTCTTGGAAACAACTGAACCTTTTCAGATCTTGCTCTTAGTCACTTTCAGTCTTTGATACAGAGGTATAACATTATTTTTAAATTATTTGAAAATATTTAGGGCTTGTTGTACAACGTACACATCATACAATGTGTACATTGCAAATTTAAGCTGATTTCAGGAGAGTTATTTTTACCATGCTCTTGGAGGCTCTGGAAAGGAAAACTTCAAAACTGTAATAATCTATGGGAAGAAAGGGAAGAATTTGAAAGCTGTATTTAATTGCTTAAACTTACCAAAAGTGTGTGTTTCCCTGTGCTGGCTTGTGTGTGTGTTGTGCTGCTTTGTTACCAGTTTATCCTTATGGCAGAAGTCGCTCTAAGAAAGTGTGGTGTTGGTACTTTGCCCCTTTGGGATTTCCAGTTTATTCTTGCAAACATGAACTGAATGAGTTCACCCTCCTTGAAAAGCTCTGTCTCCTTGGCAGCACCAAAGGGAGAAAAGGTGTTGGGAATGCCTTTACAAACAGAGAGCTGCTCTACTTCTGCACATTCTGCTGCCAGCCAAGACTTTGGAGTGACTGTGCCCTCTCTGTTCTTGCTGCATCATGGCACAAGCCTTGATACTTCAGCCAGCCTTTTCCTGCATGGATAGAAACCACTGTGCCAGTTCTGACTGCTGGTGATCACTGAGATGATTATAAATAGAGTAAATGCAAAATAGGCTCTCATGTTTTGAGCAGCAGAGGATATTGAATCTGCTTGTTGCTTTTGAATAATATGAAGGAGGCTCTGACTACAGATGTTTCATGATCTGGGTGTTTCAACAGCAGATCACGCTCTTCAGGTTCCTGGTTTTTAGATCATCCTTCTCTTCTTGCTGCACAGACAAACAGCTTTATCAAAGATGACTTTTGCAGGCTGCTTTTTACCAAGTATATCTCTGCAGGAGATGCCTGCAAAGGTTCTCATCTATATGAAGTCTCCATAGCTTAAAACATAGCAGGGCTGATAAAAGGGTTCTACTTGAAGAGCAATGGTTGTATTTGTTCTATGTCTTGATCATTGCTCAAAGTGAGAAGCTCCAGTATGCTCTCAGTGCCTTTTATTCTGTTGAAAAAAAAAGAAATGCTGTGTTCCTCTTGAGACTTGAGCCTCAATTACTTCTTCCAAGAACAGTGTATTAAACTGCTGGCTCCTAATCCTGATAGCTTAAAGACAGGTCCTTAGAGGACACAGTGCACACGTGCTGCAGTTTGATGTACCCATTTGTATGACTTGGTCATGCTTTTCAGAGTCTCACAGACAACCTTGGCCTCAGTTCTGCAGATCTGTGAACTGGAAGTGTGTGACCCATTTCTGTCAGAGAATCTCCACAGACATGCTGCCATAGAGCTGAGTCTGAACCAGTGTGTCCTGACTGTAACACAGAGCAGTGATGCACAGCTATTGGCACACACAACACACAGAGATGAACAACTTTCCTGTGAAGTTTGATACAAAAATGTAAGCTAACCTACAGGAAGCACTGTCAGGGCTTGTATCTGAAATCCCTCTTCCAAAGAAAACAGTGGAATAATGTGATGTTTGGATTTTCCTTTTTAGATTGCTCCTTGAACTGTTTGGATTTTACAGTACAAACCAAGGCAGTAGCAGCCCAGCTGCCAGAGGGAAACCTTCAGTGGGAGGTGGTATCCTATTTAGGAGTGTATCAGCTGCCTGTGTCCTCTGGGTAGAATTCTTCATTTTATCCTTTTGCACTCGTCTTCCTAGCTCTATTCCTGTTGTCAGGGATATTGTGGGGATCTTTTAGCACAGCAAGGTGTTCTCAGTGTGGCCTCTCCAGTGATGGACAGCTCCCTGTGCCTATTCTGGGTGGTTTGTGAAGTGGGAAGGTGAGAGGGGATAAGGATGGATAAGTGGACCCATGTCCAAGTATAATGAGGTTTTAGCTGCTGGGAAGTTGATTGGTTACAATAAAAGTTGGCTATTTCAGTACTGACATAGTAGTAAATATTGTAAATATTGGATGGGAAGTGATTCCTGGTGTTGCCCTGAGGAGCTGCTGTGGTGACCCTTTGATTGATAGAACTGGCAGGGGCATATTGGTACATTAAACTAGCAGAGGCTACTTGGAGTAATCTACAAAATGCAACACCTCTGACATGATGGCCTCTGCTTGGAAAAGGAGAAACTGCCACTGAAAGAGCATCACTGATGGATGCAGGAAAACAGAACTGTTTATAGGGCTGTGGAAGTGTCAGACATTTTGAGGAAGGATAGGCTAGAAGCCCAATACAGCCTTATGGGGTGTTTTTGTTTAGCTTGATCTTTTTAAAACACAGTAGAGAAGACAGGCAGGTGCTACCTTTCTGGTTTGGTAAATATGGTAAATGTAAGGTAATGTAAATATAAGTGCATAGTGCACTTCTGGAACTCATTTCTGCATAGCAGAGCCACCTACCTGCAGAAAAAAACTTCATGGGCAGCCCATTTCTGCCAGTCAAGGCAATAGATAGGAATCTGGTCTTAAATCCTGATGGAAGAGTGTCCCACACGGCAGCTGCCCAGACATAGTTAACCAAATAGCTAATTGGCACCAGCGTGGTGATCAAGCAGCTGATTTGACACAGAGCAATAGGCTAAAACTTTGAGTTTTGTTTTGGAGCTTAGAGGAACTGTGAAAAAGCAAAAAAGAGAATAGTTTGGAGGAGATCCAAGGGAACAGCGAGAGACAGGAAGTATCAGCTTTAGCTGCTGTGGGTTGAAGCCAGAGGAAGAGGGACTGTTACAGTGCCTCCCTTGTGACAGAGAGAGCAGTGGTTTGGATGTGTGTGCCAGCCCATTGCTGAGGAAAGCACTGCAGAGCTGTGTGTGAGCTTCTGAGTACTGGTGCAAGAAGAATGAAGACTGACAAAAATGTTGGGGTGTAAAAATGGTGCTGAGTTGGCTTTGGCTGCAGAGTTGTTCCTTGGGTTGTGATGGAGCCCTGCAATCCCAGCCACTGAGCGTGTGGTTTGCCTTGGAGCTCCCAACTCTCTCAGGATGCCTGAGGAAATGTTCCTGTTACTTTATGACTTACTGCTGCCACTCACTTTATGACTTACTGCTGCCACACAGCTGGTACAATGGGCTCAGTGCAAGAGAAGAGCATGGGTTTGCCCACGAGCACATTTTTTGTTTGGATTTTTCTCTAGTAATAGAAAAAGATCTTCCTGCTGCTGATAAATGACTGGAAACCGAAGACTACATGGACTTTTCTGGGAAGATCCGGAAAAGAAGTGAATCTATCAGAGAAGTTGAGGAAGTGTTTTCTGGAGTACTGTTGCATAATCTTGCATGTTTTTACATGCTGTATTTTGACATACATTGTGCTTTAGATGATTATTACCCTGTGTTGAATTTCATCTTTATGGCCAGTACATTTCACCTGGAGTTGAATGTTTGAGCAAGTGAAATTCTGCCAAATCACTTTTGACTTTCACAGATCCAGTCCAAAGCTTTTTCCCTTCTGCCAAGCCCCATTCTTCAGTATGTCAGAAAACTTTATCTTTTTTACTCTTTTGGAGGGAAAGTTATTCTCTTTCAGTAAAAAAACAGCTGGGGTATTTGGGGAGAAAAGCAGATACCCAGCCCCTTTGTCAGCTGTGACTGAGGAAGTCTGGCTGCCCACCTTCCTCTGCCTTACGTCTATTCCCCAAGCTGCAATAAAATGCATCAGGATTTGAGAGCAGTGGGATTCTGAGGATATGCCTGTGCCATGAAAGCAAAGCTGTGCAGCAGCTGTTCTGGCCAAGCTGGCTTTGGAAGCTGTACCTGCTCCTCACTTACCTCTGCTAGGAGGCAGCTCCAGTGTGCTGCAGCTGTGAGCTAATGAACTTCCTGGGGACAGAGTTAGCACTGGGGTGTGTGGGTGCAGTCCCTGCTCAGCCTTTCAATCTGATGTCACACCATATGGGTCAGAGTTCCCTGTGAAAACCCAAAGAGGGACCATTTTTCACTCTTTCTTTGCAGGACCAGGGATATTACAGTCCTGTTTCAAAAGGTCTGTAAATTTGTCAGCGGGTCTGTGAAATCTAATGAGGTGACTGACTTCCTTCTTGACTGTGAGGGTGGTGAGGCCCTGGCTCAGGCTGCCCAGAGAAGCTGTGCATGTCCTTTCCTCCAAGTGCTCAAGGCCAGGTTGGATGGGGCTGGGGGCAACCCAGTCCAGTGGGTGACATCCCTGCCATTGGCAGGGGAGTTGGAAACTAGATTAAGATCCAACCCAAACCATTCAGTGATTCTGTGGTTCCTCCATCTAGTTTCCTTGGTCTTTTGAAGGGACAAAATTTGTGAATTTGGGACAACAGCTCCCTTTCTCCAGTGGGCTGATCTCATTTCACATGTAGAGTGTGAGCCTTTATGTGTGTACAGGAAGATTCTACCTGCCTGTGTAGTGGGGGAACCATTCTACTGTCTTTTCCCTCTGGAATCTACTCTGGGGTTCTCAAAAACAACTTGCTATGGCCAGGGCTTTCATCAATTTGCTCCTGTCTGTGTATGGATATATGTTGTACTATTGCTATTATTCTAATAATGCGTCTAACCTGAGTCTAACCAGAAAAAGCAAAATATTGTACAGAATAAGTTCAAGTACCTAACTTCTGGCAGGCCAAGAGTCTATGTAAGAGCCTCCCAGGACTTCCCGGTGTGATGAAAAGCTGACACTTCTCAGCATGAAGAAGGCTGGGAGAACACTAGCTTGGCAGCTGAGCAGGGACTGTAGAGTTACCTGGTTTACTGTAGAAGGGCAGCAAAGGAGCCTGAGATGGCCTGGTATGAGACAGACTAGGGATAAAGAAAATAGAGACCTACAGGGGAGAACAGGGGAGGTGAGATCCAGAGAGCCTAGAGCAGCTCCTCCCAACCTGGGGGGAGAGGAGGATGAAGGGTTGAGTGCCTGGTGTGATGAAGGTGCCTTTTTCCTTCTGTATGTCTTCTCATACCCTGGAGAAAAGCTCTGTCTCTGTGGGTGGACAGCTGATTGTAGAAAGCTTGTGCTTTCCCCTGGAAAGGGAAAAAAGAGCTTAAAAAAAGAGTTTAACTATGCTTCATAGCCCCAATAAACAGGTTTTCCACTCTGGAGGTTCCATCTGGAGCAATCCAAGATAGGCTTGACTACCTTGACTAGCTAAGACAGGACTGACTCCTGAGCTTTTCCATGCATCACCAGGCTGTCAGGTGGGAGAGCCATCCAGTGCTGGAGAGAGCTCAGTGTGGGCACACAGCTGGGCTCTGTGGGAGAGGTACAGGGACTTGTCACAGTTGGTGTTGGCTTCCTTTTCCTCTTTGGTTGTAGAGCTCAGCAAGGGGAGAGGAAGTCTTTCAGGAAGGAAATACAGCATGCATGATGTTAGGTCCGAAATGTTCTCCACACGTTCTGGTCCTCTAAATTTCAAATGTGTATGCAGGTGCTGGCAAATTCTTATCTAAGTAGCCTGAACCTCTTTCGTCTGAATTCTTGGGCTGGAGTCCTTGCAAAGTTGTTGAACATGGGAGTGAGATTTCTGCTGTGCCTGTGGCTGGCTACAGGATTTTTCGTTATCGGTACCACACAGTCCTAGGACAAGTAAAAACAATTTTACTGGGTCGGAATAATCCAGTTCTCCACTTCTGCTGGTCAGAATCATCCGTCAGAGGGAGCGCAGAGGGAAGAGCATCATTTCCCGAGCGGGAGCTGTGGCCGGGCTCCACCTGCTGCTGGCCGGGGCTCCCTGCACGGCGCCGCCGGCGCAGCCCCGCACCGCCGCTCTCACACCGCGTCGCGTCCGCTTCTCGTGCCCGGAGTAAAAACCACGGCAGAAAGGAAAACTGTCCTTCCTGCCCCTGAGCTTGCTTTAGGGCTCTCTCTCGTCTGGGTGATGTAAGTGCGTGGTGGTTTCTGCAGATCGCTTGTCACCTGTATGTGTTAGGAAGATTTGTATGAAGTAGAGTGTCTGCTCCTGAAAACTGCCTGAACGTTGGTTGCTAGCAGTCAGTCATCAGAATTAATTTTTGGGGGTTTCTGCCACTGGGTATGGAAAGATAACAAAGCTGAGTTCAGTGTATGGTGCAGCATCAGTGAGTGATTTTAATTAGTGCTGTTAAATAACACTGGTCTTAATACTGCTGTAGCTCACTGCAAGTATTCTTCAGAAGTGCTCATAAAACACTTGGTGCTGAGCAAGAGACACACAAAAGAGGAACACAAGGTAAAATTAATAATTCTTGTGCTAGCGTGATTTTGCCAAAAAGGAAAGCTGTCCTTAAATGTTAACTATTACCCCTTTTCCATGATACTTGCAGTACAGTTCAGGCTTTGTGCCTACTCACATGAGAGGGGCTTTCCATTTTGATTTTTTATCAACTCTTTCTTTTTCTGCTGTCTCTGCATGGAGCATCAGGACTTTGGATTATGAGAGTCTGGAAGCTGTGTAAACTAGATTGATGCATTGAGTAATAAATGCTATTTCAGACCACAAAGTGGCAGCATAAGCAATTTTATTGTCTCCCTCCCTCATGCAGTTTTCTTTATTATGCTACATTGTGCTTTTAATCATAAGCAGAGTACTTAATGGTAGCAGGCTGGGCTGTATACACCACAGTCAGGTGCTGGCTGGACTGCTCACATATCACTCAGGACTGAAATATTTTCAAAGCACTCACACTTGTTCTTCCAGTTCTGGGACTTGTTTGGGCAGAAATTTCTGCTTCAGTGCAGTTCTTGGTTCCTTTCTTGAGGGCTTCTTGGGAACAGGATGAAATGCTCAAATTTAGTTTTCTTTGAGATGAACTTGGGCTTTGAATGCAGTTTTTAACAAAGGAAAAGCTGGTGCGTTAAACTCTGAAGTGCACAACATCCTCAAATACTGTTTTTGAAGAGGAACATCCCCTCTCTTCCCCCCTACTCCCAAAACAGAGTATATAGAAAATGGGAAAGGCTGAATATTTCTATCAATAGAGTCGACTTATGTTCATTAAGAAAAAGGAATAGACTTTGCCCCAAGTCTTTTGTACCAACCAAATAACACATTCCAGTGTTGAGAATTAGGATATGACAGGTAGAATGGCAAACCATAAATATTCTTGTTTTCTTACTGCAGTCTGCTCCCAGTCTCTTCTTTATTTTTCTGCTTTCTGAAGTATGAGCCACTTGTTCCAGGTTAAAGGAGTTTTCCTCTGTCCTCTGTGCTGTCACAGTGCATTCCAGTCTGCAGTGACCAAGTGCTACAGTGAAAGCTTTCCCTGGAGCTGAGGAGAGTCTGGCATGAAGGAGTGGTTCTGGTGTGAAGTGCATCACTCCCACCACTAAGCTTTAGTCTTTATTTGGTGTTGAGAATTTTTCTTTCTCTCTTTTATCTTCTGATGCATCAGCATATCCTCTTTAGACCTTCTCATTATCTCCTGAAATTGCCCTGAGTTCAGACAGATAACTTAGCCCTTGTTTCCAAGAGGAAAGGGGGCTCTGGGTCAGCATGAACACTGTAGCACCCTGTTGGGAATGGTGGTGCAGCTGATCAAACAACTGTACCACAGAAGGAATTTGGTTTGCTTTCCTGCTGCACTCATCTTACATTTCCATTTCTCAACTGAACCTATACCATTTATGTTATGTTCTCCAGTCTAAACAAATATTTCAATTCAAGTGGTTTTAAAATTTGGTTTTGTTCCCTGAATAAATGAATATGGACAATTAATTATTATCATTTTAAAATAAAGCACAGCTGGGGCTAGGATTGCTTTTTGTCCTTGACCAGCAAAGCTGTGTTTCTATTAATTTTGAGCCCTTGCCAGTGTAATTCTGTCACCTAAGAAAACTTAACTTTCAGAAACCTGGCTTTGTATAATGAAGTTATGCAAAGAGCAGCTTTGCAAGAACCCATGTTGGGAGTTTATTAACCACAGGAATTATGTTATTGCTGCATTTTCATATAATCTCAAACTTCTGAGGTTTCCAAGGAACTGGGCAAATGTATTTGGGCACATACCTTTAGCTCACCTCAAAAGTAAAACCACAGCTGCAGTACCTCAGAGAGCTGAACATCTCTCAGGGGCTTGAGGATGAGAGCTGAAGGATGGCCTCCAGAGACCAGGCAGCTGCACTTTGCTTTTGTTCTGTTTCTAGCTATGAACAAAGAGTAACAAAGAGAGCAGTCCATAAATGCAGAGAGGATAATGTCCTTCTCACCACCTCAAGAACTTGCAAAAGCTTCATTTGGAGACAAGTTTTCCATGGAAACTGCTACTGTGAATAGAGCAGATTACTCTTCTGTTTCTTGAGGATGTGTATTTGTACTAAGCAGGGGTAAATCAAACTGCAGGGGTGTTGGCCTTACTTGTTCAGTTGGATTAATGTAGATCTGGTCTATGGGTATGGTTCCCAGGGCCAGAAATAGTTCCTGGCAGGCCTCATTCCAGAGTGCTGGGGAGCAGGAGGATGCCATGAGTCTCCTCCAGGGCTGTCAGCTCACTGACAGCCCCGTGGGGCAGCACAGGGCTGAGTTCAGAGCATGTCACCTCCTGTACCATGCCAAGTGATGAGTCTGTGTCTAAGCAGTTTCCTCTGATTCATCACTGCTTTTTGTTGGAGGCTAAAGATACTCCTTCATATAGAAGCTCAGTTTGAAGATAAGAAGTTGTTTGCCTTTCTCTCTGGTTGCTTTTTAGCTACTGCTGTTCATCTTGTAGCAGTTGTCACCAGCTGCTAATTTCTCTCCTCTCCCCTCTCTTATCACCTTCCTCTTTGCCTCCTCTGAAGGGCTCACCTGTGAGGAACTCCCTTAATTTCCTAGTGCTGATCACACAGCACTACTCATTGAGAAACACAAGCACAGACCTAGTTTGAAATTACCATGGAGCAACCCCTCTGCATATAAACATGAGGTACAAATGTAGGATTTTCTCTTTCAGCATTTGATCTTCCATTAATCATAGGTCTTCCTATGAAGAATCCCTGGTTCAGAGGCTCTGTTGTTTCTGACTGGGAATTGCATGATGAAACTCCTGAAGGGCACTTCCTGTGGTTCAGGGCTGTGTGCATGAGTGATTGAGAGGCAGAGACTTTGGGGAGAGCATTTGTAGGCTCCATGCATCTGTGTGATGTTTGTAAGAAATGGGTGGCTTTGCACATGGAATGTGGATAAAGCTGCTTGAAGGCAATGGACAGGGCACAGCTTTAGGTGTTCAGCTTTCAGAGAAGCCATGGAAATCTGTAGTACCAAAAAATACTGCAGTGTGCCTTTATTTAAGGCAGTGGCAGCAAGAATGTAGAGGCACTTTTAAGAGTAATGTTGTTTGCCAGAAAGATGCACTCCAAACCTTCCACATTGGTGCTCAGGATTGGATTATTTATCTGAGATTTCTTGAAACTATTTCTCTCTAACAACCTATTGTGTCAGAAGATCCTTTAAAAAATTCTGTCTTATGCAGTAAGGGTAAGTCACTACTCTAGTAGAAGAGAAACCAAGATATATAAAATGCACTCACACTCATTTTTCAATGTTGCTCTCAAAATAGGAAGCTGCATCGCAGACTTCAATCTGAAAAGTCTAAAATACAAGGACTTTACACAAAAAATCTAAGGAGAGCTAACAAAGACTCATCAAGCATCTTTTGAAAAGGGGAAGGTATTTCCATTTCTTTTATTTTGTCAGGAATTCAAATGTTAGCAACCATGTTGGGATAAAATGCTTTTGAAGAGATTGAGGAGTAAGTGTAGAGCCAAAAATTTAACATTGCTGCAAATGAACCTGTAAGTAAATATATACATAATATTGATTTAAGCATATATTGATTTAAGTAAATTTATATAAGTGAATATGTCTAAAAGTATACTGTGGCATGATTTATAAAGTTCATGTTGTGTTTGGTTAGTGTTGTGGATTCACATTGGATTACTATGCAAGGGTTATGAATAAGATGTGTTTCCCTCAGTGAGCTGTCCTGATTAATTATTAGTAGGGCAGTAATTGATTTGGCAATATTCCTTGTTATTGCTGAGCAGTATCCAATTTTTCCTTGTGTTTGCATTGTTGTGGCTTAAAAAAAATTGCATGACACAACTAGATGCCAAGTCAGCACATGCTTTTAGCCTGCCTTTCTAAGGTTGTGCCAGGCTTCTCTTGCTTTTATAGGAAAGAAAAGAAATAATAGTTACATGGTTACTCACTGGGGTGGGAAGGCTCTCACCCTCTTGTTTCTCAAGGGCTTTTTTCCCAAGCAGTCACAATTTAAAGCACAGCCCTGTCTTGCAATATTTAATTTGGTGGAGCTTAAGGATGCTTGAGAAAGGCAATTTCATTCAGCTCCCAGTCTGTGAGGTTCCAATTGTCTCCTCTTCCTGTGCCATTCCCTCCCCAGCAGCAGGAAACATTTTGGCACTTCCCAATGGATCCACTAATTTTTCTGCAAAACACAATCTTCACTTTATTCTTCTCAGTATTCTGGAAGCAGAGATGTTCTTGAAGCATTTCTAGCCTTGCCCCAGCCAGAGAAGTTAACCAGGTCCTCAAGTGTGGTGATGGAAGGAGTGAGCCTTAATCCCTGGGCTTCTCACTCTTGCACAATGGCATCGTTAGTCACGAAGAGAGAAAGGAAAGGTATTGGTCTCTGATCACTTTGGAGACACAAATCCCCAGTAGACATCAGTCATCAGCCTTTTCCAAGCCTGAAAACTGCCTCTGGCCTCTGACTTCTCCTGGTCTGGGAATAGAAGGAATGTACTTGGATCTGGTGCTCCACAGGAAATGTGTTTCATCTCTCCAAGTGTTGACTTGGTGCACAGCTAAGATTTTTTTTTTTCTCAAATGAAAAGAATGACCCTATGCATTTCAGATATGTGAAACTTCTGATATCAGAGCTTTAAAAAGAAATGTTGCAGGATACATGGCACGTGTCTTGTCTTCTTTTGTGAGTTCTAGCAAGAACTTTACAGCCAAGGACTTGTTCCAAAATCCAGATTCTGTGGAAATGAACACTTTCAAGTTTCATCTTGAAAGTTTTATCTTAATTCCTCATGCTTGTTCTACACCACATTAGATAAAGTTGGCAGCACAAAATCTGCAGTTAGATAAGGTGGTAGTCCAGTGTACCCTTGACCACACTGATCTCAGAATCAACCCTGCACTAGGGACCAGCTGGGTTCAAGTAGCCACTGATCTTGCCATCAATCTTGTTAATCTTTATATTAATTTCCATATGAACATAATCTTATTTTTGAGTTTAACTTCTGTATCTCACACTATAGCCTAGAAAATATCTCCTAGCTATCTCCTTTCCCTCTCCCTCTTATCTTTTTTCATCTTTCTCATTCTCTTTTCCCTCCTCTCTCTTTTGACGCTGCAGTTTCTTTTTCCTAGGAAAACATTAAATAAATTGTTGGTCTGTAGAGTGTGAAAGAAATACTGTTTTTTCTGTTTTCTATAATGGGACACCCAATAAGGTTGAACAGTGAAGCTCTTTTGTCTTTATTTTACCTCATGAAAAAAAACAAACAGGAAGATCTTCAGGTTTATCCCCAAACTATTACCATGCTTCAAAATATCAGCACAAGCATATCTAAACTATTTCCTGTCTATAAGCACCTTTTGGCACTTGAATGTTAGAACGTTATTCCTTAATAATTCAATATTACAGCCTTACTGCAGCTGCTATGAGGGCAGCTACCATTCCTTCATGGTCAGGATTTTTTTCAGCTCCTTGACACTTGAAGTCGTATAGGAGACATATGTACAATGGAAGAAGAGACAAAGATATCCAGGAGATTCTGGGAGCACATCCAGTAATACTTATGTCTTTAAAAAATTTATTCTATTTCTGTTATCCTCTTATTTCAAAGGACAGTGAATACCAATGGATTCACACTCACCCTGTGTTTGTGTTACAGATAGAAGCATTATGGCATAACATGTAGCAAGCCAAGGTAATGCTGGAAATCTGGCCAAGTCCAGCTGAATTTGTGTTCTTTAAATTGCCTTGGGTCCCAGAGGAGAGGTTAAATCAGAACATTGTTTATCTCAGCTTGGTACAGAGAGTTGAGCAGTGAAGCAGACAGAGCATTCTGCTTTGGAAAGAAGCCATTTATTCCAGTGACTAATGAAAACCAAAGAGGGCAGGGGTAAAAGTAGCAATTAGGACATGGGAAAATGTGTGGCTCATTTCAGAGTGCAAGGCTTCACTTGTACCTAGTTCAGTGCTGCAAGCTTGGTGCAAACTTCACTGTACAGTAACAAAGCTGAACATGTGCCTTACCTGAAGTTGTGATCATGTTCCTAATACCATACCTGTTTAAATTGAACCCCTCCATAAAATAAAAGGACATAAAATTGTGCAAGGATCCTTGGTAAAAACAGGCCTCAAGTAATTTCCTCACAATTCTTTTTTGGTTTTGTAGAAGTAAAAGAAGGGTCTTCCCCCAGTCCAGGAGGTCGTTCAGCAGTGCCCAGCAGGGCAGACTCACATTTCTTGTAAGGTGTACTCACTTCAGAAACCAAGAAGCGCCTGATGAGTAACGAGCAGGATTTTCTCAAAGCTTCTAGGTGGGACTGCTGGAGCCACAATCTGCCTGCCTCATCAAAGAGCCTTTCTGGTGAGCAGCGTGCTTATGGTGATAGCTCAGTGAAACACAGCTGGTGACTGAGCAGTGTTCTGCCAGGGCACTCATTTGCATCCAGTCTGCCATGCTGTCTGTGTCTCTGAGGTGTCTAATGATCACTTGGCCCAGCAGCCACTGAAGAACTGGGACAATAATCTTCTTTATCCAAGGAGGTAGGTAGAAAAAGAATTAATACAACTCTTCCTCAGCAGTAATTAGTGATATCAGCTCTGATGCTGCTGGGCCTGATCCATTATTTGCTTACTGTTAGCAAGGGGCGAGAGGAAGGTGGATTGCATGTGAAGGGTGGCTCCTGTCACCTTTGTCTGATGCAGTGACACCAGACTGAATTGCTGCATTAGATAGATAAGGCATTCAACAGATACAGATCTTCACGGCAACAAAACATTCCTGGGAGCCAGCTCCATGTATTTACAGTCTTAAAATTGGAGGAATTCTTGCAAACACAAAATAATTGAGGCAGGTTTCCAGTTTGGACTGTTGAATTGATATGGTGCTGTAACAGCTCCTGGATTTATAGCAATGTAGGCATTTCTGAACTGTAACCAGCAGAACTGACCTTCTCTTGTGCTGTGCTTGGTTGCCAGCTGGGTGAAACCATGACAGCTGTGAATGTGGGAATTGTTCTTTCCAGGAAGTTTAGATCATTAATATTAAATGCTTTGATATCTTACAAGAAAAGTTTCATGGGACTGCAGTGACATATCCTACTGTGGTGTCGTGTTCTTAGTGTTACTGCTTCTCTAGAGAGTATGACAATCATTTTGTGATGAAAATAATTTTGTGATAAAAAATTAATTTTTGCATAAAATTAACAAGAGCACATTTGGAGAAGGCTGACATTGTACCTGGATCTCAGTAACACTGAGAGCTGAAATAAACAAACACCTGTCAAGCTAATAGAGAACAACTCTATAATTTGCATCTTGCCAATCCCTTGTATTGGTGACTACAGCTCACTAGGGACAAAGTTCAACTCCTGCTGAAAACAGTGGGATTTAAATAGGGAGGTCCTGACAAGATCTAGAGTGGTATATGTGTACCAGACAGTTACATGTATATTTCTAATTTAAAAACATAAGTTGTGCATCTCAGCAAAGCAAAGATACTGGGCATTGGAAACTTCATCTATAATCCCTCTGACTTGGTCTGTTTTTATGGCTGATCTGAGTTTTCTTGGCTTTAAGTCATTGTTTTTTCTGGTTTATATTCCAATACCACTGATGTTTCAGAGTTTACACCTGATTGAGTGTCTGTTTTTCTCAAGGAAACCTGCAGGTAGAAGTGTGTCATGGCTAGCTCAGGTAACCCCATACCTCTGTACCTGATTAAATCTGAAAGCACTGCATAAATGTTGCATTCTCAAAGTCTGGCAAGTGCTTCACTCCTTGGCTGTTGAATTCAGACAGGCAATAAATGGGAAAAGCAGACAGTGAAAAATTAGTCTGTGTCATGAGCAGAGGAGTTACATACCTCAGAGATATTTTTAATACTATTTAAAATGCAGAAAACCTTGATATTAGTCTGTAGATACTGTGTCATCCTTTCACCACAGAGACTGCAGCACTTCTCAGAGAATTAAGTACTTTGGAAGGAGAGATCTGCTTGCTGAGAACCTTGAAATGAGCATCTCTGAAAACCAACAGCTCTATTTCTGAAGGCTTAAATCTGGCACAGGGGAATATTTGTAGTAGTTTTGGTATGGCATCCAAGAGAAGCCTCATGCATTTTTCCACATCCCACAGATACAAGGGTGGTTTTTTGTCAAGCTGTGAAAGTAGCCAATACAGAAAAAAACTTTGGGCTGGGCAGAGCTTTTTTTGGTGCTCTCAAAGTACTTGACCTTGAAGTTGCACTGATAGAAAAAGTTTATCTAATTGTAGATCCTGGTATAAGTTGATACAACAGGCTGCCCAGCTCTCTGCCATCTGGAATGTTACTGGGAGCCACAGTAAACTGCAGGGTGGTAATTCTTTCAGCTAATGTCCAATAAAGAGGGGATTTGGCCTCATGGCAAATCAGACTCTTAATTTCAGTCTGAGACTTCTTGACTGAGAAAGCTCTGTTGCTATTACAAGTCACATGGAATCCTAACACTATTTACAGCAGTGATCTTTTTAATTCCTGAGCAGGAATACATAATTTTAACAGGGTTGGTTGGGAATGGATCATAAGGGCAGTGATCTTGCAAATACTACTCATGTGCTGTGTCTTGGAACAAAAACCCAGGAGAGCACGATCCCTTTCTCTGAAATGTGCACGAGTGCTGCCTGGATGTGATGGCATTTGTCTTCCCTGAGGATACTGAGAGCAGAGGCACAGAGACATTTCTTAAAATAATAGGCTCAGCTGATGTGAAACCCATATTCTGGCTTCTGTAATTATTGAGTAGGCAATGCAGCAAGCTAAGATGGGAAATGGCTCAGAGCCTGTCCTGCAGAAGACAAAAAGCCAGGGGGATGTGGTCAGGATTGGTTCAGCGGTGCATCGCTAAGCCATTGAGATCCAAACGTCCCTCAGCTGTTGCAAAGTGAAGAGCATTCTCCACAGCCAAAGGACAGACTTGTGCAGTGGTGAGGCTGCATGAAATACCTGGGATTACTGGGCCAGAACTGGAGAAATGCTTCTAACACTATTACCAGCCTGTGGAAAGGTGCAATTTACAACCAAAGGGACTGCAGCTACATCCTGTGACAACTCCAAATGGCATTTAAATCCACCTCTCAAAACTAATTTGCTGCTATGGAGAAAGCAGGTGAAATCAAGAGGACGATGAAGGAGGACAAAATCTAATCAATTTAAAAATAAATGCAGATATTTTAGTGAAATGTGCTGTGATAAACAAGTACATGAGGAAATTTTCATGTCCAGGAAGTCCTGCAAATGAACAAGGTAGTGCAGGATTTTCAGCCAATGTCATATCCAGTCTGTATGACTTGCCCTTGCCTGATCATGTTATAGTCATGAGCCTTGTTTAGTGTGATCAGACACCATAGAGCTGGAAATCTTTAAAAGAAAAGGTGGTGTTCTTCCATTTTCTTACACAAACTTTTAAAATCCTAACACCTTATTTACTGGGAGGGCAAAGAAACAGCAGGGTTCTTGGCTGTAATCAGTGTCAGCAGAAGTAATGCACTTCTGTGTGTTTCTAGTTTCTCTAGTTAAAGTGTGACGTCTCCTGGTACATGAGTAAGTGTGCAGTCACTCTTGGAACAGGAATGGAACTGGGTCAGCAATGACAGAAAATACCTGTTTATGCAGGGCAGCTGTAATTAGTGTTGAAAACTTCATGTTCACTCACACCAATGCAGGGCAAAGTAATGGTTACAGAAAGAAACTTGACTAAAATATCGTGTTTGTCATTCAAGCTGGGTTTTTTTCTTCTTTGTAATGTGTTTGTTCCCAAGTCGACAGATGGAAAGCAGGAACATCTCATCTGCTTGCTTGGGTTTGTGGTATCCTGGTTTGTAGATGAGAAGTATAATCACAGCAGCGTTTCTGATCTTACCCAAAGCTTTTTGCACACGTCTGTCCCATCAGGGTTCTTACCATGCAGAGGCATGAGGTGGTTTGGTCATGTTTTAACAGTGAGGTCAGAGCAACTGAGGCTGAGGCTGAAGCCAGCCCTTTATTCGTGGTCAGTGCTGCACTGTCAGTGAGCCCCAGTGTCCCAAATGCTGAAGCCATCCCTCATGGCTCACAGTGCTGCTCCTGACCCTGGGCAGGGACAGGGGACAGCCTGTGTGAGCTGTGAGCACTGCGAGCACTTGTGTCAGTGGGACTGACCACATCACCAGGATATCCAGGGATCTGGGGTCAGGCCCAGGTCAGATGTCACATGTTTGACCCACTACAGTGAGAGGGTGAGAGCTCCCGGTTTGAAGAGCTGATGTAGTTCACACAAGGTCACTCTGCAATGTATTTCCTCTTACCCCAACCTGATTACCATACTTGAATTTCCACAGTTCACAGCAAAAAGTTTTGAATATGCATTTTTATAGGCAAGTTTTCCTAAGGAGGCACCAAGATTCAGGTCTCCGTGTTTAAAAACCTGTCCTTAAATTTCATAAACGAGGTTGCTTTTTGGCATCATCCTATTTGAACTTGTTCCTCCTTTGTGAAGTTAGAAAAAAGCAGCCACAGGGGACAGATGGATCTGTAGTTTGTTCCAGTTAGCTCAGTATCCTGTCCAGGAAAAGGTATAAAATTATGGCAAACATATTGTAAAGCTTCTCCTGAGTATTCTGTCTGCTCCTCTTCAGTCAGAAAGGCCTTTTAAATAGGGTTGTTTTAAATGTAGGGCTGGTTGTCAAGAGCTGGGCTGGCAATAGCTTTGGATTAGACTAGGTTGGACTAGAATGTTTGTTTTCAGAAGCAGAGCTGGGGAAAGGCAATTGTGTTGGTGAGTGCTGAAGAAAGGAGCATGGGATGCTGAATCCCTGACTTCCTTTCCTGGCTTTGTCTCGTTTATTGTCAAGAGCAGATCACATCATGTCTCTGAGCTCTTTTTCTCTGTGTGAAAATGGGAGTACTGACCTAAGGTGGAACAAAGCATGGTGTGAAGATGCTTGACATGTTAAAGAATGTCTTGTTCAGTTCAGAAATAGATTTGTAACAGTTGGGAGTCCATCAGATTCCATTCAGAGTCCATTCCCTCTGCCTCCCCTCTACACAATTATTCTAGGTAATCTAATCTTTTACAAAATGAAACTTGTCTTCATATTCCTCCAGTGGGCACGAACAGCAGTTTCCACTAAAGGAAATTCCTTAAAAATGTATGATGTTGCTGAAACTTCACAATATATTAATATAATCTAAAAATATCAGTGTATTTTACTGATAACTTTGTCCAGCTCTAATTAAGAGCTATTAAGAGTTCTATTTCACAGGATTTCAAACAAAGATCTTGTGACTACAACACAACTTTACACTGGAGTGCTCTGAGCAAAGCCATTAAGGCACTCTGGTATTTTACATTTTACATAGCTTTTTGGGATGTTTACCTTCATCTCTTTTTTTCATTTAGCTTACTGCCTTCAAGTCAGCTGACCTCATAAAAACAGAGGACACTGAAAATTTTGAGTGGCAGAAAAGTGGGTAAAGTTTAGGGTTCTCTCATGAAAATAACCAAAATCTGTATAACTACAGAATCACAGAATAAGCTGAATTGCAAGGGACCCTCAAGGATCATTGGGTCCAACTCCTGGCCCTGCATAGCACCATCCCCCAGTCACAATTAATCTCTGTACAGTAAATCTTATTGCTAAAAATGGGTCTGACACTCTTCAGATTAATTTGAACCTAAATCCTCCTTTAATAAATTGCTAGGACTATAATTTTTAAACCTCTTAAAGTTCAAGTCTTTGAAAAATGCAAAAGCTGTTAGGTATTTCAGCATTCCACCTCCACCTAAGCTTGTTGTGTGACCAAGTCTTTACTGGAAAAGCTACTATGTTCCTGTTAAAGGACATGTGAGGCAGTGGGCAGGTATAAATAAATTTATGAGCTTCTCCAGTGTTGCTCAGGAATAATTTTTAGCCAATTATTTTTTTTTATGTTGCCATTGTTACAAAATTGATTAGTGCTCCTCACTCAACTAATGGAATTGGCTGGTTCATTGAGAAAGGGGATCTTAGAACAATGATCAGCTTGGCCCATGAGGGATTTGCTGCAGAGAACCATTCACTTCTCCCTGATTGCAGGATGGGGTGCACAGACCCCTCAGGTCTCCTTGGCTGGGATACAGCAAACCCCCACAGAAATATGAAAAAAGGCTAAAAATCATTTCTTAATACCACACACATTCACAAACATGCAGGGCAACGAAGCCACCTTCTTCTTTCTCATCATCTTTTCTGCAACACATAAGTTGAAGTGTTTCCCGTTGTGATTTCTATGTGATTTCTGAAAAAAGCTGCAAAATTTAGGGAGCTGCAAGAAAGAATTGCTCAGACAAAGGTCCTTCCAGGGCTGTGCTGCTCTTCCACACTGTGGGAGTGTTGTCTGTCATTGCTGCTCTCCATGTGTGTCCTGCTGACATGGGGGATATTTTTGCTGTAAGCAATGTGTGTAAAACCATTAAACCTGGGGTTTATGTTTGATTTCCAGTAAATATTTGAGAAGCTTCATTTCTAGGGCATTCAACAGACTCTCCTAGCAGGGGAGAGAGTCTTTTCATATCATCTTCTTGTTTCCTTCCCATTTAATTTTCTCTTTTACTCACCTGCCCCTACCCTTGCTGCCTGCATGGGAGGAGCACTGTATTTCCTGCCCTGCCAGACAGCCTGGGCTGGAAGGCAGGAGTCTTTTGGGTGGCAAGTTTGGAGGCAGTGGGAATATCAATGGAACTTTTGCAGCTGTGGCATTGAAGACTGAGGAGCTCCCATTGCATCTTGCTGGCAGTTTTAAGCCCTGGAACTGTGAAATATCTCTGGTTCCTCATGTTAGAGATTTGGCTGATATAGATGACCAAAACTGAAGGTTCTCCGAGGACTGTTCTTTCACTTTGGATGTGAAAGGTCAGAGGATTTTTTACAGCTTTGATTTCAGCTATCTTCTTTGAAGAACAAAATGAAGACGATTTCGGGGCACATTAATTCCAGACACAGTGTGGTTTTACAGAGGTTCCACTCCAGGCAGCGGGAGCAAACGCCAGGTGAAACTCTTACAGCCTTGGCTTCAGCACTGCAGGAATTGGCATCAGTCTGTGCTTTTGGCTGCTGGCAGGAAGGGCTGATCCTGGATCAGCTAATTGACAGAGCAGCAGACCGGAGAATTCGGGAGAAGCTCTTCAGGGAACTTGATACCTTGACTCTGGCCCAGGCAGTGGAGCTGGAACCACGCATGGAGAGAGTGTTCCAGAAAAATTGCCCTGGGTTTATTTCAGTTCTGACAAAGCAGTGCGAAAACTGCAGCAGCACTAGTAAAATTTGGAAGATAAGAAATTATAATTGCTGTAATCAGTGGTACTGCTGGAGACAGAGAAAACCTCCTGCTCTCACAACAAATTATGATCAAGAGAAGCAGAATCAGTTCATCCCATTTTGTCACAGCCCAATGTCATCTGCACCAGTTATGAGGAGACAGCACCTGGGCTGGCAAGTGAGATGTCCTGCCACTACAAACACAACCCCCAGGAGAGTCAAGAACATCCAGGTAGGCTGCTGATTGCAAAGGGCCTGGGACAGAGTGACACAAAACCAGACACGGGCACCTGGGACCTGACCATTCCAGCTGAGGGTCCGTTGTTTATGCAGAACCCTAACCCAGCTAAGTTGCAGTCATCCAGCTTATACTGCAGTAGTTGAACACTTAAATGGTAAACTTTCCTCTCTGGAATCAGGGTGTAACATTGTTACATGTGTGACTTCTGCTTTTTCTCTTTTGCGAGACTTAAATATTGCATGAAGGCTTTTGGTGAGGTGTTAACAATTTTAAGAGCAGTGTCTGCACTGGGTTTGGTGTATTCGTGTGCTGGCTGGAGGCTTCTGCAAAAGGACCTGGCAGAAAAGTAATGTTATAAATGGAGTTTTCAGATTGGTACTGAAGGAGACTCTCCACTGCCTGAAGAACCTTTTATAACACATAGGAATGGAACAAATTTCTGTAAGAGCTTAGATTTGTAGAAACATCCATTGCTCCATAGTCACTGTGCTTTGAAATGTTTGTGTAATGGAGCATCAGATTTATACAGATATCCGTAAGTAAGGATCATAAAGAATGTCGTATAAGAAGGGGACAGGCCAATGGGCATCATAGAGTTGTATCTGTATCTGAGGTACCTGTTAAATAAGATTGAGTCAAAGAAGTTCTGCTGTAGCATCTCTCTCTCTTTATAGTATTCCTCTCTATTTTAGTCTAAACTTTCTACTTCTACATAGGTGGCAGAGGAAAGCAGAGTCAGTTCCTGACACTTTTTTCCTTTATAATTTTTTAAATTTTTTTAATGTGCGTGTGTTTGGCTTGATTGGATGGTTTTCTTTCTTTCTTTTTCATTAAAGAAATTATTTCATCATCTTTGGTTCTGATAATCACCCTCTACTTGATTTCTCTCTGGTAGATCAGTGGAACTAACCATTTGTGTAAAATAATGTAACAGGGTTAAGAAGAAAGGAAACGATAAGGAAACATGATAGAGCCAGATCCAATAAACAGACAAATGTGAGAAGAAATGATAGTGAAGTTAAACAACAAAAGCACAGTCGATGTGGAATTAGGCTCTTTTCAAATAAGGTGATCATCTCTGAGCTGCACAGAAGCAAGCTGAAGTAGTTCCTCTCTAAAAGACTAAGAGGAAATACGGTTTGTGAATGGTTTGAAGACATTTCTCCCAGTGCTTCTTACTTTGTCCTTGCTGAATTCTGCCAGGAGCTGAACAGACAAACTGCATCCCCTCACAGCTGCCCTGCCTTCCCTAAGGCAATTATTTGTGATTAGCTACCATAATGAAGCTAACATAATGTAATTAAATGTTTAGATTGCCCTGAACAGTTGCATGTTGTACCTCTAATGCCTGTTATTAGTGCTATTCCTGACAGGTAATGAAAACATTATTGAGGCTAAAAATGTCTGGTACTCTTTGTGTATTCAGCATTGAAGCAGTGAAAAGGCTGACTGAAGGGAAATGAGCTGTAGTGAGAAGTACTCTGACCAGAGGCAGTGCCAGCAGGATCTTCAAAGACTTGAAAATGTATGATTTGCATCTTTTTGTTTCCTTTTAAATGTCACTTGATCTTTGTGGTTAAGAGCAAAACTGAGCTCTGTTTTGTTAACCAAAGTTTACAGCTTTTTGGATGTCTGTGCAGGTCTGTGTGCCATTTTTCTTGAATTGACCTCAAGAGAGTATGAAATGAGACACAACTTTTGCAAGATTTTTTTCTGATCTTGTGATGGTTTTAAGCCAGTGCTGTGCCAAGCAAAATCATTAGCTAGGAGGCTATATTTACTGTATTCCTGATTTTGTGGTGCTGAAAGCTGGATTTTGGCTTAAAAGGCATATTTCTCTGATCTGATAAGTTTCAGATCTTTCTGTGCATTCAAGTTGGCACTGACTAGGTGAAGAACTGTGGTGTGGATTGACTGCATCTTGCTCACATCTCACTCTGCATTCCTTGCCTTGTGAAGTAATTTGCTAATGCCTGGGGAGATACACAGGGGAGTTTGGGGGCCTGGGAACAGCCAAGGAATGAACGACTTGATAGAACCATACCCACTCTACTCATGATCTTGCTGCCCTGTATTTTCTTCTGCAAGACCTTTTTCTCCTTTCTGCATGTTGCCAAGTTGGAGAAATTGTGTGTCATGATTTATTAGAGCTTCTCTCACATTCTCCAGCTGTCTCTCTAACCTTACAATGTGGGAAGCCAGGTCCTTCCCACTGAACCAATGAATCACATGCTCTTGTATTTAACACTTTACAGGGGCAGCAGTTTCTGCTCCTTCCATTTCAAAAAAATAAATTACTGCTTCATTGATAAAGTGTAGGGAAGCCAAAATGAACCCTTGCTGCAATCCTAGAACCTCCCTTGATGGTGCATAGGTATGACAGGCCAAGGAGCAGTTTTTCCCTCCTGAAGAACTAAATAGTTTGTGTTTCTGGTGAGGCATATGAAATGCTTTCTGTCAGTGGAAGAATCTGCACCATAATATACATTTTCTGTGACCCAGAGGCACAATTTGGAGTGTAGGGCAGATGTGCCTTGGTGGATTGTGCCAAAGGACTTAGGATATGGACAATTTCTGTCCCTTTGGATGCCTTTTTTTTATCATACTGCAGTTTTAAGCCTTGAAATAAACAGCTTCAGTTATAAGGACTGAGTGGGATGTGCCATTTTGCACTGTGAGGTTTTCTCTTGGCAACGGGTGTTCAGTGTTTTCTTATGTCACCTTTTCTAGACCTCTTCTCTTATCAGTGAGCATTCCTGGGCCCTTTCTGAGCTCTGCACCTGATACATGCATGTGGATTGCTTGCAAATCTGGATTGCTGCAGGAGTTCCTTCCTCAGGACTGCTCTTCCATGTCACGTCTATTACAACAGTGCATCTCTCCCTGGCCTGTGTTTTGGCTAAAATAGATTAATAAGCACGTACAAGACACTAATTACTGAATTAGAAGGTTACAAGGAGCCAAAAAAGATCTTCTCTGTCCTACTACTGGAGATCAGTTTTCCGTGAGTCACTCCTGTCAGGTGTGTCTAATCTGTGCTTAAACAAAGAAAGTGATGATTGCATGCTATCCTCTAGGCAACCTGTCCCAGTTTTTCATTATCCATACTTTTGGTGGTTTATTGACTTTGTTTAACTTCAGTCTTTTCTGCTTCAATTTAAGTCCATTAAATCTTGTTTTATCTGTCATACACTCGGAGAGAAGATTGCTTCCTTGTATCAGTTAAAGAAAAACACTCTCTCTCTTTTCACACTCTCTCTCTGGGATGCACACTGTACTTTCAATCTTTCCCCATGATTCATCCTAAATAATCCTAGGTCTTATTTTGACTGTTGCCACTTTCTCCATTTATTCTAATGTAGGATACACGGCAAGCTGTCCTGAAAGTTCTGGCTGAGACCTCATCTGTGCCAAGCTCAGGTTTCACACTCCCCTATAATACTGTAGTTATTGTTTTAGCCACCTGCACAGTTGGAAATGTCAGAAGACCCCTGGAAACTGTTCACATGAATGAGAGAGTAGTTTTCTGACAAAAGCACAGCTGGTAGTTACACTAGAGTCACTATATCCAATCTAAATCAAATCAAGGGATATCACATGAAGTCATCACTGGGAAAAAGGTTCCTGGAAAAAGGCAGGATCTTGGAGAGAGAAGGGGGCATTTTGGTCACAGATTCATACAACTCTTGTGGATTTTGGAAAAGAAGGCCAGGCTTATGTGACCTCAGTTCATCTCATGAGTCAGGAGATTTCACTCCCCTGTGCCTCGTCACTTAATCTGGTATTACAGTGCAGCTCCGAGGTCTGGAGGTGTTACCACTGTTACACAGAGAAGGAACACAGGTGAAACCAGGTATCCAAGGTCAAAGCAGGAGTAAAGCTGGACACTGAGCAGCTGCGTCAGAAAAAGGCACGTGAGCCACACTCCAAGCCCAGCAGCTGAAGGGCTCGGTCCCCCAGGCAGAGTGTGCAGCACACGCAGCCCCAGTGTGCGGCTGCCACCCTGGCACCAAGGGCTTGCTCTGCCCTGCAGGGTGCCACGGGGGCACAGAAAGGGCCAGTGCACCCTGAGCCCACAGACAGCAGCTGCAGATCAGGCCTGGTGCTGGTGCAGTTCCTGTGCTTGTTTAAAGTTCCTGTGAATAGCCCTTTTACTTCCTGTTATGTGGGAAGAGAAGTGGACACAGTGGGCAAAAAAGGTCTTTGCAAATGGCACAGCTTCAGGCAGCTGAATCCATGCTCTGCAACAGTGTTGCTAGCAAGGTTTTCCTTGAAAGTTGTTATTTTATATAAGCTGGCCTGTTATTTGATCTCTTCTGCTTTGAAAAGCTCGTGGAGAAGGTTTCTCAACCACTCACGGCAGAGGAGGAAGGGAGTGAGCAGACTGTTGGCACTTGAATATTGCATGTCACCCAGCTAGGCTAAACTCAAATAAGGTGTGAGGATGCAGAATTGTGCTGGATTCGATTCACTTCCTGAACTCATGAGCAGGACCTGGCCTGTCCTGGTCCCATGTCTGAAAATCATCCTTCTTCCCACGTTCCTCATTTTCCTGCTGGCTCCTGATCTCATGTTGTCAGTTTTTAGGAGCTGCCTTTGGCTGCAAAGCCTGTCCTCTGAGTTTCTGTTTGTGTAACACTTGCAAGAGTCCAGAGCCCAAATGCAGGGCAAATGTGTAAGAAACAGCTACTGAAGGTCAGTAGGGGCAGCTGAGGAGGGGAAGCCTCCTGTGTTTTATGCACAAGGAGTCATACAGACCAAGAGTCAACCTGAAGATGAAGCACATGACAACAAAAGGAGGAAAAGGTCTTATCTGACTATCAAAACCCAGGCTGACTTTATTAGCAAAGCTCTTACTTAAAGCTATCAAGAATGTGCAGCAATTGCATATGTCTTAGACAGAGACATATGAAAAAATAATGCTTCTGTTATTAATAGCTCATGGTAGGGGTGCCTTTTTCACTGAGTGTCACTTGGGGCCCCACTAAAATCACCTCAACGGTGAAAAATATGGTACTATACTTCTCCTCCCTATTTGTTCTTTCTTCCTATTTCATTTTTCTCGTTGATGCCCATCTCTCTGCTGCCTCCACTTTGATGACATGCCTCCTTAAAATGCCATAGGAAAGAATCTACAATTGTGTTAGGGGCATTTCTGTGCTGGCAATCCAGAGAGGCTCCAGCTGATGTATATAACAGCTTTTAGCCAGGTCTCTTTCCTTACTGTCCTTGAGGTTTTCTCCTCTGTTTACACTGTATTCTGTGTGGGGAGATCTCAAAGCTTCAGAGAGTTATTAGACTCAACAGAGAAATTAAAAGATAAAATTAATGAGCAGGGGCTGAGGTGGTTGAATGTCTGGCTCTGCTGCAGATGCTCTGGCATGACAAGAGTGAGTAATTTACCCTGAACCAGTTAAGGAACAGAGTGCTTCCTCCTTCTCCCAGTCTTCCTCCCTCTCTCTCACATAATTAAACACCTCTCTCACCTTGTTTATCCAGCACTATTGGGTCATCGGCCTTGCAGCATCTAGGAACTCTGTAGGATGTGCCAGAGGAAGGGTGTTTGGTGTAACCATATTGCAGCAGGGCTGATAAAAAGGACCACAGAAACATCAGTTCAAATGCAAATAACGCAATGAAGAGGGAGCTGCAGTGGCTGAGTGTATTGGGCAATTCATGGTGATGTTTCCAGTGATGGCAGGAGGAAGTCAAGAAAAGCAGGATTTTGTATCAATTGCAGCCTGGCATTTCCTGGGCTTCATGTAGGCCCTTTCCATCAGAGCCTTTTTTAAACTAACATCCTGAATTATACTTCTGCAGATTGAAATCTTGGCTAAACAAAGAAAGACTGGTTCTAAAAGTGGACTAAGTGGTTGGAGTGGTTATAAGATAAACAACCCATAAACCTCATGACCTTCAGCTTCCAATTTCACTGCAGTCTCATTATTGATCACTGAATTGATGATAACTGAGGGAATATCAGTCGATGTCTTGTGGCTACCTCTATATGAGCACATACACTTGGGATTTCTTGAGCCACTCTTTGTCTTTAGTGGAGTCTTTTTTTTTTTTAATAGTTTTTTTCTTTAGAGGAGTTTGCCCTGTCTTTAAAATATTTGCTGTCTTTGTACTCCTTCAATTCAGTATTCCTTCTATAATGTTTCAATAGCATTTAAAAAAAGAAAAAAATTTGAATTTGAAAAAGATAAATATGTCTGTTCTAAAGTGTAGTCACAAAAATGTAGTTGCAGCAGAGTTACTGTGGAAGGACATGTCATCACAGCAGTTGCTGCCTGGTCTTCTAGAGCAGAAGTCTCCACTTCTTTCACCAGGAATCCTTAGGATTCCCACTCAGCTAAGGGCTCAAGCCTTTAATCACTCTGAAGGAAAGCTAACTGTGGATATTGTGCTCACCTAGTGCAGAGTAGTAGGCCAGAAGGACCTTTTAAAGAGTATACAGACTTCCTTGCTTGATGGATGTCAGTACTCGAAGCTCCTGAGAGTCGAGCATGGGCCCTGTTTTTGGAGGAGGAGTCACAGAGTTCCTGGGGAGGACTTTTGGTCTGTGCACACCTGACTGCTGCTTGTGCCAGACAGCTTCAAGCTCCTGTAAGTGCACCTGCCTTGCAGAAAGGTTCATGGTAAAATTCAGACAGAGAGAGATGTACATTTGCTCCATGACTCTGAGGCAGGACCTTCCCTGTGGCCAGGTGTGTTAGATTTCCTTTTTAGTACAATAAGTGTTTACACTGAGGCTTAGTCCTCCATTTCATGGGAGCAGACATGTTATCTGCTTATATCTTCTACATGAACTTCTGATAACCTTTTACTGAGCTTTTCTCTATTAAGATAAAATAGAGAAGGGGCATGAGGGAGGAGGAACGCTGACCTGGTTTTGTGAGGCAAACTAAATACATCCCGGTTTTCGTGAAAAGATAACCAGCCATCCAACAATATAGGCTTTCCTCGTGTTGAAGGCAGAAGCACGATGAAGCAATGAGCAACGGCTTCCCTTGAGATTTGCCAGCAGAGGGAGTGCGGCAGCGCAATGATCACAGACTGTCAAGAGCAGGGAAACTGCTGGAGTCTGAACTTTAGCTGTTCGTGTTCCAAATTTTAGTTGACATATTATATTGCCATATTGACCTAAAAAGGGATCTTTTTGTATTTCAGAACAGTAATATTAATTATTGATGCAGTCTAAACTTTGCGTTTCAAGAGTGAACCTACCTAATTAATGCCTTGGCTAAAATGTAGGATTTCATTTGGTACAGATCAGCTGTCAGTTTGTGAGAATAAACCTACAAATATTTTTATAATAGTTAAATCTCATATTGCTGCGCTGATGAAAAAATGTATTTCTCATTCAAACTGCACTTGTAAAACTTAATGGAAGAAATAAACCACAGATACAAGACATAGAGAGCCATGAATTTTTCAGTGTTGTGCAATAATTTTGTACAAATAACCTATCTTGCACACTTCTGCTTAACACAGGAAACCTTTATGCCCCCTCAGTGCCTCACCTCTTCATCTGCTGGGCAGTCTTACCTGGCTGGAGCCAAAGCTGAGGGATTTGATGATGAGGCAGTGGAGTGCAGCCTGTGTCTGTTAGGGGCAGTGTGTATTTGTCTGTGCAAAGTGCTCTGGCCAGGCGCCTCTGCACCTCTAGATGGCTCCCAGATCCCACACTCTGGGGTCCCCCACACCTTGGCCAACATTTCTGCTGAGCTCTGGGTGCAGCAGGAGTGTCAGTGTGAAAGGGCAGATGCTTTTTGGCTTTGGGCTGTAGAAGTGTTTTCATGTTGGAGTTGGCTTGCTGAAGGGAATTGGAGAAGCTGTGGAGTGCAGCAGACCCACTGCCTGTGGCATTTGTCTGCTCCTGCTGTCCTGTACTGATAAGTGTGATACAGCAACGCTGTGCTGGAGGCCCAGGGGGGCTCTGGGGCCAAGTGAATCAGGGCTCTGAGCAGAAACAGAGCACTCGAGCTGGTGGTGGCTGGGGGGAACACGCTGAAGTTTTGGGAGTTATGGTGCTGTTATGATGGTCAGATATTTCACTGAACATCAGTGCCTTGGCACAGTGGTTCTGTGCCTTGTTTTGCCATTGGTTCCAACTCCTCCCTCCTGCCTTCACCTGGCACCAGCACCCTGAGTGATGGTAACTGCCAGAGCCCTGCTCACCTTGTCCTGCTGATTTTGGACTTGCTTGGAGGCTTTCCAGTGAAGGCACTAAATACAGCTAGAGCAGGACATGCAGTGGATGTCCATGTGTAGTTTCCTCATGCCAGGAATCATTAGCATAGTGCAACTTCTCACAAATCAACACAACTGGCTTTGAGAGGCTTTTTTAGCAAAAATGTAGCTGCACCTTTTGGGAACAATGAAAAACCCTTCTTTTGGGAAAAGAGAGATATACTGTTTTAGTGAGTTCATATGTAAATGGTTCTGTATAAAAAGATGTTGCCACTTTCGATTGAGAGCCCTGCAAACAGTGCTATTCCTGTGGATAGATGATTAACAAAACATCTGTGTCACCAAACTGCTTAGTGCCAAAATCACTTTTGGATGCCTATACATATTTGCATTGGAGCAAGAACCTCCTGGGAAGTTGTTTTTCTCATCCATCTGTGAAT
This sequence comes from Phainopepla nitens, assembly GCA_013400175.1. Classification (NCBI taxonomy): domain Eukaryota; kingdom Metazoa; phylum Chordata; class Aves; order Passeriformes; family Bombycillidae; genus Phainopepla; species Phainopepla nitens. The sequence goes on along the minus strand of VXBQ01011428.1, from coordinate 154,211 downwards.
TTTGTTTCCTCTTGTGCAGTTAAGATGCAAATGTTTGTGTCCTGCATCGAAAACTGAATATGTTTTGCAAGGAAAATGCCATCATTCAGTGGTTACAGAGCACTTTCCCCTGTACCTGCAGAGAGTTTAATTTCTAGTGCCTTTCAGAGTGCCTGTAGAATTGCCATTTATGCACAGAGCAGCATCAGTCTGAAGGTTCAGAACCTCTGCTGACAACAGCATCCCTGCTCAGCAGTCCTAATCAAGGCACAGTGCTGCATCTGCTCTTCTTCATGCTGGTGTGCTCTTTATAAACATCTGTATCACCTGTAATATCCACTGAAATGACAGGCAATTCAGAAAAAGTGGTTTTCTGCTGACTAAGAAACAAAAGTTCTGTCTGAAGTTAATGTCTTTCAATCTACTTCTTTCTCATTAAGTGTAACAAGGTTTGTTTTTACAAGGCAGTAGTAAATAAAGGCAATTCAACAAAAGAGCTTGGGTATCTGGATTTGATCAGGAAGATAATTTGAAGCCTTGGGGACCTTATGTGGCTATTTGACATGATGTTTTCTATACAGTTTCTAATTTGAATCTCTGCTGGGTCGTTTTTCCAGCCACAGTTGATCAGTGCAGAGGGATTCGGGGTGGGTTGCAGCTACTGCTCTGTACCCTGCACTGTCACCTCGTGTCTGAAGTCCTTTCCCACAGGCAGCTTTCTCAACTTCTGTGCTTCTGTGTTATGTGAACCCTGAAAAACACAACTCTGGGCTTATGGGAGGGCTCTCCCAAAGAATTTTGTTTTCTCTTCACAGAATAAATCTTTACATGCAAATTCATTTGCCACACGAAGTTTCCCTGAGTTAGACCTATGTCTCCTTATGCTATGCATAATCCAGCCCCTGACTGGCATCCAAACTGCTTTAAGGATTTCTGGACAGGCTTTGCATTTACTTAAGTGTGGAAAAGTGTAGGTAAGTTGAGACCATTAATTCTGGGTCTGTATCTCTTCCCCAAATACATGTGAAGGGCTTTTCTGTTACAGCTCTGTGGTGAGTGGGGTGGTGTGACTGGCTCCTTGGGATGGCAGCTGTGCTCCATCGCTGCCAGGAACCACTTCTGACCTCTGTGACAAAACTTTGTGGGGAAGGGAACACTTTTTGTGCCGTGTTTGCTTTAAATCCAAGAACATAATTTAGTACATGAAAAGCCATTTCTGTTACTGCTCTTCTCGAAAGGCTTGGTGATCTTAGATCTTTTGAGGCATTTCCAGCCTGGTAAATATCCAAGTAACATCCTAAAAGTAACATTACCCTGGGCAAACTTTTCCAGTCCAGCTGGAGAGACCAAGGCCCTGAGGCCAGACTCCTCCCTCTCTCTCCAAGACTGTTTCCTTCAGAAGAGAGGTGTATCAAAGTCACCAAAAGGAGAAACTGGATATTTCAGATGCTGTTTCTGTCCCAGTACTGAACATACTATTGTTTTTTCCTCTGTGTCCTCGGCTCAGGATATCCATAATGACAGTAACAGTTTCAGAACCAGCATTTTTCAAACCCCAAGGCCACCTAAATCCCTACATGGTTGTAGAAAAATCTCAGCTTTTCACAACTCTCATTACACAGAGGCTGGATGAGTTTCATGCTACCATGTTAGAATATTAACCGTTTAGCTATCATGAAAAGTGAAGAATTTGATACTGAGTCAGGATCCCTGGGAAGCCAAGGAGAAGTTCCAGAGACTCAATCATTTCAGTAATTCCATTCAGCTGTTTTTCAAACAGGACACAAGTTAAACCAATACCAGTGACCCTGGACAACTTCACAGCTCAAACCTGAAGCAGCTGTATTAGCAATCTCACATTGCAGTGAAGGGGACACTTTCATTCACTAGTTTTGTCTATTTTTCTTTCCTTCCCTGCTTTTTAAGTGGCAGAGAGTCCAGAGCACACAGACTCTGCAGGATGGGACCTCCTGTAAATGATTCCCTCACCCCTGCCCTGGGAATTGCACATTTCCTTTCCCTGATGTGCAGGCACTGAGCACAGAGGACAGCTGGCTTGCTCTCACCTGTTAATGGGAACTGCATTTTAGTCTCATCCCTTTGCAAATCAAGACACTGGGCTGTGCCCTTCAGTCAAATAGGTGTGAATGGAGATTTATCAAATGTGTACTGATAGCAACTCAAGAGTTGTTACCATCACCTGTGGAGAAAACAATTGTCTGGATCCTTTGGAATATCAACTGAAAATGCTTTCATGTTGTCTTGACTTCAGGGAAAAACTGTTCTGATTTTCCTTGAGCTGGAAATGAGGTGATAACTAGGGTCAGGTCCAAGTTAGTGGGGAAGCAAGTCAGACTTGCTTAGAGAACTTGCATCCAAAGTAAAAGCAAAAGCCATCTAAATGATCAAATTCTTTTTGTGGTTGTGAAAATGAAGGATAAAATCCTTCATTGAAAGACTAGTTGAAGTAGTATAATTATCTGTTTAACCTCTCCTGCCAAATGTTAGGCAGAGAAAATTAGGGAGACACAGTATCTGAGAAACTCACTATTGCTGCAATATAATACTGTGTTAGAAAATTATTCAAATATCAAATCTAATCTAGAGAAAAATATGATACCTGACTTTCCCACCAAATGAAAAATTTTCAGAAGACAAGAGTGACTTAGCCCATGGGAGCAAATGTCACATATGAGGGCAACCTGGATTTTTCCAGTGACTCTAGTTTGACATGATTATATATGGCTACATGTAATAACAGCAGGAAAGATGACTAACTTCAATTTCATCCTATTTTCTTGGCACATTTCAGAGATGGTAATAGAGATGCAAGAGAAAAACAGTCAGGAGAGCTTTGCTGTGTTTTGTATATTGTTTGTGGAGTGCAAAAGCCTTATTTTGGTACTTATTTTTCACATTTATTCCAGGCTCTTGTCTTCCAAATGTTTATCTGCTCTGAGATTGAAGAGAGATGCATAAACAAGCAACCCTTTCCATGAGTGCTGAGGGTTTTCTCAAGAACTCTTCCCGAGAAAGAGCCATAATTTGTCTTTTGAAATTCTCAGTCTAATCTCATGGAAATTGAAGGCAGAAGGGCTGTTGTCTAATGGACAACCTCGCTGAGAATCACTGCTGCACAAATTCTCAGTTCTCAAGCCTGTGATTGTGTTGGGAGCATAGGGCTACATCAGAGCCCATTGTAAACCCCCTTCTGCTCTGACTGAGTCCTTTAGACTCAATTTCTACAGAAAAAAACAACCACTAAAACACCATGAGAAGTAGTCCCAGAAACCCTAACAAAATACACACACTACAGGTTGGGAGAAAATTAAACCACGTGTGACAGAACAAAGTCTGGGCCTCCCACAGACACTGAGACACCTGCAGAAGGTACAAAATGCAGGTTGTTGGCCCTGCTAGGATTCTTCCCGGGACATTAGGGGAAGTTCAGTGAGCTCATGAATGTCAGAATTACCAGAGGTGAGCTCTAGGCCTCCCTCTTAGGCAGAGGACTTGGCTGGACGTGGTGGAAACTGAAACTTCCCCATCCTCTCGCTCCTCAGGGGAGCTCCGTCCCAGGCTATGTCTGGTAGGCTTGGCCCTGCCAGGCTCACCCTGGCACTGGTTCTCATCCTCAGCACCACCGGGGCTTGTGTTCAGTCCTGGGCTTGGTGCAAGCCTGGTGTTGGCATTAATTGGTGCCCTTCAAACCTAGAAGTTGTTTCCTTATTTCCCACAAGCTGTGGAAGCAATTGTGGGGCCTCTGTTTCTGCTTTAAATGCATAATTTTGTATAATAGCCATAAAAAATAATGAATTTGGGAGGGGTCACAGCATGAATATCCTGACATAGCTGTATTTGGCATTATAGATGGGGCATAAGAGATTTCTGCCCTGATTTATTTTTTGCAATTTAATTCATAATTATCCTTGAGGACAGTTGGGCATCTTCATTACTTTGATTCTACTTGCTTCAATAGTTTTTATCTTAGTTTCTTGCCATCTGTAAGTTTGTGTTCAGAACAGTGTTGAGGAGGCAGAGCTGGTTCTGCTGAGCAGCTGCTGCTGCTGTGTGAGCCAAGTGTTCACGCTGTGAAATGCTGCTCTGTGCTGCTCACTGCTGGTCACTCCTGTCCTGGGGACCTGGCATTTGCCATTATTGGAGGACCTCAATTACACGTGTCACTGATTGCACACAGTAAGGGACACACTGCTCTGCTGTTATGTGGCTCGTGTTGCCACTACAGTGCAATTTAATCACGTTCAGAAGTGATTTTTGGACTTGTTTTGAAGTACTGAATTCTCCCCCTTGCCTCCTCCATTCAATCTGTATTTTCCTTTTTCTGCCAAGAGAAAATACCAGTCTTTTTATTGAGAAATTCTCATTTGGAAATAACTCTTGTGTCTTTCTTTTTCCAATTTACATGCTATGTTTTGGAGTCTAAAATCAGAAACTCTGTGACATGTCCTTTGATGTGATTTGCAATTTGTCTTCTTGTATGAGGACTCACACTTCCTCTGTGACAAAGCACCCTGGTAATTGTGATGTGCAACTCAGGCTAAAGGATGTGTTCTAGTTTGATAGATGCCATTCACTTGTGATGTTTTTGGTTTTGGTTTTTTATTTGCTTTGCTTTGCTTTTTTTATTTGTTTGTTTGTTTTTAGAAAAGTCTTTCATTGTTTATTATGTCAGTTTTCAGATTTTAAAATATGCCAATCATTCTTGTGAGGACTGTCCCCAAAATCTGGGTAAAGAGGCATCCAGCATTAGGGTTAAGGGCTGCCATTTATATTTATGTGGCATCTCATTCTAGATACGAGTGGACTGAAGCTGAAATCAGCCAAGTTTCTCAGTTGGGTGCACATGTAGAACTTGTGACAATAGCTGAACCTGAAGCTGACAGACAGCAAGTACTATTTTTACCTCAGGAAACTTTGAAGTCACTTTGCTGTGACTTCATTTTCTGCTTAAAAGTTGAGAAATATCCAGACTTCTGTTGAAGAAAAGAAAACTGAGGCACTCCCATTTCTGTCTGTGACAAAAATGTTTCCTAATACTGACAGTGTGGTTTTAGTCCTTCTGCTCAGAGCCAGTTAATTGGATGTACTCTGATAACTGATCCACGTAGATAAGCCTTCTGGAAAATGAGATTTAAGACCTTTTTCACCTTTGGTTCCAGTTTTGGTATGGGTAATATCTGATTACTCAAGTGCAGTTATTCTGCAAATATTTATGCCCCATTTCTGTAATGCAGACACTAATAATTACTTCCCAGGTTTTTCACATAAACCTCCTCCTCAGATTTGAGGATGTGTTCATTGGAGTTTCTAGATCTACTGGCAAGGGATGATTTCCATTTAATGTATTTGAATGTGAAACGTGTTTTGGTAATGGGCTATGAAAGGTATGGCAAAAGTAAAATTTTGGCCTCTGCATAGTTACATGTGAAAATGAAAAAAAGGTTAATTAAGAAACATTAAAGGGAAAAAAAAAAGCAAGAAGTAGAAAGGCCTCATGATCATTAAGAAGTAAGACATTGAGTATAACTTGCAAAGACATCAGTATGTATTGAATTAATTGTGTTCCGAAGTCCCTTTCCTAATAATAATTCATGTTACCCTGCTGCTGTGGGATATCACAGCTACATCATTCTTTTTTGTTTATTCACAGACCCCACAGCCAGTTGAAAACTACATCAGTGAAGGCGAGTTTGAGGACGATCTGAGTTCTTCTACCCCAAGCACAACCGAGCTGGAGGTACGTGGATCCAGCCAAGAAACAGATGAAGATTATTTTGAAACCGTGTCACATCAGAGTGGATCTTTGTCAGATGTAAAAACTGAGCCTTATGAGAGTGCATCAGACACAGAATCCCTTTCCAGTGACATAACTGGGAATGCTTTCTTGGATTCAAACTGCCTGTTTACTGGAAAGAAAACCCTGTGCTGTAATCTTCCCAAAGAAAAGGCAGAAACCTTCCATGAACTGAAGTGCTCCAGGCAGCCAGAGCTCACCCAGCACATACAGCTAGAATTGTCCTCCAAAATAAATGAAGCACCAAGCAAAACTGAATTTTGCATACAGTTTGCAGAGTTAGAGGGTGAAGAATTGGATGATGAAGAACTCACGTTATCTAGTGATATTTCCACCACAGAGAGCCAAGTTTTTGAAGAGGGCATTTTATCACAGACAAAGAGAAAGTCTGTAACAGCACTGCAGAGTAAGGCAGAGTTAGAAAGCAGTGAAGTGCAGTCCTGTACCAACTCAGTACTTAGAGAAAATGATGTTGCAAGACTGAAGGAACATCCTGCAGTATTTAGCATTGCTTATTTCAAAGCAAACTCAGAAAGTTGTTTGATTTTTCCTGAGGTACAGCAGTTTTCCTTCCAGGCAGATGCAGCACCGAGCTGTAGTTTGCCTAATCTTCATTTTGAAACAAATGGACCTAACTGTAAAAGTGACACTGAGACTTCTGACTATAAGTGTGAATTAGAGTCTATGTCCAGTATAAAATGCAGCAGGAGGAATTCAGCTGACAGTGAGTACACTACAGGTAAAAGGATAAAACATGGAACTACAGAGACCATGTGGACATCAGATTCACTCTTCTACCAGAGCTGCTTCAACCCAAAATCTCGGCTACCACACACAAGGTCAGAGATTACAGAAAGTAAAACATGGCACAGCGTGCCTGAAAATATCAGTGCCCAAAGGGAAACAGAATGTGTGAGGAGCTGTATTCACCCAACAGACAAATTTAGGTGGTCATGTTCCAGGATACATCTTCAAGAGCTGGATTTTGAATACACTTGGAAAAACTTAGGAAGGATAACTCTAAGCCCTGAAAAGGCTTTAGAAATAGAGGGTCAATTTGGCATAAAAAGATCTCTTCTTGATACCAACACAGACTCAAAGGTGTGTCAGGTTTCTCAACCAGCAGCCTCTCCCCAGTGCATTGATTATTACTTGCACTCTAAATCAGAGACATGTGGCCTTAGCCCAGAGCCAGCTGGTACTTCTGCTGACAGCTTAACACGGGGTGATGCTTGTGAGGGCAATCCAAACCAAAAGGAGACATCCTCTTCCCTGTACAGGGATCCAATGATCATAAATGCTGAGGAACTTACACAAAACAATGAGTACAAAGCTGAAAGAAATCTGGAAGCAAGCAGATTGCCATGTGATATTGATGTTGATTCGGACACTGAGAACCCTGCAGCTTCTCATGCAGGTGTTCCTGCTGTTGTGGAAAGCAGAGACTGTGATTGTTCTGTAAACTGTGTTTCCAAGAGTGGAATACACCACAAATGTTTGAAGGAGAATGGTCTTGAATCTGAACTGTCAGATACAGAGATTGTGGCAGGAGAAAGATGGGCAGATGATTCTTCTAATCTTGGCTTTGGTTGGGAAGTCCTGGAAACTGCAATGCAAGCAGATGGCAGTGACAGAGGGGCAGAGCACGGAGAGTCAGTGCAGCAAAATACAAGTTGCAAAACTGGTGCCTTAAGGAGCCACTCAGAGCCAGGAACAAATGAACATCCTACTCATAAAGGAAAGGATGAAGAGAGTGTCTTTGCTGATGAAAGGACTCCCAGATCAGAGTATATAAGGCAGGGAGGGGATTTAATGTCTATTCCAGAATTAAAGCCTGCCCTAATTATAGTCTCTGTGGAGGAAAAAGGATTACTGTCCAAAACACTGAATGATAACCTTCCTACTGAAGTTGCAGCCAAAACATCGGGAAAATTTGGGAGCAAGGATTTGACGTCTCCTCGTAGTGTCAGTAAAGCTCATGACAAGCCAGAGAGAGCTCTGAGTGAAAGCTGTAAATGTGAAGAACAAATTCTGACCACCCACCCCATTCCTGGCAGTGCAGAGGTACTCTCTGGTAGGGATACAGCTGAAGTAAAAACAGAAATTTCAGAAGAGAAAAGAGAGAGAACAGAAGCAGTTTCATCCTTAGGGTTCACCTGTACTAATTCCGCAGTAGCAAGTGCAAAAGTGGAATTCGGGAATGCTGCGGTACCACTGGGCAGTGATACAATTACTGCAGAAAGTCAGGCAGACCCACATGAAAAATCATTTCTAAAACCACCCAGTGGAAGCGGTGTGAAGGTCTCTGAGGAGGAGCCCTGCAGAACAGGGGCAGTGGTGGCTGGTGCACTGGCACTGGAAACCAGCAGCAGTGCAAGCAGTGTGTGTCAGGGAGATGGTGCTGCTGTCGGCCTTCAGGGGCCCTGCGTTGTCTCTGAACAAGCAATAGGCAGCCAAGGAAAGGAAAGCTGCAATGGCTCAAAGGAAGAAACAGGTATTTGTGAAGAAACCCCTCCTAGGGAAGGGAAGAAGGTCTCTCCTGCAGAAGACACCTCTAGCCCCAGCAAAGACAGTGCACTCAGTCTGGATGTGTCTGATGTCTTTGATGAGTCTCTGAGCAGGGAGACCCACAGCACTTTCATGCTGGGCCTGGATAATGTAAGTACCTGCAGCACTAACAGTGAGGAACTGGATGAAAACTCATCCCACATCCTGGGAAGTAACAGCAGTCTTCATAAAGCTGTACAAAAGCCAACAAAGAATGAGAGCAGTGGGAAAGCTTCTAGGTTTTTAGTATTCTCAAAAATGACGTCTTTAAGGAAAACTAAGCCTGCCTCAGTGGAAAATCAGGGAAGCAGCAGTATCTTTGGCAACAAGGCAAAGACAGAAGAACTGGATTTTGGGAAAGATGATGAAGATACTGCAAGTTTACTGTCTTTCAAAAGTTGTTCATCTGGTTTAGTCTTCCACAGGAAGGAAAGTTTCACCTCTGAGTACTCGGATGATGATGATTTATTTTATGAGAGACCTGCAGGGTTATTCAACAGGTTGAGCCTGAGGAAGGCCTCTGGCTCTGGTCGGCTACTGATGGAAGATGCAGATCGACAAGTTTCAGGTTCCTCAGAAAACAATGACAGTGAACCTGTGGAGCATTCAGGGATTAGAAAATCATTCCCTGAAAATGAACACAAAAGAAACAAAACCCCTGAGGGTAAGAAGTTCAGGACAAGGTTGGCCTTGGCGCACAAATCCCTCTCAAGCTTATTTGAGTCCAAGTGTCCAGAAAAGGAAAACACTGAGCAAAGTTCAAAGGCTCCAGTGAAAATTGAAAAGGAGAAAGCCAAACTTCGCCAGAGCGCCTGGAAAGCTTTTCTAAAAAGCAAGGAGGCAGATGAACTAAAAAGGCCTGTGTTAATAAGTTTATCACCCACACAGGAGAGTCTTCATGCAACCGGTGGACACATGTTAACAGCAGCAGAGCGACATCATGGTTCCAATGGACACACTTTTTTAAAAACAGAAACAGATAACGGCTCCTCAACAGACTCCAGTTATTTTTACAGCTCTGTGGAGCCTGTTGATGTCTCTTCACCTGCACGAATGTGGAGAAGGCGAATACAGTCCCATGACTTGGGTGTCAGATACTCACAGAGTTCAGACTGTGATGAACAGCAGGAGGTTCTGAGCAACAGCTTAAATACTTCTCTCGAGGAATACTGGCTGAAATCTCCATTTAGCCCCACTGACTTGCAGTTGGCATTTAGTCAGTCAAGTCCATCGTGTCCCCAGCTCTCAAATTCTGATGGTAAAGACATGCCTTGTAGGCCCATGAGTCCCAAACCTCAGAGTCCACGATCCACTTCTCAACATAAGAACTTTCGTTATCCTGGGCGAGTATGTGCCACTTCCATGATCTCTCTTGGGAACAGCTCTGGAGGGGAAAGCAGTCTGGAGGCTCCTGAGAGACCAAAGACACTGAAACCCAGAGGAAGCTTTGTACACTCATTGGATGACTTCCAGAGGGATGACAGTGGCATAAGCAGTCAATCCCAGATCAGCTTAAACACAGCTTCTTCCATTAGTGACATGCTCCGAAATGAGGTGAGTTGTTGTCAGGGAATATCAGGGGGTGGTTTGGTTTGCAGTCTTTTGCTTTACTACGGTTTAGGAATTCTAGTGCAACTCTTCAGTGCTCAATGGCTCTTTGGTTAATGAGTGCCTAAATAATCCTCTTGGTCTAGGACAGGTAGCACTACTCATTCTTACTGTTTCTGTTCAAGACTAAATGAATTGATGTGCTCTTAAAGGGAGGATTTGCTATGAAACCCAAAGGAATGGAGCAATCACAACACCATTAAAAGTTGTACAGACATCACCCTCCATTCATCTCCAGTTTTAAACTGGGTTTTTACCCCTAAGGCAGAATTGAGCCTTGTAACTGGTATATAGTAAATAAGTTTCCCATTGTGAAAGGCAACAAAGGAATCAGTTCCTATGGCTAGCAGTCACTTTTTAAGAAGTAAAGTCTCTTCAGACAATGAGTAGCTGTCTTTTGAAGTACCATGTGTCTTGTAGTCATCATACCAAAACCTTTTGGTTGCTACTAGAAGTCCTTTTCTGCCTTTTCTACAGCAGACAGAAGAAAAAAAACCCCCAAACTGCAGTCTCAAGGTCTCCTTTTCATGTCATATTTTGTTCTAATCCAGGTAACATATTAAATCCTTGGCATAGGCTGAATCTCATGGAACAGATTGGATCTTCAGTAGGGATTTTGTGATTGGCTGAGACCTCTAAAAGCAGAGACCTCCTCCATCAGTAGGCTTTTAATCCCAGAGAGGATTTTCCAAGTTGTAAGTGGCTGGGAGTTTAGGAATCTCTTTCAGTGGCTAAGCACAACCCCCCAGAGTGGCTGAGACTGAGCTGTAACTGAGATCCCAGAACATGCCTTGACCATGCTCTTTTTATGGTATTATTGTTGATGCGTTTTGACATTAAGAAATGGGAGAATAATTTTTTTTGAGCAGATTGTCAGAAATGGCACTTGAGAGAGTGCATGAACTTTTGAATACCTCCAGCAGACAATTTTCAGAGGGTTCATTAATCTGGAACTGCTTGATCAATTCACATCAGCTGAGGGCTGCTTGTGTTCAACTCAAATGAGCCTCACACAGCTTTTGCTGCTGTTGCCTTTTGCTTCTCAGCTTAAATTAAACCTTTAAGATACCCTCCAAGATGATCTTATCCTACCCTTCCTCCACATTTTTTTACAGAAACTCCCTAACAAACAAAGATAGGCAGAACCATGGCTTCATCTAGCCAAGTCTTGAAAACTTCCATTGCTGAAGGTTTCACTGCCTCTCTGGGAAACATATTCATTGAGAAATTTTTTTTCCTAATGTCCCAACAAGGGCTTTCCAAACTGCAGTTTCTGGCCACTGTCTTGTGGTGCTGTCTGGCACTACTGAGAAGAGCTTCATCATCCATCATCCATGTAAATACAAAATTGTTGGTGACTGCTCTCATCTGCCTTTAGTGTCCTCTTATCAGCTTGAATAAACCCAGCCCTCTCCAACTCTCCTCACATATTCCCAAATGAAAGCGTTTTGGTTGATTGGCTTGGGGTTTTTCTCTAAAGCTGTCTGGAATCCAAATAAATGTTTGGGTGGCAGTTTGAGAAGCGACAGAAGTGAGAAGTGAGGGCTGTAGTACCAGAATTCCAGGGGGAAAAGGGGAAGAGAATTAGCTTTATTCCATTCTCTGCTTAGCTTTACTTGAAAATCTTTTGTTTCATGGGCACCAGCTTAACCTACAAACTTAATATTAGACACTGCATTCCAATCAAGAGACTGCAGCCTAGGAAAATGCCAGAGACTTGGGCCATACACACTGTCAACAGATGAAGTCTCTCAGAGGAAGACTAAAATCATTGACCTGTAAACTACAGCTCAAAAGAACATCTAGAAAAGAGTGTAGAGATGAGGCATGTATAAAGCCCTGAAAAGGCAAGCCCACGTGCTATAATGTAACCACTAGGAACAAATAAATAATTACTTAAATTGATTGCTAGATTAAATTATTCAAAGAAAACCGTAAAAAATTTAAGTGCTATCTAAGACATATAAAAACAGTTTAATTTTTCTGATTCTTCTGGAGGCTGCAGAAGATGATATCTAAAATTGGACAAATGCAGCTGGAGCCTAGAAATTAATGCAAATGTCCCAGCTTTCAAAACACAACATCTAATCTATTAAAATAGATAGGGCTTTATTTATTTCCATTTTCCTGACATGGTGAAATGAAGTAGAATTGCATCCTGGATTTTTAAAGCAAAGCTGTATTTTCAGGAATCTCTGAAAATACAACAGACACTGGGCAAAGTATATTTGCAGTGTTAAGTCTTTCCAAAATGATTATCATCTATATGCTAAGGATGGCCTTCCTTATGTATGCTGCTTCCTAAAGAGGTCATAAAATTCAGTTTATTGGCGAATTTGAAGAAATCTCCTTTCCTGTTCCACATGAGTAAAGACATTCATGCAAAACATATCTGCAACAGGGAAGCTTTTGAGCTCACTTGCCATTGTGCCCTCCAGGATGGGGTTTTGTATTTATTCCCCAGCCCCAGGCAGGTACTTTTCCAGTTGTGTCAGCATTGCCTGTGTCAGTGTGTGCCAAACTGCAATGGATCACCTCAGCCTGGGCACCTCTGGCTACCACTCAAGTAAGTAACTCATCTGAGCCTGGTGGAGCACACACCAGCCTCTCTCTCATTACCTGCTAATGGTTAACATTCTCCAGGTTTCATCCAGGACAAAGATTTTATGCTGAAAACAGCAAGACAGAACCATCTCCAGTTTGCCCATCTGCCAGGCCCTTCACTACATGTTTAATTAATCTGTTCATGGCACGATTTTACTTGTAGAATTGTGCTACTCAGCAGGCGAGAGTGAACTGTCCTAAAATGTCCCATGTCTGGAATTCACATGTTCTTCTCCTTGCTCCTATCCAGTAAGGTATGGTTAGGCACAAAACACCTTTTTCACAGAATCTATTATTTTCTGATTGTGGCATCTCTTACTGGGGCAAAGAAGAATTGACCTGGAATTTCTGGTTAGTTGAAAATAGATAGGAAGTGCCTGTGATGGTTTGAGGGTTGTTTTATCTGGGTTCTTCAAACGATCTGTGAGAAACTGGACAGATACTATTGTCAGGACACAGCATTTTTTTGTCATGAGACTCCTGAGTTCACTCATTCCCCAGTGTTGTTATCTCCCACCTTAAATATTATTGGTTCTTGCACTGATGCTACCTGGAGTAGATGCTGGTTGCCTCAGGGCACACTTGATTTCAAATTGTTCCAGTATAAAAGCTGTAATTTTGTGCAACCACTCAAATGGGAGTGAAGGGCAAAGCTGTGCAGTTCCTTACTCTTGGCCCAGCATCAAGCAAATAAAATGGATAGTGTAAAGAGCACATCAGGGAGCACAGGGCTTAGTATATCAGACCTGCAGGCATCTAGGAAGCCTTTTCACATTGTATGACTGAAGTACAGCTGTAAAACCAGAAACAGACAAGAGGTCATTTTTCTATTTTCAGAGACATCCTCTGTCTTTGTAAATAATATTATACAGACAGAGTGACCTAAATCCTGGTAGTAATGTCAGTGTGATCTGCCATCTAAAATGAGGGTGAACAGGGCACTGTCCTGTGCACAGGGAGTGCATATTGCACCCTCACAGGACAGCAGAGCTCCTGCTTCAGGGTGGAGTGCTCCTGAGCATTTTCTTCTGGGTAGTTCTGTGGCTGAATAACCGAGCTGTGCCATCTTCTGTTCAAACTGACTTGAAGCGAACAAAATTTCCATCCAACAAACCCTGTGTTTTCACCTGCAGTTTGTAAAACAGGAATCTAAACAGCCATGTCAAACAGCACCTGAAATGAGGCCAAATAAGAAATGGGCTCCCCCTCGCAAAAGGAGGCCCCCCCGGGTTCCACCATGCCCACACCCTGTCTCCACCCTGGAGAGCAAAGCCCGGAGGCTCTCCTTCCTTGCTCCAGATGAAAAAGCCAAGGAGATTCCAGAGAGGAGAAGGAAGAGACCCAAACCCCTCAATAAGTGCTTCAGCTTCGATGATGTTTGGATGGAGAGGAATCAAAAAAGGAAACTAGAGAAGGAGACACAGCCAGAGGGAGGGCTTCAATTGCAGCATCTCCCAAAGGAGCCCTCAAAAGTAAGAAGCCATACACACCGACCTCCTCGTTCCCTGGCACTGTCTGCCTCTCTGCTCCAGCTGCTTCTCTCTGCTGTCATCATATTCCTGTCCTTACACTTTGTCTGGTACCACTTCTGTCAACATTTCTGTGGGCCTGGTCCTCTGTGGAGACTGCTGAAACACTGAACTGGTCCTTAAGTGATGATGTCTGAAGGTGGTGGGTTTTCTTACCTTCTGTAATCGAACAGTTCATGCCCTGTGAGATGCTGGAAATAGAATGCAAGAGAATCAGGTTGCTTTGTGAGCTGAGTGATAGAGAGGGCAAGGAGCAAATCAGTTTCTGTAAATCAATATAAATTAAACTGATGAAATCTCATGCTGTGCCCTGTGGTGTTGCTGTGTAACTTTAATAAGTTATACGGACTTCTAAATTAGACTTCCCTTGTATCTGAGGCCAACTCCACAATTCCTACTGAAGCAAATTCCTGCTGTGAAACGCTCAAGAGAACATTGCCATTGGATTTTTAGCTATTAATATTCTCCTCTCCACTGAGGGAGACTTGAAGTTCAGCATTATGATTTCTTGTGAAAAACTTTGTGGCTGTTGTGACTCACACTGATGGCATCTGTTACTTTTGGATTCAGAGCTAAGGTCTGTTCCCTTCAGGGAGAGTCACAAATCTCATCCGAGAGCCAAAATTAGCCCTGATCCATGAAAAAGAACTTCTGGGGAAAAAGGACATGAGATCAAGGGATGCTCTATGAAAGCCTCTCACGATAATATTGAGAAAGTTTCTGATCAAGCTTGAAATCACGTAGCAGATACTCAAATAAAAGCTTTCCTCAGGGGTTTCTGTTTTCGTCTGTTATCTGTATTTGTTTCCCTTTCTCTCTGTTGTCCTGGTTGCCTGTTTCTCATTGTTATTACATTAAAATGACAATTTTGGAGAGGAGATGAGGCCTCAGTAGTCCTATCACCTCTCCAGAATATGCTTGGAGCTTATGAGCACAGACAGTTCTGTGAATGGTGAAGGGCTAACATTGGTCTGCCCACTGTGGCTTGCCCAGAGAAAACCTGTCCACCTGGGAGAGCTCCCATCAAACTGACAGGCACCTGGGACAGCAAACCAGGTCAATCCCAGAAACAAGGTTTCTGAAAATCTGCCCTCTGTTCTCCCTTTCTCAAGGAAAGAGACTAAAAATCTGTGCTATTTTGTATATGTTGGGCTCTTGAACACAAAGTGTTGGCATTTCCTGCGTGGATGGGTGCTGGATATGATTCTTGATGTGTTTCCCACTTTCAGTTCAGTGAGGATGCTTCCCTGGCTGAGATCCCTGCTACCTTTGTGGTGGAGACAATGAATAATGCTCTTGAGGCTTGTGTATGTTAGGATAAAAAAAAATTTAAAGATAAATGACTTGGGTTACTTTTCTACCATGGTCGAAGCTCTGAGTGCTTAGTGCTGAACAGGGATGAGGCAGGCTGGTGAAAGTGAATGTCTGGCTTACATAGGGTCAGGGATTTACAGAAATCAGTGAAATGAAATGAAAATATTTCTCACAATTCTTCGACAAGCACGGGTAGTGATGGAAATCTAGCCCATGCTGCAGGGCATGTGGGCCAGCACTGAGACCATTAGCGCTGCTAAGAGGAGTGACCAGTTTCCTCAACAGCTTCCCCTGGAGCCATCAGATTACACAGCTTGAATGCTGTCTGCTTTGCTGATTGACTGCACATTTAGAGGCTGCCACAAAACAGCTTCTCCTTTAAGCATTTCCACCCTTATTTTCTGGTGCAAACTTCCCTCTAAATTGCAATCAGCTGCAGGATGATTTGCAGCTGCCCCTGTGCCCATGGAGGCCTCTCTGAACATCCCCTGCCCGGGGGCTCTTGGGCTCAGTCGGTTTTCTGGTTCATTATTCTCTGGGTCCAAGTGTGTAGGTAGGTTTGGGGTTTGCTGTTTCTGTCCATTGGTGTTATGTAGGTTATTGATACTTTAATCTTTGTGGGCAGGCCAAGAGAGCAAAATGACGGTTTATTCAGAGGACTACGGGGATTCAAAGGCTCTTTTTTATGCTCATGTAACTGAATTTCTTGGCCTGTGTTTTTTATCTATAATAGTAATCACATAGTTTCTTTTTCATATCATTTTATTCTGTCTTTGCAGTGCTCTAGTCCTGTAATAGTGCTGGTTTATTCATACTCCCAGGTGTCTTGGGAGTGCTGTCACAAGCTGCAGCATTTGAGGGCAGTTTTAGAAGGATGCTGAATCCTTTTTAATAAGAAGGAACAAATTATCACAAAAGAAGCTCTGTAAGATGTTCATTGTCTATTGTGGTTTTATGACTGCAACAAGGCGACTGTATGGGGCTTTGGAGAACTGAAATTACAAGTCTGATGTTTTCTGACACGGCTGCCTTGGGATGTGTGGCTTCTGTTGTGACAAGTCACATTGTGTTATGTCAAGATCAGGTCAGCCCACAAGGTGATGTAATGCTGCAATATTGGGGAAACCACTTAACAGGGCAGAGCAGAGAGGAATTCTTGATTATTCGAGTGCTGATTTCTGATACCACTCTATCATTCAGATCCATGTACAGAGAGGAGCACAATGGAAATATAAGACTATTCTGGGGACTGGCAATTGGAACAGGGAAAAATGGTCAAACAATCAAGAACTACCTATAAAGTAAAAAAAAAAAATAAAAACAAAAACCCAAAACCATTTAAAATGCCAGTTCCATGCAATTCTATATATGTGGATTTTTTTTTTTTGTTAGGTCCAGTAAGCTGCTCTGCTTCCTTAAATGGGAACAGCCTGTGTGAATTCCCAGTCAAACTCAAAGCTTGACCCAGCTGTCCCTTATAATGAGATGCTGCCAATAACAGGCTGAGCAGCTTCTGATCTTGGGCCTTAAAGTCTTAATACAACACTCCCCATGCTGCCCACCCCAAGGGGAAGAAGAGAAGCATAGCTGTGGATGAATCTATATTCTTTTGCTTGTCCATAGGCTTGCCCTTCACATGGTGATGGGTTTCAGGCTGTAGCCTGGGGTCCTCTTGCTTGTTTTTAATGCAGGAGAAGTTCCTGAACTGGAGCAGAGACAATGCCCCAGACCACTGACATACGGAATGCTGTAATGGCAATGGGCTCTGTTTTGGGAATTATTTTTGCTCTGAACTGCCTGTCTATTGCCATCCAGTGCTTTCCTCTTTTGACAAAAACTTAAACCCTGTCTCTTAAGCTTGATGCCTCTTGAGTGCACAGCAGTAGGAGCACAGACATGTCTTCTACGTGCATTTATTTGAGCACAGTTTGTGCGCTGCCAAATTAGAGAGATTTGTAAAAGGCCCATCAGGGGGCTACACCCAGAGAGGGTATCGTGCAGAAAAAGCTCTTTTATTTTGAAAGAGAAATGAGAAGCAGTGAAAAACAGATCTTTAGCTCATTGCCCTGAATGTGACTTTGGAAATCTGATTTTACCCTATTCAAAATAAGAGAAAATGAAGTTTTGTTGTGTGGTACCATGGTTATGAGCATTGTGGACAACTCAAATAGACTTCAAGAGGGAAATGAACACAGTTTGAGGAGGGGATTTAATGAGAAAAGTCTCCTGCTGACGTGCACCTGACAAGGCATGGATATACAACAGAGACCCAGTCTCTGCAAGGGACTGAACTACTGTGCACAATTATGAGCACAGAAATAACCTCTGGAACCTCTGGCAGAAAATACAGGAGAGAGGATCTTAACCATGGTCTGTTCCCTCATTCCTCATCCTCTCCCTTGTAGGTTGTGCAAACCCTGCCCACATGTTACTAACGCTGCTGAAAATGCTGCTTCTCCTGAGGGAGGCTTGTACAGGCCTGGCTTCCATGCTGTAGGATTCAAATGATGCCTGGACCCAAAATTTGTTCTGATGTCCCAGGAATTAGTAAGTTGCAGTTCTCACAGCCTTAGGCCAAGGTTCTGCTTTCTAGTCTTAAAAAGAACAATAATGCTTTCTATCACCTTTCATGTAAATAACCTGGACTTTACCCTTGACATTTTCAGAGCTATGGCCCAGTAAGCTTGATTTTCACTGTCACCAGAAGAGAGTGTGTTCTTTGCTGTGACTTCTCTAGAAAAATAGGCACTGCTCAGTTTAATTTGAACAGGGTTCATGCTATCCCTCAGGAGATGGTGATTTATGCCAAAGTATTGATGGTATTCTCTTTGTTTGAGGCAAGTTAAGTCCAGACATGGAGCAGCAGCACTCAGCTGTGTGAGCACTGTGTTCTGGCTAGTTTTGGGAGGAAAGTTTGTCTAATGGACATCTACAGGAGAAGCTTCAGCATCAAGGCTGGTCAGCAGACTTTCTGCTGGTGGGACCTGCTATGGGCTGGTGGGGAGAGGGAAAGATCCCAGAGAGAATACTGGATCTCAATATGCCAAGTTCCTGGCTCAGTGAGGCATGGATATGTTGTAACTGAATGTCAGTGGCAAAAGGAAGGGGCAGTAGTGATAGAGATGAAAAACTGGCTGTGCCCATGGGACCAGTGCTTGCTGACCAGCTGATCTCCCAGTCACTGATATTTTCTGTGTGCGGCAGCCACGGGAGAGAAAAAGGAAAAAGGGATGAAAGCATACCTGCAACGTGCATTAATTGCTACATTCTGTATTGGAGGCTGTGAGCTGTCTCTATATATCTCTATGTTTTCCCCTTTAAACCAGCAAAAGTTATTAATTCAATGAGATCTGGCAGTGGTATAGAGTTTTCAAAGTTTCATTAAGTTCTGTAAGTTTTATCAAATCAATCACCCAGGTAGAGGAGAATGTGAGAATTCTTGTACCTTTAGCTGAAGAGAAGAATATTGTTATCCACATTCTATATGGCTGGGGACTGGTACCAATAAATCCCTGAAGGGAAAAGCTTTATTTTCATGTTGAACACCAGAAGAGGACCTATTAGTCACAAAGCTGCAGGAATAGTTCTGTAGCTGAGGGGATGACTCATTGTATTCTTCCCCCCTCCTCCCCAATAGAAACACTTCATAGGAAAGAGTGAAATTTTCTGTGAATGGAGGTGTGTGTGGTTATATGTGAAATATGAATCCAGTACCTCCTTATCTACTTCTGTTCTTATCACCTTGCAGTTTTCTTTGCCTTCTCAGTGTTTTCTAGTGTTTCTAGCCATAACCATCCGTGTGTGTCCACTAACATACTGCTTACTTACATGGGCAGGTGTCAGAGGTGGGAAGAGGTGCTCTGGGATGAATGCTATATATTGTCCTACAGAGCATTTAAACGTAATGTTTATTGCCTTTGTTCTCCCTGTCCTGTTGCAGGCTGGGATAAGTCCATCCATCACATCTCCTGTTGCCTTTGACATCCTGCCACTGAAGCTGCATCCGTTTTCCAAGAGCACTCCGACAGGCCTGGACTGCGTGGGCTGGCAGCGGCGCATCTCCGCTCCCGGTGTGTACACTGTCCTGCCTGCCTGGCACTGATGAGAGAGCTAAGCTCTGGTTTATTGAGTGTGGAAACTGTGCCGTAAGCATTCTAACCTGTTTGTGATGATTGCTGCATCCGTGTCTGAGCAGAAATCTGCTTTAGAGTTGAATCTTGCCTGTGCTTTTCATATTTGGGTTTGTTTTCTCCCTGAGTGGATAAACAGGGTGCTATTTAAAGGCGTGGTCAGCCTTTCAGTGAAGAAGAGCTCACTCCTAGCAATGATAGTGTGCCTGATGTAGAGACGTTGTGTTGTTTGTCAGAACTCTGTCTCACCTACGATGATGTCACCTATATCACACTCTTGAATTAGATTTCTGCAGATGAAATAGACTCTGCCTTGTGTTTGCTGGAGAGCACTACAGTGGGCATGGTGAGGTTCCTCTCAGGTTGCTAATTAGGCACTAAAGTAGCTAAATGAGCCTCTAGAGACAGAAGTTTCCTGTACTTTAAACCCCCTCAAAGAACAAGTATGCTGTGTTTTCACAAGGAGTGCACATGAAGTAGCATGTCCACTTCATTTCTGATGACTGACACTCTCTCAGAATTAAAATGTAAGTTGCACAGATTATTAACTGTGAGACATATCTTTGCCAGGTTTTTAAATTCTCCATCTGACAGAGCCTGCCCAAACACTGTAGATATCTCTATCACAGCACTTGGGCTGGAATAAGAAAAACAGAATGCAGAGGAGTTGTTTGGCGGTTAGGAACCTAGCCAGGAAAAGCCAGCCACAGTTGGGTGCCAAACTGCCATTTCTGCCTCAGAAGGTCTCTGTGCCATCGATTAAACCCTGCTGGAATTACCTAATTAAGAGACAATAACATTGTACTAATTGCATCAGAGTTGAATGGTCATAGTATTTTGTCAAGCAAAACTGGTTTGCTTTCTGACATTCTGTGCAGCTCACACACAGAGTCATGAGGCTTGATCTGGAAATAAGAAAACTATTTATTATTGTGGTGTTGAGACCCTTGCCTTTGCTCTCTCAGCACTGAGAGCTTTGATCACTTGCTGTCACAAGCATCTGGTGCTGCCCCAATGCTTAGGACCAGCTCCCTGGCTGAATTTAAAAAGCTGCAGCTTTACTCCTTGGAAATCCCAGATGGAAACCCATCATTGTCAAGTTCTCTGTGCATCTCTGACATTAGCTGAACTCCCTGAGCACTGCTGTCATAGAAGGACATTCTGAGTCACAGCTGAGACAAATTTCATGGTAGTTCCCAGCTGGGACATGGGGGAGTTAAAAAATATGTATGAATTTCTGAGGGTGAATAGGGGAAGTAAATGTATGCAGACTGACCAGCTGGCAGTGCTGTAGGTGTTTATATGCTGTCTAGAAATGGGCCTGCAACCTGAATCATCTGTGATTCACACAATATTCCTGAGATAGGTACAAGTGAATTTCATACCATGACCTGAGCCCAGACCTCAAGAATTTCTGAGTAAATATAGCAAAACAAATGAAATAGAGCAGAACAGTTTTTCCACCACCAAAACCATGCTTCTGGGAAAGGAAACTGAAGGAGAGAGGAAGCAGCGGTTCTTCTGTCACAGCCATTTCTATTAGCTGCTGCTTGTGGGCTTCATTTGAAGCATTTTGGGGGAGATGAATGTGGGCATGTGTTCTGCCTGTGGTAGGATGTGGATGAGAAGAAAACTGCGAGTTGCTGAAGTAATACTCTGAAGCTGATGGGTCAGTTTTAAGATTGTCCTTGAGGCAATAGCAGTGCAGCAGAATGGCCTGTTTGATACTGGCACAGCTCTGTTTGATTCCTGTTGTTTTTGACAGAGCTGTAGGGCATGTAAAATAAATATAAAATAAATGGTCAATTCATTTAATCTAATTTTAAGATTTCTAACTCCAAAGCTGCAACTGCTTGTATTAATGATCTCAGTCTATGCTTTAGTCATAAAAGACACTGGATATAAAAGCACTATGCAATATCCAGCGCTACTAGATACTTCCATGTTGAAAATACAGGGAAATTTCCCACTCCCAAAGTCTGCACTTTGTGCTGCAGAGACTGTGAGGGATGGAGCATGGAGGCCTCTCTGGTTCTGCAAGGGTGAAATGAAGGCTGTGATGGTCCCAGCCCGAAAGGTGCCATGCACACCCTCAGACTCCGTCATTCACCTACCCAAGCTCGGGGGACAAGAGCTGGGGACAGACTGGCTATCCAGACAGGCTGTGTGTTTTTTGCTGGAACAGCACGAGTGCGGAGAAGTTTCATTTAATGCTGCGTCTGCCGTGCCGGTCACGCTCCCCTCCGCACCGGGAGCCCCCGCTGTCGCTGCCTTTGTGCCCCGCTGGCAGGAATGGGGCAGGCCCCGCGCTGACCCCGCTGTCCCTCGGCCCGGGCAGCCCTTGCCGAGCCGCTCTGGCCGCCACCGGCAGATGGCTCTGAGCGCTGCGGAGCGCGGCGCTGTCCCCGGGAGCGCTGGGACGGGCACAGCGCGGACCCCCCGCCGCAGCAGGGTGGGGGAACCCCCTCCAGTACACAGAGACACCCCTCGGGCAGCAAAGTTCACCGTCCCGTTCGAACATCAGGAACGCCGAAATCGTTTGGAACGGCTTTCTTGGCTGCGCCACGCGTTTCAGCAGGTGGCATTGATGAATATCCGGTGTCCTTCCCGTTTAGTTCACAGAATAGACTGATTTGGAGGGGACCCAAAAGGATCATCAAGTCCAACTCCTGGCCCTCCCCAGGAGCCACACCATGTACCTGAGGGCCTTGTCAAAAGGCTTCTTGGACTCTGGCTGGCTTGGTGCTGGGACCTCTGCTCTGGTGCCCAACCACCCTCTCAGTGAAAAAAAATTTACTAATATCCAACCTAAACCTCCCCTGACACAATTTCAGGCCATTCCCTCGGGTCCTGTCACTGACTGCCAGAGAGACAAGACCGTTGTCTGTCCCTCTGCTTCCCCTTGCAAGAAAGTCTGACTGCAATGAGGTCTCCTTGTTTTCTGGTTGTCTGGGTACTCCCATGTGTTAATTTGTACTGTTCAGTATGTTCAGTACTGCCAGTTTAAGAAGGAAGCCACTTCCTAATGTAGATATGGGAATGCTTTTCTGCTTTTTAGTAGCCTCTGAAGACTTTTTGACACAGATGTTGCACCAGGAAAGGGGTGGGAGGGAAGGGCCTAATATGTACTGGAGTCAGCAGTAGCAGGATAACGAGGCTTTGGGTGAAAGCAGTGGACCAGCTGTTTGTCTTTTAGGCTGTGAGACCAATCTTCTCCTTCTCCCTCTCTCCTGAGTCTGATTCTTGTTTATTTATAAACTGAAGACTGCCTAAAATTGAGAATGTTGCTGGGAAGCTGTTTGGACAGTGGCTGCAGCTGTGAGAATGTAGCTGCAACAAGGCTGAAGCCAGGAGATGGGCAATTCTGGGTGTGAGAGCTACCAGCCCACGGGCCTAGAGCAGAAGGAACATTTAGGGGAGATGCTGCCATTTCTGAGCTTTTCCATAGGGACTTCCCAGCAGGAGGCACTCACAAGGTGACCCAGTGACACAGAGACACAGGTAACTGTCTGAGAAGTAGAGTTTCTTGACATCTCTGCTCTCACTGCTATCCATGCCTCTCAGGCAGAGACTTTTCTATTCTTGTGCCAGCTTGTTATCCTTTCTGGATGTTTCCCTCATGCTGCCTCTCAGAGACTCTGAAACTTTTGGAGAGGGACAGGGACACACACATGACCATAAACCTCCAGGGTCTGTCATATCCTCAGAGAGGGAGGAACCTGTGAGCTGTGTATTACAAGACAGGTTTGTAGCTGTGCCAGAGCAAATCTCACTCATACTTGTATTATTTTAAATCCTTATCTAAATGCAGACCAAATCTTTTTGGCAACTAGCCACGTGTCTTGTCAGATTAGAACAGCCTCAGATCTTTGAATTTTCTGCTATCAGCTGTCTACAAGAGATGCTCTGGAGTTACACCACAGAGCTGTGGTTGGTTGTGCCAAGCAGAGAGGCACGAATTCCCTGTGACTGATGTGTGCTCATGAGGAACATACTGGTGGCCTTGGAAATCTTGCAACAAGAATAGGCAAGCCAAGTTCTCAAGGGCTGAATCTTTTGTGGATAGTCAGGAAAACAGAGACCACTCAGTGATACTGAGTTATCCTCTGGCCACCCTGGTATAGTGGAAAATATTTCTCAGAGGCAAAGGGACTGTTTGTTTACTCAACATCATGTGGACAACTTTCATCTTCTTTTCCCAGCTATAGATGTACTGTTAAACTCACACTTGGCAACAGTTAATGTGAAGATGTTTGACAGCCACTGGAGAAATCTGTTCAAGAGGGAAAATATTAGCTCAATAACAGGACTTCATTATGTCTTATAAATATTTAGCAGTCCTGTAGTACAGCATAATAGCAAGCTGAGTTATTTATTCCATTTTTGTCATTTTAGCTCTTGAAGAAAGTGGTATGCAAGTTCCCAGAAGAGTATCATGGTAGCTGTAGCATGAAACATCCCTTCTATCCCCATTAACTAGAGGAGCATAATTGAATTTAAGTGGATAAAAAAGAATGACATTGTCTGCTGTATACTTTTCACTTTGTCTCTTAATCACAGAAAGATTAGACCCACTATGTCAACCTTGGTTCTGTTTAACCACGGCCGCAAACATTTGCCCTCTGTGAGGTCTTTGATAACATGCTCACTCAAAGGTTTTCATCCAGTCTTAAAAGCAGGGCCTGGTGGTGGCTGAGTTACTGAAAATTTGTCTTAGCATATTGAGTAGGATTGTATGTATTAGCATACCAACAAAAACCCTCTGTGAGGCAAAGAGGGAAGAAGAAGGAAATAGTGAATGATTCTGGTAATCACTGTTCAAAGCTACAAGATTACAGGGGAACCCAACAGAAGCTAAAAAATTCAGCAGATGTTTGGTATCAGGTTGTCCAAGGCTAGCTTGACAACCTTTACCAGGCTGTGCAGTGAGATCCTTAATCTTTAGTTGGAGACAGTTCCTGCTACATCAACTTTAAATAACTTCTCTCTCTAACTTCACAGAAGAAAATCTCTGTGTAGATTTTACAACAAGAAAAGTTTTACTTTCCACAACTTAGCTTTGTAGTATTTTTCTTCTTTCCATTTATTAGAAAATTCTTCCTGTCTGAAGAACTGCACTGGCTTTCTTCTTTTTAATGTCCTGTTCTCTACCTCTACAGAATAGCTGCATTCGTCTTTGTTGTCAGTGTTTAATTTACCTTCCCCTGATTATTGTGATCAAGAAGAGTTTCTCTCCAGTTGTACTTGAATGCAGGCAGTTCTGGAAGAAGCAGATCAGTGCAGAAGGGTTGTTCTGCTGCAGTCAAATTGAGAACACATTTCTGTTTCCCTGTTAGGAAGTATTAGATATTTTGGTCTAAGTAGCTACGTTCAGAAGAAAATGGAAGGAATTATTTTGTTATAGATCACTAGAAATGTAATTTTTGTTACTGCTGCAGAGACCTTTCTTTTAAAGAATAGCTGAAAAATTTGTGGATTTAAAACTTGGTTCAGCATTATTGGGTGTTTTATGATATTCTTCAGTGATATAGTGTGACATTCTTTCCTTTTAGGAAATACTCAGTAAACCAGAAGTCTTACTGCACTGAAGTAACTCTGCTACTGGATGGATAGTGAGGCAAACTCAAAGGGGTCTCTAGTGGAACAAGCTGTGGTGGCCATATAACATGGCCTTATTTACTTTGCAAAGAGCTCCCTCACATACAAATTGTGAAATAAGCATTTTCAGTTCTTGTGAGAAACTGGGCCCCTGGGTTTGGATTTGGATGTCTGGAGCCATGTTCACTGTCTGTGTGACAGGAGCACTGTGGGGTTCTCCTTTGTGTGGGTGGCTGTCCCTCCCTCTCCCAGATGTGCTGGGGGAGCTGATCTCCTCCTTTGCTTTGGTCCAACCCCTACTTGCAGTCTCACCTGGCTAAACTTTCACCTGGCCTGGGTAATCCCACACTGAATCAAGCTAGTTCTGGTCTTACACTCTTTTCTGCTGCACAGGTGGCTACTCTTAAATTATTTTGATAGTTTGACACATCTGCCATCTGCAAGGTCTTTGAGCAGAGTGGCAGCCCAGAAATGTCCTTTATCATAAAATCTCTGTGGTGCCTCAAAGCTGTTGTTAAAGTGCATTTAACATGCACAGGTATTTCTGCATTCTCAGGAAATTAGTATTCTTTCAGGATCCTTCTTACAGGGACACAGGGAATCTCGTATTAGGTAATGAGAACATGAAACTTTCTAGTCAATAGTAGTCAGTGATGCTGTTTCAGATGGGACTGAGGTGTCTTACAAAGATTACACATGGAAATAGGGATCATAGCAGGTCCGCAGTCTGGGAATGGATGCTAAATGATTTTTCAAAACTCTCAGCTGCAATCTCCCCAAATCTCAATCATCTGTGTTTTCCTGGCTTTAATTTCATTTTGAATTATTTTTCTGAGTACTTACAAAAATAGTTTTTTAATAGCAGCAGCCACAGCCAGTTCTAAACATGATTAGTTTATATGTTAAATCCTTTCTGAGTTCTCAGGGGAAGCAGATAACACAAGGTCTCTCTCACTTGGGCATTTTTAAAATGCATGAAATTCTACTATTTCCACTTATTTATTTTTAATCTGACAGTTCTGCTAAATTAGGAGGGGAGATCTCTGTCTCACCCCTTGCTTTCTTAATGCCTTGAAATCGGCTTTAATAGAAATCAGCTGCTGGGAGCTGCAGCTGAAGGCAGCGGAGCTGCACAGAGGGAGCCTCCTTGGCGGACCCCCATGATGTCAGGATGCATCGAGGCGAGCGGAGCGGAGGCTCGGGATCCAGCCCAGTGCTCAGCCGGCGCTGCCAGCTCCCGCTGCCCTGGGAGAGCTCCGCAGAGCGCTGCCCCGTTCCTCCCGCAGCCCGGCAGAGCCCCCGGCTCCCCCTCTCACCTGCCTGCATGAGGACCCAGCAGTGCCCCAGTGAGTCCAGCGGGGCACACAGTGCCGAGAACTGCAGCAGCAGCGGCAGCTCCGGGCTCTCCCCGGGCTCGGATTCAGACAGCAGCGGGGTGGTGTGTGGTGGTGGTGGCATGAGAGGCGTCCTGTCCAGGTACTGGAGCTTGGAGAGTCTTCACTCTGCCACAGGTAAGGGGCTCTTTTCTTCCTTTTCCTTTTTCCTTTTTTTTTTTTTTTTTTCCTTTTTTTTTAACTGCTCTATGATATTGCACTGACCTTGAGAAAGCAAACCAAACCTTCTGGAAAAAGTATATAATTTGGAAATGCAGTCTCTTAGTCTTAAGAAATAACCAAAGCATTCAGTGTTTGCTAGCTATACCCTCTGCAGACTTAAACCTAAACCAAAACAACACAGACCCTTAATAGACTTCTTAAGTCAGGAGGGAAGAAATAGGTTTTTGATGGCTTTGGAAACTGCGTAGGCTTCTACCTGATTAAAGCTGTCCTTGCCCATTGGAACATTCCTCGTTTCAGCTTCATCATACAGATCTGAACGTTAGAGTTGGTATTTCTCGGTGTGAATTCCAGTGTGGAGAGTATCACTGCCTCTAGAAAATGTCCAGGCGAGTGCTGTGCAGCACATGAGGGCTAGGTAGGGTTGCACTGCTGTGCACTGGAGGAGGGAAAGGCAGTTCCCTGAGCCAGCTGCTCAAGTTCAGTTTTTGCTTTCCCATCCATTATTTAATGTCTTTCTGAACCAGAGGTTTTGGAGGCATGTTCATGTAGCCTGGACCTCTTCTGACTCAGCCTGTCTGGGTCTGGTATTCTGGTTTTTAGTTACTGATGAGCCTGTTTAGGGTTTGAATGTTTGAACTGCAAGCATAGTAAAGAAGCTTTCTCATTCCCAACTGATCCTAGCAAAGGAGCCTGGCAATGATGTTAATGGCCAATGACTGCTGAGCTGTTCAGCTGTTCCTGTTTAGAGAGATTTTTAATAGAGCTGCAGTAAATTAGTTCCTCTCTTAGATTAATTCATACAAATGCCTTCAAGGCCACCAGTGACTGCCGTGTCCTTAGTAAAAATATCCAGTGCTACCAGCTAGAATCAAGGCTTAGGAAGAATTCAGGGTGCAGTTCTGTGTAATCTCCTTTAGTCGTGTGTACTTTTAATTATTGAAAGGTTTTATCATTCCATCTGCTACTGTAGATTTGGAGCTGTTTAATAAAATCTCCATTGCTGCTCTGGAGTCTGTGCTGAAGTGTGGGTAACTGCACAATCACACAGGAAAGGGCTACAGCAGGCTGGCCAGTCTCCCTGACTTTCCACCCTGCACACTACACCATGCAGGTGGCCAGAAGCACTGAGCACCTAAAGCACATCCTGGATGTCCAGGCACAGGAAAAAAGCTGAGGGTGAGCTTGAGCCATTGGTGCTCTGCTTTGGGGAAAGATTTGGGCTGCAAGTACAAGATGATGTGCTTTTGCATTCTCAGTAGCATCTGCTGGCAGCTATTTTCTCTGGTAACTGGGAGTGCAGATTAACCCCAGTGTGCTCTGACATTGGCATGAGGTCAGTCTGGCACGGGGTCTTTTTGCAAACTCCTGCCCAGAGCTGCACATGGGGCTGCAGCAGTGGCTCCATCCCCTCTGTGTCACAGGCTTTGCTCTCAGCTGCCCTCCCTGGAAGCATTCTTGGGCTTAATCAGGTCACTTGAAACAAATGGTGTACAGTGATACAAAAGAAGTAAGGTTGATAGCAAAAGCAGGCTCTGAAATTAAGTCTATTTTTCTAAATGCTCATTCATTTCCACAATAGTCTTGCTCCCAAGGCTGTGAGGCATGGTGTCATTTTGTGGATGCTACATGCATTTAGCAGGAAATACAGAGATGAGAAGAAATGGAATAGGAAATGGTATGGAGACAGACTGAGGACAGGGAAAAACCAAATTAAGTTTCATAATTACAGTATCGATAAATAAATACAATAATAAAAGCAGATCACTGCATTTCAGACTCCTTGCTGCCTCAAAATACTGTGGTACGTGTCTTTTCCTATGCAAAAGATTTCTGAGCAGTTTGTCTCTAACTACCAAGAAAATTCAGGTCAGAATTAGGATTAAACTTTGAGAGAAATGGATCACTAGGAGGAATTTATTTTGTTTTGATTCTCCTCTGTCAGAATTCTTCTTTGGCTTAAACTTAGGAAATTGTGGTAGAGCTGCTCCTCTCCATCAATGTCAATTGCCTGTCTGAGGAGTGAGGAGGATTTCTTTAAAGCTTGTGCTAAATAACATTTTTGAATGGTTACATTTAATACACTGCTTAAACCAAGCAAAAAAACCCAAACAGAAAACCTAAGGAAAAAAAAACAAACCAGCAGGAGCAGTAGCAGCTGGCAATGCATGAGGGAAGTGGTAACTAAAATGTGTGGCAATGTCCTCTCCTCAGAGGAGCAGGGAGCTTCCAGCATCTTTCCATGTAATACACCAAGGAGTTGGGGGGAAGAAAGAGTACAGACTGTGTGGAAACACTATGAAGTGCCCAACGTTGCATTAAAAAAGGTCTGAGGGATGAGCCAGTCTCTTTCTCTGTTTGAAAGGGATTCTGCATTTCCTCAAGGCTGGATGGGTGGACTTGGCAGAGAGGGTTTTGCTTTTTTCCATGTGTGTACATCACCTTTTCCGTAGGGATCTTCATACTGAATCTGTTGCTGTCTAAGACTTCAGGGAAGATGAGAAATAAACCAGATTTAAATGACTGAGTAGTGGAGGTGAAAAGACAGTGGGAGGTACAATTGGAATGCATCCATTGGAGTTTTTCTTTTAGATAATTTAGATTCCAAGGAAGTGAAAAGATAGAGATGTATGTGTGTTTATGTATGCATACATTTGACCATGTGTGATTTCAGAAATACAAATTGACACCCCTGTGTAGAAAAGAGAGTTTTCTGAGGTTCACAGGAGCAAAAACTGTCTTTTGTTCATTATCTTCCTCTGCAGTCAGTAGTGAAGTACAATTCCTTTTGGCTTGGGGTTGACCTTGTTGTAGTATACAGATCAAGAAGGGAAGCTAAATGTGACAGTTGAAAAAGACCTGTTGTTACAGCATAAACTTCTGTGCAAATACTACTTGAAATACAACTATGCAAAAAAACCCCATGGTTCAGGCTTGTAGGAAGTGAAAAAAGTCTACTGTTTTTTAGTATCAGTGGCATTTCTGGTCTAAATGTCAATAAACACTACCTTACATGAGAAGGCCCTTCTCCCTGAAGCTAAATTTAAACATGAAAATAGGATATGCTTTACTCATCTACCAAGCTCTCCATTTGAGGAAGCCAGAGGACTTTGCAGGCATCAATAACCCTCACAGGGGACCCAAAAGACTTTCAAAGCATGATTTAGGATTGATAAAAAGGTGTAGTTTGATACTTGGACAATATCCTTGCTATTTTTAAATACTTATGAGCAGTGTCCAAGTGTTTGGCCAGTGCAGTTCTCCTGTGAGAAGATGACTGGGAGCTGGGGTGGCTCAGCAATTCTGAAAATCAGGCTGTTAGCATCTCAGCTGGCCAAAACCCCACAAGGCATCCAAATTAAACTCAGTTGTGACAGTGCTCCAGCAAGTGATTCAATGGCACTCTGGGTGCTCTAACTCTGGTTTCCTAGGCAGGACTTTGTACCCCAGGGCTGCCTGTATGCCATTCATCACTGTTGTACAACTCCACTGAAAAGTTCTTCCTTTAGAATGTTTCCAGATTCAAGCCTGTGAGCAGCTCTCTTTGCCTTTCCAGCTCCCTTGTTGCCGGTCCAATCCCGACCTCATTAATGCTGCTGTTTGTTCTTTTTTTTATCCAAGTTGGGAAGGACTGGAAGAGCAAATAAAGGTAGGGACAAAGGGGGAATCACAACCTGGAGGACTTAGTGGTTGCCATAGTTTCCCTAGGATCCTCTGTGTATTTGTGCATATGTAGCAATTTAATTGTACAGGCTCCACTTAAGTGTACCTCTGCACAGATTTGTGGCTCCTACTATGCAGATATGCTCCTCTGCTGCCCTTGGGAATATGGCCTTTAAACAAACAAGAAAACATGAAGGATGGGTGTGGAGTGTTTTTTTCTTCATTCAGAGCTTAAAAAGAATATTGTGGGTTTTTTAGGAAGGCTTTTTCCAAGTCATTCATTTCATTGTTGTGGCTGATGAGAGAGCCAGTAATAGAGCTGTGGCAAATGCTTTGCTTCTTTCTTGTTTGGCAAGAGATTTTCTTTTGAGCTCTTTTTTCCCCCTTTTTCTTCCCCATGCCCTGTCTTTTTGATGTCTTCAGCTGTGTTCATGGACTGCAGTGCATAATTCCACTGATCCTTCCTTCTCTAGGGTCACTCAGTCAGCAGGAGTGAGAGGTCACACAAGGGGAGATTGATTTAAGGTTCAAATTGCTTCAGAATGCATCCAAAGGAGAGCAGGGAGGGGAAAAAAGTGAGTGCCTCAGAGCATCCAGTGCAGCATCTCGAGGTGATGTTTCAGCCTTACCTTGGCAAATTGTGAGCTGGGATACTCCAGCTGGATTCATGCTTGCACTTGAGCATGTCCTATGTGTTCCCTCATATATTCCATGTCACCTGCCAGAATAAATTCCACTCATCTTCTGAATGAATAATCCATGGATTTAAGAACAAACAAACAATAATCCATGCTAAATTAACTTTGATTTTTCTCTCTAATTTGTAATGGTGACTGGTATGGTTAGTTAAACCTAAGGGCGGTCCTGAACTTTTGAGGAAGAATTACAAGATGAACATCTCTTGGTTGAGCTAGTGAGCTGCCCTAAAGCTTAAGTAAATATTTCTTAGTTGAAAATACATCTTCCAAATAGTGTTGAGTGTTGCTGAACTGTGACTTGGCGTCACATTCAAATAGTGAGGGCATCTATATTAATAAGAGTTGAGTTCGTTCCAGTAAAGGGAATCTCAGTCAATGCTAAATGTGTGTAAACTTGGCCACCTAACTCTTTTAGTACACTTAATTTTCACTGAAAAAAACTATTTCTGTACCCTCTAGCATCATGCTTTTCCATTAAAGGGAATACAAATAGTGTTAATATAGGTAGGAAGTCTAATCATGTTTCTGTACCTCTGTTTGCAGCAGAACCAGATTTTGTAAATTCAGCTACTTTGGAGTTCTAATTGCATGTTAATGTATTGGGGGTGGTTCTAGTTGACCTTCCCGTGAGATTTTTTTGTGTTGTTTCAAAAGGAGTAAATGCTTATTCTCATGTCCCCGTGAGGCACAGATTAGCACCTGCGCCTATCAGAAATAACCATTCCCGTCTTTGCTGGTGCTGTGTTTGCAGCAGGGAAAGATGAATCTTTGGAACACTGCCTGTGATACTTCCTCAGGTGTCACAGGTACACCATCTCCATCCTTTTCCTTCTCTACCTTCAAAACAACTCCCATGAAGAACATTTAGATTGTGATCACTATTCCCTTTGCTGAGGAATGTGACAACCTCTAAGGTTGTATTTCCTCACAGATTCAGTTACCCTTAAAGTAGCCTTTCAGACCAACTCTTCTCTGGGTTATATCCAAGCTTCAATTGCTGCTATTTTTCTGCATGGAAGTGAAACAGCTTTAAGCCACCTGATTTCAATACTGCCAGCATCACAGCTCTTGCAGCAGGAAGCTAGCATGGTCCAAGAGAGTGAGGCAAAGGGGGAAAGAGGTGGTACCATGAAGCTTACCTGACCCTTCCTTTCTTCTCTGCCTTTAGGTAGACATGCAAAGGCTGGCAGTGAATTGAACGCAGCTTTTCATTTGCATTATCCAGGTCTAGTTCATGCAGGTAAAAAAGCAGCAAAGATAGATTAGAACATGTGCTGGCAAATCGTGCCTATGCCCAGTGGTCACAGAGAATGTGTGTACTTGCTCATGTTACACATGATGCAATTTTGTCATAACTGCTTAGCAGTTGGTTCAGTTAAACAATGTAGGGAACCATCCTGCCTGTCCTCCTCCAGCAGAATGTAGCCTTTAAATTACTAAGCTTGCCTGTAACTAAGCTTATTCCCTGCTAAGGTCCTGTTCTCCAACTCTTCTGAATCATGGCAAGTGTCTTTGAAGGATTAGGGAAATATAGCCCTCTTCTGAGTGTCGGCGATTATCTGTGGGGGCTTCTAATTTAATTAGAATCCTGTCTCATCTCAAAATCCTTTTGTGGTCCGATGTTTGTTAAACCAACTAACTAGTTCAGAGATTTGTTAAAAGTGCCAGGGACGAGCTGAGTGTGCTGGACTGCAAAGGATATTGGTCTGAGAAGGGCCAGAGTCTGAGGATGAGCTTTCTTCTTGGGTACTGAGTATTTTCAGTGGCTGTGCCTTTCTAAAAAAGCTGCTCCTCAAAGTGGTGTGTCCGCACATGAAAGCGAGACAGTAGCCTGGGTGTAAGCTGATAGGAACATGGTTTGCACCTGGTTAACTGTCTTGGATTACATTGTGTGAACATCCAAGCGTTGGCAGCTCTTACTACAAATATCCCTCGGGGTGTGTTTGCCTAAACAGGTAGAGAGCTTTGCTGCTGTTATTCTCAATCCCTGCTAATCGAGGAGCAAGAGATTCCCTGGACTATGATGTTGGCTCATAAGACCTCAACTAAACCTTTTTTTTTCTTCTTCTTTTTGCCGTGGAGTACAGAATAATTGCTTTGCTGAAGTAATTGAGCCATTTCCAGGTTGTGCTGTATCCCGGGGAGTGCTTATGGATGCTCTAATGCATCACCCCAGGTGCAGCTGATTCCTGCTTTCTGCGGCCTCCAGCAGGATGAAGGCTGGCAAGTGGTCTAGAATAGGAGGGAAATCAAGTGCTAAAGGCAGCTGAGTGCACAATTGTTCTGAATATCCTCCTGTTCTTACTCTGTTGCATTATCTTTTATGTCATATTTGAGTGGAAGTGTGTATATATATTTTTATGCCCAAATATAAATATATACATACATACACAAAAGGTTATTCATTAGTTAAGTTTAGAACATTCCTCAGTGAGGTTTCTCAAAAACAAGCATTTCTAGGTGTGGGCTCTAAATGTTTTTTGTCTACCAATGGATAAGGTTTCTTTCAGAACCCTTCTTAAACCATCTGATAAATGCCTAAATAATAATTTTAAATCCATCTCGAGTATACTGTTAAGGTACCATCATCTTGCTTTGGAAGGTTAATTACATGTAAGTATTTATAAAATAACTTGAAAAAGGAGTTTTTCTGTCAGGAACATGAGGTAAATGCAGAACTTTGATTTTATTTTTTATTTTCTTTAAAAGAAAAAAATTATCATGCCATTGGAATGTTTCATGTTGCAAATAAAGGAAGATTAGACTAATGATGTTTTCAAAACAGCTGGCAGAGATTTTATTTCTATGGAGTGAAATTGCAAGAGGTTCCCTTTTGGCTAATGGAAATAGTTTCCATGAGGTAGTTTTGAATTGGGTTCTTTTTTTTTTTCTTTTTTTTTTTTTTTGGTTAAATTGAAGTGTCCCCAGCGAGGCAGAAAAAAGGTAGTGAGCTAGGAGATTCAGTGTTAACACAAAATGATCTGTGTGGATGGGTAGGATTAAGCTACTCTGCTCTCCCTTGGCCAATTGCATCTTCCCAGACCAGGTGTGAAAAGCCCTTTATGAGCCAAGATCACTCCTCGGATGTAGATGCAAACCCACAAACTTGGCATTTGGGAACTGCAGCTCAGGGAGCCTCTCAGAGGCAAAGGAAGCCCACAGGCAGGGCCTGTGCACCTCCTGGCCACGGCTCCCCGTGTTTGGAGCCCTCATTTCCGTTGTTGCTTGCAGGGATCTTTACAAATGTCAAGGCACATTGTAGTTCACAGGAGGAGAAGCTGTCTGTGTGATTCCTGAATCTAAACAAACCCAACCCGAGCTGTTTGGGCGCTAAAGGCTCAGCTGCAGCAGGCAGGATCAGTCTCATGTGCTGGACAGGAGCACCCCAAGGGCTGCTGGAGCTGCTCCTGTGCTGTGGCTTCCCTCGCTGGCCCTCAGGGAAGCCACCACGCTCTGGGACACTGCCTGCTCTGGGACACTGCCTGCTCTGGGACACAGTGCAGCTCTGGAGAATCACACGAGCCAGCAGCCCTGTGTGCTCAAGAGGCCAATTCAGAGTTTGTCTGATGAGACATGGCTTCAGTGTTGAGACGTGAGCTGGGCTCCAGCTGGGAGGTGTCTGCAGTGGGAGATGACAGCAGGGTGCTGCAGGCAGGTGTACCATCCCAGAGAGAGGCACTGGGCTGTTCCCAGCCCTACACTGGGCAAACTGCTGCTGTGCAGATGCTGTGCTGTGCTGAAATGGTCTCAGTTTCTGACAATACAGAGTGACCTGGATAAGAGAGTATCAGTCTGGATGCTGGAGCTGTTATTTGAAGCACTGGGTTGGCTCAGCTCCTGCTGACTCTCTCAGGGCCCTCTCCCCGAGCAGAGCTGCGTGTCAGCTCGAGGTCACTGATGGTACATCCTGCTCAGGGCAAAAACCTACTCTGCATGCCTGAAAGAAGCTTTGACAATAAACCTTTTAAGAGAGTTTATTATGAAAACACTGCGTTACTAATACCCCGAAAACAGTGGATTTGGATCAATTCAAAATGTGGCATTCTTATCAGCCTTAAAAGCCTGAATAAATTAAAAATATGCAGAACCCATCTGTACTGAAACTTGTTGATTGGATCTGTCATTTCTCTTTGGAGAGCACAAAATAATTTAATTTGGGCTATTTTTGGTCCCAGTTCTGAGCTTCACCACAATCTCTATGCTGTCATAAATCTAGGGCCTGGCAGTCCTATTTCATGCTGTCCTACTGTCAGTACTCTACATAGGCTGAATTCTGGGGGGTGGGTCAAGTTTTCTTCTGTGAATCCATAGTCACAGTTGGTGGTATAATGCTCACCTGTGTTCATGCTGCTTTTTCTGGCTCACTTGAGAGCACACACTGCCTAGCTGGGACTTTTGCTTGGCCCCCAAATGCCACTTGACCATCATCTTTGAGCCACTGGAAGAAATCTCCAAAGAGATTGTATGTAGGACAGCTTATGCATCTTTTAGGCAGCCACTTGTGATTGTCTAATCCAGATAACTCCTCTGATCTGGACAACTTAGCTTTCAGAAGGAAAAAAAATACTTCCAAGGGTAAGACAAAGAAATGTCACAATGTTTCAAGCCTGTGACTTGACACTTGAACAGAATTATTTAAAAATACACTGAATTAATTATGGCCAGGTCATTAGTCTTGACTCATCTGAATCATTCTTGATATCGCTGAAATCACAAATATAGATGAGTGTGAGCACTGCTGTGTCAAAGTCCTAAAAGGCTGCTTGGCCAAATACATGGGGTTTTTTCTGTATAAAAGTAGGACCTGCAATCTGGTATTCTGTCTTCCTCTCAGGTGCAACCTTTCTTTCAGTTTTCATTTTTGAAAAAGGCACTTTGATTGCAAAGACTATTCCAGTTGCACTGAGAAAAAACAGAGGATGATTTATGATTTTTTGGGAATATAGGGAAGAGGAGAATCATTCTGCCCACTTGTCAGAGAACCAGGCACCCATTTTTCTGCTTTACACTCCTCTTGAGGTGTTCACTGACTTGCAGTGGCACCAGTGTTTTAACTTGACAGCTAATGTGACCCAATTCCTTTATCAGGCTAAGCAAAGAAGGGACAGTTCAGCAATTCCTGGGGTGCTCAGAGGAAGATGAGTCTTGGCTAGGTGCAAATTAGAAGCAGATTAGAGCAGGAGTGACTTCTTTCAGTTACTTCCCAACCTAGTGACAAATGTTTTTAATGGCACCTTGGCTTGTGAGGTTTGCTGTGCTGGCTGGAGCACTGATCGTTTTCATTCTCTAGTCAGGCAGCAGGAAGGATGGAGGTTTCCCTCTGCACCACTCTACTTTGCAAGGAAGCTGAATTGCACTGATTGACAGTGATTTTCTTTAATCATGCTCTAATTTCCAGAGTCCTGGAGAGCTGAAGCATCCTCTGCCGTGGGCTATCCCTGAAAATTTTACATGCTGTAGAAGTTTCTAGTTTTGCCTCTGGGCTTCTAAACATGCCTTCCTCCCAGCCTGAATCTCAGAATGCTTTGGGCGCCCCTGGAGATTGTCTAGTGCTACTCCAATGCTCTAACCAGGGTCACCTGCATGAGCAGTCAAGTTTGAACACCTTCAGGAATGGATACCCTGCAACGCCTTTCAGGCTATGGCAACTTTTAGTGTAAAAAAGTTTATGTTTCAATAGAATTTACTGTACTTTGGTTTATGTCTATTTCTTCTTGTCCTTGTGTTGGCCACCAGATCAGAGTCTATGTCTTCTACACCTCCCTGATTAGGAACATTTATACATTGTTCAGATCTCCCTGAACCTTCTCTTCCCCAGACTGAAGAGTCTGAGCGCTCTCAGCATCTGTGTGTATGTTGGGTGCTTCAACACCCTAAACACACCTGACCTTTAGCTGGACCCACTCCAGGACATCCATATGTTCCTTGCAGTCTCATTTGCACTGGAGTCCTGGCTGAGTTTAATGTGGTGTGCTTTCTGGACTCCTAAGCACCTTACTGATCCTCTGGTATCACATATAAAGCTTTATCTGGTAAATGCTTTCTTTGGCAAGGCAGGTAGGGAAATTAAATTTTCTGAAAACATAAAGCAGAAGCAATTTTTTTCTGCCTTAATCCTGGGGGCCAGGGTTTGCTGGCAGCTGGATCATTGCAGGATTCACAAGTTGCTTCCTACTGATCAGCTGAGCACATAGCTGGAGAGGAAGCTTTGAGAAACCAAGACAGGTCAGAGTTGCTTGATTGTGTCAGATATTGTAGCTGATGGTTCTTTGGTGACACGTGCCTGTACAGACAGCATTTGGTACCTAAATCTCTGAAATAGCATTTAATTATTTTAGGGTATGAATTGCATGGTGTGGGATATTTTGTTTGTTTGTGGTGGGTTTTGTGGCCTCTTGCTGCATGTTTCTGCACTTGCAGAGCTTGCCAGTGGGACGTGGGGTGTGAGCATCTGATCAGTGCTGCTTTTATTTTTCTCAGAGTAATGTCAGATACCAGCTGGACCATGGCCTCAGGCATATGCCAGGCCAGACTTTGGTGCACATGTGGGAGGGATCTGGTTGTACAAATAGTTTATGCAAAGGTGGAGCCTTGTCTGAGGGATCCTCAGAAAGCACTGAGGCTGTGTGCTCTTCTCTCAAGCCTACTATGTGGTTTCTGCACTGTGTACAGACTCATTCAGTCCCCCTATTTATAGCACTACAAGTCATAGCACAGAAGGGACCTGCCATATTGGGCACAACAGCCTACAGTTTTGTGTTGCAATACTCTAATTATTAATCCCAGAAAACTGTGTGAGAGGCCAGTGTGCTTGTTAGAAGGAGCCCTTGTGAGTAAATTCCCTGGACAGCCTCATTGAAACACAACATCCCTTGGTTGTGAATATCTTTTCTTGTTGCTCAGCCTGTTGTGCTCAAAGGGTTTTGATCTAACAATTTTCTTGGACAGTTTAAAGCCTTGCCATTAAAACAGAGCTTTCCCCTGGAAACACTGATCTCAACTACTTTCTTCTTGACAAAGCACCTGAGGTAGCAAGACTTTGGGAGTTCCTTGTCACAGACTCTGGGAGTAGATAGGAATGCTGTGAGGAAAGGGGTTTTGGCAATCACTAACTCTGTGTGCTCTCTGTGGCAGGCAGGCACATTACCTACATTCCTGCTCTGTTTTCCTCTCCCATAAAACCTAAATACGAGGGGGTTGTGTGGGTTGCTAAGTGCTGTCTGTAAGATAATCAAAAGGCAAACAGAGCTGGGCCATAGACCAAAACATTGCTTCAAGCACCTTACAAGGGCCACAGAAAGAGTTTGAACTCTGCTGCAGGTTGGAATTTCCTGTTCCCTACATAGCTCTGATTCAGGATCTCAGAGCCCTGTGCTGGAAGTGTTTCAGTGGGTCTTCCCCTAATTCACTATTTTAAATGGACTGATGTTAAAATCCTGGGCAGCTCACACACTGTGGGGTTCTAGATCATCATTGTGCTGGAATGAGGTTACAGTGCAGCAAGAAGAGCGAGGTGCTTGTGTTTTGTCTTGTAACATGGAGTGTGTTCCAGGCCAGGCTGGTCCTGGGCAGCCTGACCTAACCGGTGGCATCCCTGCCTGTGGCAGCAGGTTGGAGCTAGGGGAGCTTTAAGGTCCTTTCCATCCCAACCTATTCTGTGATGATTTGATGGTGAGGCAGCAGCTGACAGAAGGACCTCAGGTCATGTTCTGCCCTGTGATAGGGTTTCTGCAGTGAGTGAAGCTGTTTGCAGTGCTCTGCAGGAGTCCTTCCTGCTGTGTGAACCTCACTTGGCTAGGAGAAGAAAAATGCGGGTGAATCCTTCTGAAGTGATTTAAGAAGTTGTCTTTGTTCATTTTTAAAGCAGGGCTGGTGAAACAAAATGAGTGTATGAACCTCAGCTCTTTAAAAATGCGGGTGGGAAACAAAATTTAAACCTTCAAAAATTTAAACAAAATTTAAACCTTCATCAGCAGTTAATGATGAAGAACAGCTCAACTGTTTGGCTCTGTGTTGGAGGACTTAGGATGAAGCTAGAGAGCTGGTTCCCTGCCTTGTGCAGCAGGAGAGAGCGTGAGGGGCAGAAGTGACACTGAGAGAGCACTGGTATTCCAAAAGGTTAATGCTTCTCTGAGTGTTTGCCCACAGCCATCAGGAAGGAGTTGGGTTTAAATGCAGTGCAGCAGAACACTCTCTATTCATGTGTCTCTTCCTTCACTGTTTGTTGGAGTCAAATGTCTATATTTGGCACATCCTAGGCTGTTGTCATGGAAATGGTTGTATTGACACATCACAGCAGAGCAGCTTTGCTCTGTACTGAAGGATCAGAAGGACGATGGGTGAGAAAGGAAAAGGCCTCTTCTCAGCACTCAGGCGTACATAATATTTGTTCTTCAGCTTCTTCACTCCAGTTGGAAGGCACAGAAATGTTGAATGAGGTGCTTTGAGCTAATATTGAAAGAATTGTGTGGAACAATACCCAGTGTTTGGACACAGAGCATTACTGAACATCACAAAAGATAGGATTCCCAACTACAATAGCTGCCTCCTATAGAGCTGTGTGCTGATCACTGATTAGCACCAGTGCAGAGCAGTAACATCTCTGCCCAGTCTTTTTTTACCCTGTATTTCTAGTTCGTGGGAGATCTTGTGCCTACCTGCTATTTTGAAAATGGTAGGAAAGAAGACTCATCCATTTGAACATTGTAGCTGGAAATATCAGGGACTGAAGCCAGATATTTCCCACCAACCCCAGGGAAAAGAGGAGTATTTGAAGAGTTAATGAAGATGAACTTAGAGAGAAGAAGTGAGTAATATTGGCAGATTTCACTCCTAGTGTCCTTTCTGCTGCATCAGGCCACCCTGCATTTTCCCCAAGGTAGGTCCTCTGCTGTGAGAAGGGGAAGGAATAGAAGAAAGAATGTTGGATCTGTTTGCCTCAGATCAGAGTGTTTTCACAGCCTGTTGCTACGGGGAGCTTCTCAGCTTCATGCCAAGAAGAGTCAGAAGATAAGGAACTTCAGAGCAGCGAGGGAAGCTGCATCTTGCATCTCGGAACTGAGCTCTGCAGGGTTCTTTCCTCTAGAGCCTGGATCTGTGGGAGGAGTTCCTCCCCCCTCCTGTGCATCTTGAGCGTGGTGGGAGATTATTTCAATGCATTTCATCAGACATTTGGTGGGTTTTATTTCTCTGTTAAACGTGCACATAGAGGCTGGTACGTGCTCAGTAAAAGCCATGCTGCTTCTTATGCACTCCGTGTATCCAGCATGATCCAAAAACCACCCCAGCCTGACTGCAGATAAGGAAGGTCTTTTCTGGTTGCGTTAACAAAAAGCTCCACTTCTCACAATGGCCTGGACAGATCAGACAGGATGCAAGTAAAGGGAGCTCCTGTCCCTGCACCACAATTGAACCATGCATTCCAGGTCCCT
The DNA here is from genome assembly GCA_013400175.1 of Phainopepla nitens. Classification (NCBI taxonomy): domain Eukaryota; kingdom Metazoa; phylum Chordata; class Aves; order Passeriformes; family Bombycillidae; genus Phainopepla; species Phainopepla nitens. The sequence goes on along the minus strand of VXBQ01011428.1, from coordinate 113,739 downwards.
CTGTAGGAAGGCAGAGCAGGACTTGTCCAGAATTCACAATTTTAGGAGTTTTGATGGATTTAATATTTTGAGATTTCAGGAATATTTATTCATTTATAAGCTTCCCAGATACTGTTGTATGTGAGCAATGCATGTAAGGGTCATAAATGTGTTTGTAATTAGTACTTCCCAAACTCCAAGCTTTCTAATTGTCCATTGCATATTTGAATTTTAAAAATATAGTTAAGCTAAACAAAAAAGGTTGATTTTCTTTTTTTATTTAAGGTCCTTAATGTCTATTTCCTGGTGCTTTTATTTTGTATATGTAAGAAGGGAACCAGATGGGAAGGATTTTCATTTTGTGTAGAAATTTGCCGAGTTAAGAACATCATCTTAATATTTTATCTGCTTATATCTGTGCCAGCTGTTCTGCCTGAGAAAGCTGCTGCTCCCTTCAGGGTTCTGTGGCCCTAGCACAAACTGGTCACCCTATAAGTACTGACAGACTAGAATTATAGAACCTGTACTGTTGCTGGTGTTCAAAGCATCAGCAGCAGCAACTGGTGATTTACTGTTTATCTCTGATAAAGCCAAATACTGAAAAATATTCTGTAAACTTGGCCTTTAATTGTGACAAGTGAAAAGAAAAATGGTCAAGATTTATTATTAGATGCCATTATCTAATTATTATTAGATGACATGATTTATTATTAGATACCATTTATTAGATAAAGTGCATCCTAATTTCTTCTCCTTCCCAGGAAGGGAATTCTCTTGAAGAGTGATAGCATATCTGTATTGCTGCTCTGGGCATAGTGGGTGAAAAACGTGGATGGCTTTTGTCTGCAGGATGTGGTTATGGCTGAATAAAGAAATAAACAAAATATGGGTTATAATTAGAACAAGATCCCAGCCACTTTTTCATGTTAGAAATTAGGGAAGACCTTAAGAAGAAATATTTTCCTTTAAAAGCCTTTTTACATGCATTTTCTAGGAGCAAAGGGACTTTTGCAGATAGCCCTAACCTGTAGTAATATTTCCAGATCAAGGAACTTCAGGCACCGAAGAAGTATTGGTTACTTTCAGATCATCTCTCTGGTGAACTTTTTTTCTTTTTGTATCTCACAGTGTCAATATAGAGAAAACAAAAGTGTTCTTTTTTGACTGGGACTACCTCTGAGACAAATGTCAAGCGACAGCCCAGCAGAAAAGGTGAAGGAATCACTGGAAACTTTGATATATATTCTGTTGAGCTGTACATTGCCTTTGGTAAAAATATGAAGGCAGTTGGCAAGCTAACCTTTCCATAAAGATAACAAAGGTATAGAACTGCTGTCCTTATCTGGCTTCTTCCAGTGGAAGTAGAGAGAAATCTCTCCTGACACCATGGTGGAAAATTTGATGTGGTGCAGAAGCAGAAAATGCCAAATGCAAAAATGTCATCATCCCTCTTGTAGGATGCCAGCTTGGCTAATACAGGAAGTCCAACTCTGTGATTTAGCAGCAGGAGGTGCTTGACACACAAGCTACTTTGTCCAGGCAAAACCAGCTCAGTCCCACATTGCAGCTCCCTGGTACCTGGTGTATGCAGCTGGCAGGTGTTTGATGGCTGCAGCCATGGTGGGCTTCCTGAGTTGTGCAGAAACATTTCCATCAGCCACTACTTCAGGGTTGGGCAGCCCAAAATGAGGAGCCATACAAAGCTTTGTAATCAGATTCACATAAGCAAAGACTTCTGGTTAAAACAGGCAAATGTTTTACTGTCTTCTTTTGGTGTGACCTGCCTGTCCCCTGGCCTCTGAGTAATAGACTGACATATTCTGCAGTGCCTACAGCTTGTGACATGAGTGAGAGAATGGGATTTGGTAGCTAACTGGTATTTCTGACTGGGAGGTTAAATGTGTGGTAGCAAATGCTGAAGATGTTGATGTTTTCAGGTGGGTGCTCTGGATGTGTCAGAGTAACTTGTCCTGGATCTTTGTCAGTGTCATTTTCTCCCCTGCACTATCCAAAGTCTCCTCCTTCACTTGTGCTCCCACCTTTGCTGCCTGCACAGCCACTCTCCAGTGAGTGGATTTGCAGGTGTGAACCCAGCTTCTTGAACACAATGATTTCTTCATCCTGCCACCCATACATCACCAGCTTCAATCAGCTCTGTTGCCCTCCCAAACTTTCTCCATTATTGCTTTCCTATTTCTAAGCACCATTTCACGTGCTCCTAATCCAACCTGTCACTTTAGTTTGATTTTTTTAAGGTATATGGGAAAAAAATCCTTGAATTTTGCTGGACTCATGAAAGCTTTTGATGCAGAGATGTATCCTCTCTGTTCTCCAGAAACCTCCACCTCTGTTGGAGGCACCTTAAGCCCTGTACAGATCATCCTATAACAAACCTATGGCTTGGCTGCAGGACTTGGGTCACCTTTGAGCACTCTGCCACTGGCCTCTGCTCCATAAACAGCACAAGGCTGTACCCTCTGTATCTGTGTAGCTCCTGCATATTCAGGTTTAGCTAAACTGCCATTAAGGTAGAAATGAGGTTTGCTGGATGGAGATCAGACCTTTGTCAGCACAGGGGTGTTGTGTGCTCAAACTGGATCCAACCCTTGTGTTTTACAGCTTTCAGGGTAACCTGCTCTTAACTGACTTCAATTAGCTGCTGCTTTTCCAAAGGGAAACCTTAGAAGTGTGCCTGGAATTAAAATGTAGGTATTCCAGTGGGTCTTATTCTGCTTGTATTGCCATGAACTGAAATCACCTCCTGCAGGAAGGAACAGTATGCAGGGGAGATGTTATCTCAAGGAAAAAGAAAGTTTCCAAACCAGTTGCATAATATAAAGTGACATTGAAAATTAAAAGCTAATTTTCCTGCAAAGTTAGCTCTGACTCACTAGACCTTGTTCTGCTCAACTCTTAAAACTATCTAAAATGGTGATTTTCACATCAGGTGTCTCAGTTGCATTCCAAGAGCCTCATGCTCTGGAAGGGGATTGTGTAATTAGCTCTTCTTACGACTGATTAAATCAGTTTTCCTCCTTCAGCTGCTGAATACAATTGTTAATAAGTAGCAGTTGTGATACACACAGCATAAACTGGGAGTGTCTGTTATCTGCACTCATTTTCTTCTATATGCACAGTTACTTTCTAAAAAACTATTCATGCTCTCTTTGATATTCCACTTGGAATCTCATTTTAATATCTTTGCCTTTACTTAGACTTAGAACCACAAGAAGTAGACCCAATTTAACTGTTTGATGTATGGATCTCCTGGATTTCAAGGAAAAGCATTGGAAATTGGTGACTTGCTCTGTGAACAAGTAATTAGTGTGAGCTATCAGGAAAATAAATTAGCTGCATTTCAGTGCACAGAAATGAAGACTTTCTGTGGCATCAACAGGAAATACCAGTGATTTACAGTGGGCAGCTTCTCAGTGTTATTTTAATGCAAATAGGCATCAGCTAATTGGTCGGGGTAGAGGGAGCTCCTAATTGGAATGTATAAAGAAGAGGCAAACATGCAGAAGAAAATTTCCAGTCAAGCACTTTTCCACTAGGGAGGAAACTGCAATGTTAGCTGGGCCATACCTGTAGCACAGCTTGGCCTGCTTCCAGTGAAGAATTTTGTAATGCATAGATTTTGATAGTCAACCAGTATTTTTGGAGTTAATGCCAATTTATAGCTTAAAATAATCTTACCTCTGCTGTGTGCCAGCTGTTGCTTGTGAGACTGGGTCAGGTGAGGACACACCAAGACAGGGAGGAGGTTTGTGTGACCCAGCAAGGGTTTTGTGACTAGGATGGGAATATCTCTCCATCACTGGAGATGTCTCTGCATCCTGTGCCCCAGGTTGAGTGGACATGCTTGCTGTCAGGCTGGCAAAGCTGCCTCTATCCCTCCTACAGTCTTACAGGCAGAGGCATTTCACTTCTGGCAGTGCTCATGCAGAAAGGAATTCAGGGAGTGGTGGGTATCCATTTCACACTTGACCAGGCAATAAATACAGGAGGCAGCACACAAAGCTGTAAGTTCCTGAGGGGGCCTGTTCTTCATTTATATTGATGCTATTTTCTGATGTCAGACTGTAAAAACTGTATCTCATGTCTAAAATGAAGCATCCACTTAGGGGTTGAATAATTGGAAGTTTATTAGTGATAACAGGAGATTGATGCACTGGGAATTCAATTCTGCCCATTTGTCTCATATTCCTTTGCTAGACTTCCACATTTTGTGCATTCTCTCAGCAACAGAGACTGTGAGATAGTAAAAAATATGGGGTTTGGTTTTGGGAGATATTTTTTTGTCTGAAAAGGTAAGACTTTTAATGTCATGTTTAATGTAATTGCTTCAAAATTGTCAGTTAGCCCTCACAAATGAGGGAATTAGCTAGTCATTGGCTTTTCATGTTGCCAGAGGAAGGACAAAGTTCAGCCCCTGGGGTCATGAGCCAGTGGATGGATGTCTTAGGTGCACTTCAACTAGATCACAAAGACTACCATTTGCCATGGAAAATCCTCTGGTATTTCCTGGCAGCTGGTCACTGGCGAAGGCCTTGAGCTAGGTATCTTAGGAGATTTAAGTAGAATGAAGCTGGATGAATCTGGGCCCTAATCCCTGTTTGCCTCAATGTTTTCATCTGTGGTTTGGCAGCATTAGTTACTGTGCGTGCTGAGGCTGAGGTCTTGCTCATTAACACTGAAGGAGATTGAAGAATGTTATTTTCCATGCGTGGTCTTCCACAGGTTCCAGCAATTGGGAGACTAGGAGAATTTTGGTGCTCTTTATAGGGTGGTGGATGTCTGTGTTAGGTTCTGTCTGTGCTGGGAGGAGGTTCTGTCCCTCTCACTGGTTGTGTTGTGTGACCTTGGTTGGTGGGAGAGGCAGACCCCCCTGTGGATGTGTAACCTGTCCTGTGAGGCTTGCCAGGAGCAGATTTATAGTGGGGCTGGAGCTGCTGAGGGAGCCCACGTTTGGAGTGACATCTGTTCCATCTGTGATTGAGAGCATAAGGGGTGCCTTGCCTTCTGTGTGTGCTCAGCACATCAGACACCAACACTTGGTTGTGTTCATGCTCTTCCTTTGTTTGAGACCAAGGGCTCAGCCCTGGGAGGAGAGACAGACAGAAGGACTGCAAAGGGCACTTGGCCAATCAAAATGGACATCATAACTTTTGTTGCAAATGAGATTTTTTGTCTAAGCAAGAACAACAATTTTGGTGCCTCTTTTTATAGATGCTAGCTTGAAGTCTTGAATAATTCTGTGCAGTTCTGCTTTCAGGGGAATAGGAATGTTTAATGATAATGACTCTTACCTGAGGAACTGAATTTAGAGCATCTCTGAAATCTTAGCTTGATGCCTAATATGGAATGCAGAAGAGGGCTGTAATTCCTGAGCCCAGAGCAGAGATGAAAGAAGCTGGAAGCATTAGTCTCCTAAGCCTGTATGACAGCTTTTTTTATTTTGCTAATGTTTACTTTAGAAACAAAGATATACTTGCTCAGTTTGCTCATTTTCAGAGACTAATTTATGTTCTGAGTTCAGCCATATTATTTTCCTTACCGCTATGGATTTCAGTTGTATCAACAGTGAAAGAGAAGTCCAGAGGGTTGATCTAGAGAGGGGCATAATTTCTGGAAGGAGGAAGCCCTGTGAGATATCTTATCATGCCAGTTTGCAGTAGTAGAAATGAGCTACGCAGCTCTTTTGTCCAGATGTCATGGTAGACAGATCTCCAGAACTCTGGCTGCAACTGTTGCAGAAAACAGAGTTAATCGCTCTGGCACCTGGCAAGCTAATTTACTACTTGACTCTGAAAAATAGGGAGCATGGGAATCTTTATGCAAATTGTAATTGGGGAGAAATAACTATAATGAAGTAAAAATTAATTGGCTAACTCAAACCTGAATTAAATGAATATTTTTGAGCAAATACTACAGATGAAATGTGTTGTTCAAACATTTCAGGAAGTGTAATATAAATAAAAGGCTCTTACTTTGAGGACATTTCATTACTGCATAAAAATCCATGTAGCCCAAGGTGACAAATACCACTTGTGTTTTCCCCACTTTTTTGAAGATACTGTTCACTACGAAAGCCCTTCATTTTTCATTACATGTTGTTGTACCATGACCTAAGAAGAGTTAAGGGCACAAGAACGTGAGAAGTTCTGGACCTAGTTCGTACATCACAGAGGGAGTTACTTTAAATTTAGAAATTGGACAAGCTGTGTAAACTACTTCTGCATTTTTGATTTTGGTTATTTGGTAGGTTTGCTTGGATTGCACAAAAAATGTTCCAAGTTCTGTCCTGCTCCCATCTGTTCTTGGCTCTGGTCAGCTTCACTAGGAGCAGAGAAATGTGCAGTTAGATTCTGCTTGTGCAGAACACATCACCAGCCTTAAGTAAGCTGAAGGCTGGTTCTTAAATGCCTTTAAATAAAAAGACAAGATTCTCCACGAGCCTGAAACACCTCTCAGTGCCATGTTTCAGCACAAAGGACAGTTTTTGTCTGCCTTGGGTCAGCTATCAGCAAGTTTTTATTCCTGACAAGGTTGGCTAACTGGAAGAAGAAAGCACTGCACTCGATTTTAGGTTAAAGCACTAAATCAGCTGATTATGTTTTACACCTGCAGAGTACAATTGATATATCCAGGCATTGGAACGTTACCACTGACCAAAATTAACAGTAACCCAACCTGAATAAAGATTGGGAGGATTTGGTGCTTGTAACTGTGGTTTTACGGCAGGGTTTCAAAACATGATTGAACAAAGATACTTGCAATGTTTGAGGTGGCAATGAAGGTTTGGAATCTGCTGAAAACATTAGTAGATTTTTTCATGAGTAATACAAATTAATCTGCAACATATCATGGTCTCACGACAGCACTGGGTCTGTAAAATTAACCAGGAGAATATTATATTCTAATTAAAAAAGATCAGACCTTTCTCATTGAAAGGGCTACAAGGATGCAGCTCTCAGAGGCAGAGCAAGAGCAGATGTTTTTGTTGCCTGTGGCTGCTGCAGGTCACAGTTAGGTCTGGTACCATTTATGGAGCAGTCAGTTGGGCCAGTTTTCCAGGTGGATAAGGAAGCTTTATTTAGCCATTTTTGTGGAGCCTGCTCACTGTCAGCCCTGCCCTCAGGAACAAGTGTCCACATCAAGATAAACACAAATGGGGGCTTCTTGTCAGACTCCAGAGGACGCTTTTCAATTCTTCCCAAGAGGTTCCTTCCTAAATAGGACTAAAGAGCTTCAAGCTCCTGTAGGCAGCTCAGACGGCTTCTGCTTTTGCTCCACCTGCTCTGGAAATAGATGATGAGCACGTTAAAGGATTTGGCAGCCTATGAATGTTTCTCAAGTGCTCACTTCCCATTGGAGCTGAAGGTGCTGTGTGGGGACATGCTCTTGCTAACCTTGAATTGAAGTGATCACAGCAGGAACATGAACTAACTCGTTTTACTTCTTTGTGTCCTGTATGAATTCCCTGTGTCTGTGGCTAGGCAGCAGCTTGTTGGCTCTGTTTCCTGTCTTGTCTTTTATCTTCTCGTCCAGATTCACCCGCTTTCATTTTTAAGTATTTTGGTTTTGATTTCTGAAAGAGAAAGAAAGGCCTCTCTGATGAAAGAGGTGAGCATGACCATCCTTTTAAGAGAGGAAGGAAAGAAAAAGTGAAGTATTGTGTACCATGAGTGAGCATTTGCTGAACAACTTACGATTCAGTGGCACAAAGTATTCATGGTTTTATTGTGAAGCAGAGTGAAATTCCCACTGGTCACAGTTCAGAGCAACAGCAGCCCTGATAGGAATGTGAGTTTTTTTCTGGGAATGTTTCTACGTGAATAAGTTCAGTTTGCATAACGGAGTGAGGAATACCGCTTTTTTTAACTGACCTCTTTTTGGCTTCTCAGCTTCTTTCACTGTCTACTAGCCAGAGACAGTCCTATCAGAAATTCCCACAGTTCTTTGTCCCTTTCATTCTCCAGCCACCTAAAAATCACTTGCTATTTATGGGTTAGTCCTGGGCAGAAGTTATCTGGAGAACTTGAGAGTAAGAGGGTGCATTTCAAACTAACCTCTGGATCATTCTGTATACTTGTGTATTGTCCAAAACTACCAAAATCTGTTCTTATATCCTGGGAAATGTGCAGAGAGCAAGAAACAGTGTTGGCAAATACAGTATAAACAAAATATAATCAAATTTATGGCAATTCTACTGGAATTCTGGGGTGAAATCAGAATTTGTATTTTAACATTTGTAGATATTCTAGAATGTGTTTCATAAAGAAAGCAACCAGCCATTTTAAACTGGATTCTGATTCCTGCACTAATTCTTCAAGCTTTTGAGAATCATACCTACTCTCTTTAAATAATGGAGGAGAAGATTATAGAACTATGCTGGGATCACTCTTCTACTATTGCTGTCGTGTCCCCCATCCAGTGTTTCCCCTGGCCTTGACCTTTTGGTGAGGCACAGAAACAGAGAGAAGCATAAGGTATTTGAGACCATATCTTATTTTCTGAACATTCAATAAATGTTTCGTTTTCTTGCTTTGTTCTTTTTTTCCCTCCAGAAAGACTATTAGTTGATCATGTTAGAATCCATTTGTCAAGACCAGTTCCTTGGCAGGTTTCAGATGTGCTAAAGAAAATTACATAGTCTCATCAGCCTTTGCTTCGTACCAATCTTTGATCTGGTGAGCAACTCTTTATTACACAGCATTTTCCATGAGATGGTAATTTACCTCTTGAGTCACTTATTAGTTGTTTTTTTTTTTTTTTTCTTTTTTTTCCCTTGGAATGTATGCTTTGGCTCTTACCTTTGACAGTTTCAATCTGCAGTGTTGTTCTGTAGCCAGAATGTTTTCATCCTCTGCTGGATTACTGGAGTTTCTTGAGAGAAGTGCTTTAGAAACCAAGTTCACCACTGTGTGATGAACACTTTGGACAATTTGTGTGTCCAAACCCAGGCTCTGTGTGTGCCTCCTGAGCTGGTCAGCAAGTACAGTCCTAACTCATGGTGCTGCTTAGCATGTTTCCTTGGGACTCACCAGATGAAGTAGCTCTGTAAGGCACACAATCAGATTTATAGTGAGGATTTGAGGTATTTTTTTACTCTGGAAATTACGCATGGAATATAGGTCATGATTTCGCAGAGAAAAAAAAATGGGTCATAAGTCTTGCTGGAAGAGTGAGGGTCCCCTGGTGCTGTAGGTGTGCAGCAGTGATCTACCCTCTACATGCCCATCACAGGATCTGCAGCTCTCAGGCACACACAGTGTGAGGAGATTGGGGTTTACTGTTGGAAGCCCTAACCCAGTGCTGCCCATACAAAACATTTGATGGCCTTAGGGGAAGTTTGTGATGCACAAGTGTTGTAAAATGCAGAGATGACAGCTCTGTTCCACAGAACACAGTCTAGGAAGATGCAGAGACATCTTTTACATGATGCTGGTGGCCTCTTTTTGGGCAGAAAGACAACATAGACTAGGAAATCCAGTGCTGAAGGTGGCTGAAGGGTTTTATCGTCTTAAATATAAACTTGTATCTTGCCTTAAAGAAAAAGCAAGTGTGGAGTGTTTGTATAGTTTTCTGGTGGTTTGATTCTGCTAAATGGAATTGTTGACTGTAACTTATCAAAAATCTATTAACATGATGTGTGAGTTTCATAGCTCCCACCCCTTAGTTACAAGCACTCTTAATTCTTTTTTACTTGTAAGTAAATGGGCTTCTCAGCACAGATCGAGTTGAATTGACTCAGCTGTTAATCACTGAAGTGATTTTGAGTTGGAATAATTTGAACCAGTTTCCCAGACAGACTGCCTCATCACCAAGTCTTGAACAGAAATCCATTAACATCACAGGCTCTGGTAAAGCAAGGACAATGTCCTTCCTTGCCAGTTCTTTCTTAGTAGGAAAAAAGAGAATTTGATGCATAGGATGGTTGTCAGTGGTAAATAAAACAGGGAGAGGGGTCTCATAAAACAGGGAGAGGGGTCTCACAAAACAGTGAGATTTTGGGTGGCTGTTGTAGGCTGGTCAAACCAGCTGATGTTCAGCTGAAACAGAGTTCTTGGAAACACTGAGGCTAAAATTACTGTTTTTTCTTGGAATAGAAGTTACTGGGGAATAACTTTCAAGTCTGTCCAGATATTTGTGAGCTTAGGGTTCTGGATTTCGTGGTGAGTGTGGAAGCAGCACATGGAGTTTTCCAGAGGGCTTATTCTGCAAAACCAAGCTTGGGTCTGGTATCAATCTTTCAACAAGGTCCTTCCAGTGATGGAAGCTCTTCTGCTCACAGTTGCCACGAATGGAATGAGCAGTTCAATTGGAGGTTGGGTGCTGAGCAGGCAGATTTAGTGCTGCTTTTGGGACAGTGTGGCTGTGTGTGCTTGGGTATCCTTCTCTTCATCCCCAGCACAATCAGCCTGAGCCAGTAGGTTGAGAGTTTTTCCTGCACACATCACTAAAACCGAGTTCCAGAAGCTGACTGCACATCCCTTGTTTGCCTGTCAGATGCTAAAGGGAATTTGTGGAATATGAGCTTCCTCTGGGACAGACCTTCAGGCTGAGTATGCTAATTAGTACTGCAGAAAAGGGAAATCTGAGGGGAGCTGCTCAGAAGGAGACTTTTGAACTAGGCTGGCTTTGTGTTTTGATTCTCTGGAAGAGAACAGCTTTTCCTTTTTATAATACTGTTAGTAGGGAGAAGTCATGCTTTTGCAAATGGCTGCTGTGACACTGTTGGCAATGACGTCTCTGCTCTTCTTCAGACAAATCCACTTTTTTGAAAGTTGTGTCTGACCCTGCAGCATGTTAATAAGACTGACGGTGGGAATGGAAAATGTTCTGTTGTCTATACAGGCTAAAAGATAGAGTCAGTTTGACTTCAGACCCTTCCTTTCTTTGCACTAAGCAATAGCTCAACTTCACTGGCTGATTTCCACACATTGGCCATGAATCTGTCATTTTCTGACCTAAAAGCAAAAAATTGGTTTTGGGCTGTCTTAAAGGTTAAAAATTAATTTAAACAATCTCAAATGAGTATTTGTGTGGCTGCTTTCCCACACTTTTGCCTGCACCACAGCAACAATCTGCTGTTATTGGGGAAATTCTTTGCTTTATGAGAATGAAATGCTATTGCAGGTTGATTTCTTTTGCCAGGTGATGTGTGTGTGAGTAACTGGCCATTAGAAGTTCTGCATCAGTGTCTGGGCTGGCTTCATGGCAAAACTCGGTGTCACTCCAGCAGTAAAGAATCCCAAGTCTCTTTGCAAGACTGTACACAGCTCATGGGGTGGAGGATAGAAGTACCCCTCTTCTGGTTCAGAATACCTCTGTGCTGATTGGTTTGTTTTAGGGAACTAACAAATCTCCCAACATAAATCTGAAAACTTGTTAACAGCCTTTCAGCTCAACTTGAGCACCTGTTATCTTAAAATCGAAAGAAGCAGGAGAAAAAAAAAAAGGCAAGAAAGAATGCATTAAAACAAGAAACAGTGTCAAACTCTATAAGAAAATGTTAAGTCTTGCCTAATGAAAACAACCATGAAGATTTGGATGGTGTAAACTTTTTTTAAAAATAAATTGAGAGTTAGCTTGCTTTGAGGTATTAGTAAAGAGCCAACTCATAATGTGAAGACAAGCTCCATGCCAGACAGCTAAAGTCAGGCTTTGTTCTTTTAATGTGTCACAGCTACCTCAGCCTGGAATTCATCATCTGAAAAAGGGAACCTAGATATGGTCTGGCCCTGGGCCAGATTGCATTTCTTCCTCAACTCATCAAGGCTCATCATGCTACATGATCAAGCTAGGCCTTGGTTTAGTGTTTTGCTACTGGCATACCTTTGATTCCTGAATTAGGGCTCCATCAAAAACCTGTTGGTTTCAGCAAGAGCAGGGTAGTGTCCTGCAGAGCATATCAGGGCAATAGCTGATGGGGAAATACTGCTTACCACAGTGAAACATCGTGAATCAAACTTATTTCTTCTTCCCCTAGGTGGTGGTATCCAAGATGTCCACAGGGAACAATTTAGTAGTTCATCTGTAACTGACATGAACATTTTGTGCAAATAAGATGCCTAATCTGATAGCAGGTTGGCAAACAAACTTGAAGAGCAGGTTGGTCAGCAGGCAGAAATGAGTACCAAATATTTTCCTTGCTGTCTCCTATATTTTTGGAAACTTTAGAAGCTAGAAGTGTTCATTGGAAATGTACATTAAAATGATCCCCAAAGTGGATTACTCAGCTATTTCTGAAAGAACACTGCAAATTCACTTCTGTTGTGCTGTTGGCCTCCTTGAATCACTATTAATTAGGAAATTTAGCTCTTTAGCAGACTGCTAATTAAATTGAGCTGCAGTGATACAGACAAGTAAAGGACCTCTTCCTATTCTCTGCCAAGATGGTCATATATCCTGGGGTTGTCATGAGGAAAATCCAGCCAAGCTGCCAGTTTCCCTTCCTCTAGGGATGATGTGTCACATTTCATTTGACTACCTGTCTGTTACAATGGATCTCTCCCTCCTTTTCTTTTAATTTTAGAATTGTTTATCTCATCCTTTTTCAAGGCGAGAGTTCAGCCCGGCAGTGCCTTTTGACTTGGTTTGTGGGCTCTTAATCAGTCAAGTATGTAATTCAGTTCTGTCCTGAAGGCAGTGCTGGCCATAGTGTGGAAACTGAAGGCAAGGGCAAGAAGTTACTAGCAGTAGCATCTCTGTAATCATAAACTCTGTCCCAGCTGTACAAATCTGCTGAACTCTGATGTTTTTCTCCTGTGAAGCTTTTCTAAGTTAAAGGTGCCTGACAAAGTGCTTCACTGTCTCCAGACACAGCCTCATTTCTCTGACCTCATTGTGGAGAGCTGATGATTTACTTCACTGTATTACCCAGTTTGCTTTGCCTAAAGTAACATAATGGTGGAGGAGTTTTGTTCTATCACTTCACTCCGTCCTTTTTGATGATAAAAAGATGCTGAAGGAAAAGAAAGTTCCAGAAGAGCAGTTTTGTGTCATCTTAGTAAAGTCAGCTACTAACTGTGGGCTGAGGTGCAGTGGGAGAGGATTTGCACCCTGTTGTGGGCTCTTTGTAGCTGGTGACCTTTAAGTTGGGAAGTCCCTTCCATATTCCTTGCTGGCCTATTGCTAGGAAACTGTAGCACAATATTTCTGTGCCACTTCCTTCTCAGCTTATTCTCTGTGCGAAAGAGATCATTTAAGAAAAACTTAAGTTGTTTCTGTGCTTCAGGGAGAGTAAGGCTTGTGTGATCTCTGGCTGCTCCAGGGGAAGGCTGTGTTGGAGAAGTGAGAAGACAAACACAGGGCTGCAGTGAGCAAGGAGTTAACTTTTATTTCCCACCTTCCAAGTGTGGCATTCCAAAGCCCTGTTGAACAGAAACAGCAACATGATTACATTTTTGCTAGCTAAGCTGTTCTGATCTTGATCAAAATCTGTTCTTGCATTCACCATCTTACCTAAAGAGCTGATGTGCTATCTCTGAGATGGTAATCTTTTCTACCAAGAAAAATCCCCACAAAACCATTTAACTTTTCATGTGCTCTTGTTCTGATCTAGATATACTTTTCCTGGAAATTTAAAGCTCATCTAGCAATTCTGTGGGTAGGATTTTCCAGCTGAAGAATATCAAGGGCGTGGTGTGCATGTGACCTCCTGGTCCAAATCACAATTTAAAGCATATCAGGAGGATTTGAAATTTGTTAGTAGAAAAGGATTCTCATAGATTTGTGGCCTACCCTATTATCACTCTTACATTTGCATGCACCTTACATATGCATGAGATGCATATTAATATTGGTTTTCATCAAAAATTAAAATAAAATTTAATTCATTATTAGAGTTTTCTTGTAATTTTTAACTTGAGATAACATTGGGATTTTCTGTCAGATTTTCTTGTTTCACTTTCAGTCTTTGAGAGATATTGGTATCTTTCCTTGCCAGACTGACGCACACATCTGAGCTTGTTATAAACAGCTAATCTGACACTGAAATTCTTCATAGTATAGGAAGCCAGAGTCACAACACTGATTTGTGCTTTCCTGTTACAAGACTTACCAAGATATGAAAATGCCTACAATGGGATATTGAAGCTAAACATAGTGTGGATTAAAAATTCTGTGAATTAAAATCCTCTGTTGAAAAAAAAGCCTTAAAATCCTTAGCATGAGGAGACTGCATAGTTGTCTTAAGAGAAATGCAGCCCTTCAGTGAGTTTATTATACTGAGATCACAAGGTTAGCCAGTGCTGAGCACATTTCAATAAAAAGCAAGCTGACCAAAGAAAATTCAACATGGGGTTTACAATAAATTCCAAATTGCCAGCTTAAAAAACTGTGAATTTTTCTGCAAATTTGGGACAAAAATTTCCCTGTGAAAAAGGACACTGATTAATCAAGGCTATATAATATACCTAAGGAAGTAATGTTTAGTCATATTTTTTTTCTGCTATATTACATACCTAAAGATGTAATGTGTAGCAATATTTTTTTTCCAAGTAAGTTTCAAATCTTTTCAGGCAAAATATTGTTTAGCCTTCCATTAACTCCATTAATTTAGTAGATGCTTGCCGTATTCAAAGAGGGAAATCTCAGATCCCTGAAAAATAGGTTAGTTTTTCCAGTCCAGCCTCTATCATGACAATATCATGGCTGCTTTGTTTCACAGAAAGGACTCTGGTCTCTGCACATTTCCTATGCATGAGAAGTTTCTGCAAAGCATCTTCTCACCAGCATTGCTCCACATGAGCACAGCAGGATGATCCTGGCAGATAGGTGATGGTTCTCCTGAGACAGGAAGAGAGGCAAGAAGCTGTTTCACAGGGCTAAACTTGAAGTGAACAGAGGGATTTTTCTCCTGGTACCAAAGCTGGGCTGTTGATCATTTGTATGGATGGAACAGAAAGATCTTTTCAGCTGTTTCCTGATAACACCTGTGTAGTTCTGTGCGTTCAATTTCATCAGGGGAAATTCTGAATAGGTTCTGCCCCCTCTCCCCAGTTCTGTCATCTCTCTGCCTACTGCTTTCACACTAGTAGGGGGAGAAAGCTAACATCAGACTACAGTCATGAAATCCTTAGTAGCCACTTCTTTGTGTGTCTGGCACTCCTGCTTCCTCCTGTTCACTGTTGAAATTGCAGAGTGGTGTCTGTTGCCTGCTGGCTGTAGTTGGCTGGTCCAAAGTTCTGGAGATTACTTTGTGCACCTCCAAAACTCAGCATTGCACGGGTGTGTTATTCAGGGTAGCGTGGTGGATAGAAAGGTGATGCTGTGCTCTTGACCAAATGATGCATAGCAAAACTCTTCAGTGATCCAAAAATGAGCTTTGACTTTCCTTTATATTCATATTGTCGCCCAAATTCTTCCTATTTCCCACTCTAATCAATCGCCTGCTGTGCTCATCTCGACTTGTCACTTGCTATGTGAAGCTGCAGTCCTTAGCTCTGTGTTTCTGCTGTACATTTTTGAGTACCGTGTTCGGACACTTTCCAGGCTGCCTGCAGTAGGTGGGGGTGTTTGGTCCAGCCCTTGCTCAGCTCTGTGGCAGGCTGCAGACTCCTTTCATCGCTCTGTTATCCAGATGCTTATCAGCTGCTCTCAAACTCTAGCCCTTGTGTGGCTGCCCAGCTGCAGTAATTAAGGCTCCATTGTTTCCCAGCTCACAGGGCATTGCTGCAGCCCACAAGTGCGAGGCCCACAGCAGCCCGAGTGTGCTCCTGTTTGCCAGTGCCTCCCACGCGGGGTTTGGAGGCAGGCAGCTCATGCCTCTTATGTAGTTTAGGAAAAGTCTCCTTGCTTTCTGCTTCACTCTCTGGGACAAACTGTGATCCTCAGTCAGGAGCCTCACAGCAAAAGGCAACCACCACAAAGGAGCCTTCAGGCAGAGTTGGGAAAGCACCACACAAGGGACAGGCAATGGCAGTAGGACAGAAAGATTAATTGTCCCACTCTGTGCAGTTGCAGCCTCACCTTGGGTGCTGTGTGCAGTTGTGGGTGCCACAATAGAAGGAGGATCTGGAGCTAGTAGAGAATGTCCAAAGGAGAAGATGCTGAAGGGCCTTGAGCAGAAGCCATACAAGGAGCAGCTGAGGTCACTTGGCTTGTTCAGCCTGGAGAAGAGTGAGGGGAAACCTCATTGCGATCTACAACTTCCTCCTGAGGGGAAAAGGAGGGGCAGACACTGATTTCTCCTCTCTGGTGACCAGTGACAGGAGCGGAGTGAACAGCATGGAGCTGTCAGGGGAGATTTAGACAGGATATTAGAAAAAGCCAGAGGGTGGCTGGGCACAGAACAGGCTCCTCAGGGCAGTGCTCACAGCACCAAGCCTGACACAGCTCAAGGAGTCAGGGCCACATGGGGAGTGACTCAGGGTGCCCTGTGTGGAGCCAGGAACTGGACTTCTTGTGGGTCCCTTCCAACTCAGGTTATTCTATGATTCTATGACAATAGATGACTGGGGCTTTTCCCCCTCCTGTCCTTTACAAGGTGGAACTCAGTTTATTTGAAGGAAGCAAGACAACTTCTGGGTTTGAATCAAACCATGAAATAGTTGCAGCAAAACCATTTTGAACAAAATGTTGTAGTGCAGGCAATACCTCACACACTTGGATGAGAAGCTGAGAAAGATTCCAGTCTTGCATCCCTTAGTCAGTCAGAAATATTATATCCTGGGGAGTGTTAAAGGATAGAGCTGTGCAGGCACGGGTTACAGCCCTTCCTGTAACTTCCTCCTGGATGGGTGAAAGGTTTGCAGAAAGGAAATTTGATCAATTCAGTCTAGAGAAATAAAATGGCAAGGAGCTCTTACTTCTTTCATCTTTGTTAAATTCCAGAGTCTATTTCCTTACAATACTTATGTGACTGTAACATTTTATTGCATTATATGTAAAGTAGTTTAAAATACTGCTCTTATGAACTCTGAAGCCTTACTCTGGCATTTGGAAATATCCAGATTCCCCTACAGTTTAATGAAGCTTTGCTGTGCACTGTCCAACAACCCTTGACAGCTAAGGGAGTTTATGTGCCTGTTGTATGTGCCAAGGCAGGCATTGGAATGTCTCATGCATGGTCAGAAAGGCAGCCCAGTACAGCTGAGCACAGAGTACTCCTGGAACCCCCTGCCTGGTCACTTGGCTCCTCAACACCTCTCTCTGTGCTCGTGGAGCTGCAGGTCCTGACAGGACTATGGGATGCTGTGGGACATGCAGCAGAGCAGGACCCATCCTCACAGTGTTCAGCACAGCTGTCCCACTTGAGTTCTTTGTTCCTGAACGGTTTTTCTTGTTTAGTTTTTTTCAGTGCTGGCTGATCCTTAATTTGTCATCTTTAGTTAATTTTAAAATAAAATCAGGCATTTGCCGAGTCACTGTCTTAGAGTCTCCAATAAAAACAGTCCTTTTTTTCTAATAGCTGGTTCCATTTTGGGGCACTTCTATAACTTCTTTTCCAGCAGTGTCTCTAAATTAACTAGATTGTCCTGCTTTTATCACTCCTGTTTAGGAGGCTGTTCCAGGAGCTTATTGCTCTGAGAGTTACAAGCCTTCTGCAATAAAAAATGTCTGCCCAGTCTTAAATTCTCTTACAGCAAGTTGTACATGTTTGTCCTTGTGCCAGAGTTGTCCTTCCAGTTGAAAAGCTTCTCCCTCCCCATGCCCCAGTTGTGTAGGTGTTTCTCTTCAAGGCATCCTTATTACTCTGCTTATCACAGGGGGCCTTCTATGGGCCAGGAGAGCTGGGCTTTGTCCTTAAAGGTTACTTCCTCAAACAAGGGCACTTGTGCTTTGTGAATTTTATGCCTGCAGTTCAAAAGAACCTCAGCTCCCTCTGACCCATGGGAGTTCTCCTCACAGCATATGTCCTTCTTCAGTAAAAATCCTCCATGTGGGAATTCTCAGACTCCTGTTAGTGTTTGTGTAGCAAAGAGAATCCTCAGGTAACACACAAGTGAGATGTTTCTAAGCGGAAAAAAAGACTTGAGTGCCAGAGGGTTGGGGATGTCACAGTCAAGCAATAGTTAGAACACCTTTAGTGATCTTTTTGCCCTGAAAAGACTCTTACCATTGCATTCATATCATAAGCACAAATTTCTTCCAGAAACACTGTGCACAAGTAAGATATTTGTGTTAAAATATCTGGCATCCTCTACCTTGCCTGCTTTTCTGACAGTTAATGTCAAATTGAAGATTTGAAGCTTCTGGGCCCTTTATTAATGGCCCTGTCTAATTCTTAACATTCCTTGAAATTTGTTTATGTCTGTGGAGGCTAAACAGAGTTGATGGTTAAAGAGACTATATTATAGCTTCAGCTGTACAAGGACAAAAACAAATTCCACCCTTCCTAAGCAGGTCTTTGGTGACTTGTGCTGAGATCAGGGTGGGACAGACCTTTCCTAGGAAGTCAATTTAGAATAATTCTCACTCAGTGATCAAAATTTTGCTTGTTATTGTTTCAGCCATCATGTTTAGATTTATTTGAACACTGGGATAT
Source organism: Phainopepla nitens (assembly GCA_013400175.1). NCBI lineage: Eukaryota > Metazoa > Chordata > Aves > Passeriformes > Bombycillidae > Phainopepla > Phainopepla nitens. Next base: position 95,264 of record VXBQ01011428.1, on the reverse strand, counting down.
ATGTTTTGCTTTGATTATAATTAATTAATTATAATTTATATGTGTATGATGGTTGAAGCAAGAAATTTCCCTAGCGAGAATGGGATGTTGACCTAATTGTTGACTGATATGTTTGCATTCCTGCCAGATAACAGCTAGATTTATAGCTAGAGTCCTAGGTTTTGTGGACAGATTCCTCTCTTGAGACAAACTGACTTGCATTTTGCTAAAAAACTTGAGGTTCAGCTGAAGTGTAAAGCAAGTCTTCTACGAGTTCCAAGGTAACATGACATTAACTGTGACATGAATGTTATAGGCTCCATAAAATAACAGGTTTTGGGCTCCTTTGTTTTGAATTTCCTTAGTGTGTGTATGGTATTGAAGGAAATCTCTCTCTTTGTTCTCACTCCCATATTCCCCCTAAGAGGAATGTTTTTATAGCTGGGATACTGAAGATCTGAAGCAGTGTCAGAAAAACAGAAAGCACAGGCTAAAAATCATCTCAGTCTCAGTTGTGGCCTCAGCCTGGAGCTCTCTGCCACTTCTGCTCTCCAGTGCTCACTCTGTTTCTGGTTTTCAGGCTCTTTCCCCCACCCTTGGTTTGCAGGAGAGGCACTGCTCCTTCCAGCAGCAAACACAGGTGGTGTCTCCTCCTCATGAGTGCAATAAAGTTATATATCCACAACAGATAAGAGGTTTCTGCTTTACATACACCAAGGATTGCCACGGGAAAAACAGTCTGTTAAATTGGCTTGGAGACTTTTGGTGTGAACCCAAATCTTTGCACATCTGAGGCAGCTTTAAGACCAGACTTTCTAGGATAAACCCATAAGTGTTAAAATATAATTTAAACTATTTTTTCCAGATGAGGATAAAGTCCTTTAAAGTAAAATTTCCACGCTTTTCTGTTACTCTGAACTTGAATGTTTCTACAGTCTCTTGATGCATTTACTGAGTTTAGAAAAGGGGTCTCCAGAATTATTTTTTCTCTTTTGTGTTCTGTTTTCTGATCCATCTAAAGTTGCCTGAATAGTTGGAAATGTGGACAGCACAAACTCAATGATGCTGAAAGCATTTGGAGTTCCCCCACAATCAATCCATAGCTGAGCGTGGCATCACCAGCTGTGTTATGGTCTGATGCTCGCTCAACACCTGGGAGGCCTCCAGGATGGAAGGATTTGAAAAGTGGGAAGTATGAGATTCCAACTTTGAGAGCTTTCCGTGGGTTTGGGTGGAGAGAGGACTTCTTGCCAGCGTGAGTCTGTGAGAACAATAACATCCTGGCCTGCTGCTGGTGGAGCAGCATGCCTGGTGTGCCTTAGGAAGCTGCTGATGCACGTCCTGGCCGTGGCTGCTGGCAAGGCACTCACCCTCCCGAGCAAAACCAGGGGACTAGCCTGCTATGAGTATGGCTTGAAGGAATAATGTGCAGACTGAATTACAGAGAGTTGATTCCACGGATATTTTGAAGCACAAATGTGTGTTCTTCTGTCATCTCACCACTTGATTTTGGGTATTGTCTTTTCCCCTGCTATTTTCTTTCTCCAGTGTAATTACTGCTGGCAATGTGACCCAGCTTGCTGGCCTTGGTGCCATGCCCACTTCCTGTGCAGATCGTGGTGCAGGTAGCCATTCTGGGTGGCTGATGGTGATTAACAAGAAAGCAAAGATGGGGTATGCCCAGCAATGGAAGGACCACTAAGTGCTGCAAGGACAGATTTTGCTTCGTTTTTGCAGAGCTTAAGTTCAGGGGTTTGCTTCGCTCTTTCATTTGGGCAAGCCACGTATATGGATAGGCCCCCATATGGGCTTCCTTCTGCAGCTTGCAGAAGTGCAGCCAAAATAGCAAATTTTAGTCCATTGTAATTGTTGTATTGCAGTAGCAGTGGAGTCCTGCCAATCCACAGCTCCATTCCAGCCGATGCAGTACAGGCAGACAGCAGAGGAAAGTCTGCCCTGAGAGGACAAAATCTTCTCCAGATAGTTGGGTTGTATAGCAGGAATGTGAATCGTGCTTCTGACCTGCTGCTGACCTGATCAGACAATAACCAGATCAATAATAATGTAATCCTTCTGGCCAGACTTCTTGCACAGTTGCCTTTTCATTTAATCTATAGCAATAAAGTCAAGTCTTTGCCTAGGTATTTTTATTAATAGTTTTACAAGCAGAAGAAGAGTAGCCTTAGGCGAGTCTTTGCTATCTGCATGTCTCAGGACATTATAATCTGAAAGGATGCTGTCATGGCTGATAGCAGTTGTGTAAGATGATTACAAAACCAAGGCAGCTTTCAGGCCTGTTTACAAAAGCTGTGCTGTTGTGTCTTCCTCCCTACGGTAAGAGCTCCAGGAGTTATTTTACTGTGGAACAGTAGGGGAATTGGCAGAAATTAATATTTAGTCCTATTTGGGTGTGATTATAGGTAATGACATGGATGAGTCAGTGGTGCAGCAAAACCTGCAAAAGTGAGAATGAAGAGATCTTCCTTCAGTTTCAGGGAGATTACCAGCAAATGGCTTTGCAGTTTCTGCTTTCTACTGTCAGCCTTGCACAGCAGCTTGTTCCCTCATGTCCTCCCACTTAGCAGAGGGTCTGTGTCCTTAAGCTGCCTGGCAGAGTGGTGGTGTGATCAGTCTCTTTGCATGCTAGTAACACGAAGGGCTATTCAAAGATTTTTTGGGGGAAAAAACTCATAAAATTCCTGTTACAGTTTTGGAACGTGCTCATACTGAGCACCTTGTGCAGCAAAAAGTAATTGTGTTCTTGGAGTAAGCAGACAGTAAAATTGTTTCGAAGGGGAGATTATAGACAATGGGCAAGAGGTGACTTCTGTGGAGCTTTGTTTTAATGGCAACATATTTCTGCATGTAAAGCACAGACCTTAAGGTAAATTCATAGCCTCTGGCACCTGCCTTTGAGAGGTTATTGCCTGTTCAATATCCAGAGAGATCCCGTATCCAGGGGTATTGTCAAATTTTTATCTTGAGTTGGCCTGTATACAGCTTTGGGATTATATTGTGAAAAGCTCTGTGATGCTTGGATTTTATGCATTTACATTAAACCCCAACAATTCCAGGAAGCATCTGAGTTCTTGTGCTGCTGATCCCTTGTCTTGCTCCTCATTAAAGACTTCATGGAAGAGAGAAAAGCTACAGTAATGGCATAAATCATATGAACAAGTAGAAGAATATCTTCCTCAATTATTTTTAAAATTAGTCTGCAGCCTTTTCTGGCATGTAACTCCCATTCTTTCAAAACACAGCTTGTTTAAGCAGGAGCACAAAACTGTCGACTACCACATCTTCCAAGTTCACAGTCCCTACTTGCTGTGCTTGGTTACATGGCCATAGTGAAAATGGGAGTGAATTTCAGGATATGTAGCAAAAGAGGGCAGCTGAGGTTGTGCTTCCAGGAGCTGGGGCTGGCAGGCAGGCTGGATTTTGTCTTGGACTGTGCTGTGGCACAGTAAGGACTGGGATCCACTTGCTTGGGCTGCTGAGCTCGTACTCACTTGTGACAGATTTACAACACACAACTGCAGAGAAGTTTTATATACTAATGTGAGCAAAGGATTCACAGTTTAGCCTTTGACATTCAATTTTGGATTGTTCTGGGCCCTGACTGACAAGAACTTTAAATGGAATTTGGCATTTCTTTCCTGGAAAAATCTGTGGATGGAAAGCTCGAAAGCTAGCTTCTACCTGTCAAAAGTAAGCACTGTGAAAGACTTGCAAGGTAGTTACACATGAGCAGAGATGTCTGTGTGGGTTAGATCTTTGCAGCCAGGTTGTAACAGGGACCTGTCGCAGCCTGGCTAATCAACGTGGCTGAGGCACTGAATTGACGTGTCCTTGCTCCTTCTGGAGCTAGGTCATTGTGGGCTAGTTTGGATATTGATCCTTCCAGTCTTGAATTAAAATTTTAAAATCACCTTGTGCTTCCTGATGCATATTCTGTGAGTGTAAGGTGAGCCACTCCCCTGAATTAATAGCTTTGTTCCTGGCCCTGGCACAGCCTTCCTGTTCTGCTGGCCACAAGATATTTGGGGTGAAACAACCCCAAAAGGCAATTTGTTTGCTGCCTGGGTGCTCTGCCCATCCTGGGATTGAGGAGAACATTAAAATGTGTGCATGCCCAACTGAACTCTTAACTAGTCCCAGTTATCAGCATCAGCTGAGTGGCTTATATAGAAGTGGCTTCAGGCACTTGAATTCTCTGGTCTCTACAAACATGGTGCTGTCAGAGCAAAATCAACAGGCAGGTTTATTGAGGGATTAAAATAAAAATTGCAAATTTTTAAGAGCAATTTCCTAATGGTGCTTGAAGTGAGGCTGGGAGTCATGCTCTGACTGCAAAGGACAGCTCTCGGGACAGTTGGCTGGTGAGCAGCCACAAGCTGATTGGAGCAAGACAGCATTTCCCAGTGCAGCTGTTCTGTCCTTGTTTGCACAGGTGAAAACCACTCAGAGCAAACCTTGCTGGCCAAAGTCTTTCAAAATCCAGTGAGAGCAGCAGGGTTGGGAGTGTGGTGCTCTGCTCCCTCCAACCGAGCTGCTCCCTGTTCCCCTTGGCTGGAGCCAGGCTGAGTGGGAGTACTCTGCTCAGCATGAATTCCTGCCCTAAGCATTCCTCCCTCCCTGCTGTGCCCCAGTGATGCTGTGCTGCTTCAGATTGTCCTAATCCCCTTCTTCCCATGTCCTCTTCCCTTTGGGGGCTGGGCAGCTCCCTGACAGCCTCTGCTGCAGCTTAACCCAGAGCTTTAGTGCTCCTGTGATGGTATTTGACAGGCCTCATGTTTTATCTAGAGGGGGAACTTTCACCAACACAAATAATAACATCTGAAATTTTGTTGCTGGTGACTGAGGGCAATTAAAAGCTAAATGTCACGCAGCAGTGTAGGCTGTGCTTTTTTAGTGAAAATATTACATGGTGATTTGGTGGCAGCAGTTAATTAGTTTGGGCAAATGATCTCTTGCTGTGGATGTTTATCAGTGCAATCACATTTATAGTCAGGCTAACGGGGTAGAAAAAGGGAAGGGAATACTCTGCCCTTTCGCATTAGGGAGAGCAGATCATCGAGCTGTGTGACTCTTGTGAGACAGGGACCTGGATCTGTGCTTTTCTCCTCAGTTCTCTGCTGAACAAAATGCTCAGCAGCAAGACTGTCTGCTGGAGGTCACTGAGCTGCACACAACAAGAACTGACAGGTCTCTTTCCAGGATCTGGCTGAGCTGCAGCAAATAAAAGAAAATGAGAGACATCCCAGTTCAACAGAGCTCTTGGGAGGGGTGTTCTGAGTTCAGACCAAAACGGGTACCAGAGACTGCCTTCTGTGCTGAGAGCACATCAAGAGGCACAGGGAGTGAGGACTTCCAAATCAGAGCGTGGTTGTGTCAGGACATGTTTGCTGGGTTTGCAGAGCAGGGAACTGTCTGGCACATTTCTGCTGGAGTAGCACTGAACTCGGGTGAAGACAGCAACAGCTACTGGGGCCCAGAAACACAGTGCCCTCAATTTAACTGGATTTGGGTGAGTTTGTGGCAGAATGCATTCTTGTTGGCCAGTCTAGTCTAAAATGCACTACACCAATCTTCTCTATAATTTAAAATAAAGCTGTTCTGAACTCCTAACAACGTCATTTGAATATGCTTAGCTTGAAGCATGAAACAGTGTGTAGGCTGACTTGTTAAGTGTATTTGTAGTGGTTTAAAAGAGATACAGAGCATATTTTTGGGCACCACAATAAGAGTGCTGTGGGATGAGTTGGAGGGGATCCAGAAGAAAGTAATGAGAGTAATCTAGGGTGCGTGAACTACAGAAGAAGTTTGGATGATTTTAGGGATGTGCAATAGAGGAGAATGGAGGAAGACATGAATCTTAAAATGCTGGGAAAGGCTGTCCTGAAGGTAACTATTTGATACTTATTTATGTGTTGGGGATAGTGAGGGGGGAGAAGAGGTTGAGAAATCTGTGGCAAAGATGTCTCTGACTGGATGCTAGGAGAAGCCCTGGGAAAAGATTACCTGAAGAGACTGTGAAGCCTCAGTCAGTAAAAGTCTTGAGCAGGAGATTGGGGAAACTTTTCTCAGAAATTGCTACTGCTGTTTTCAGCTTCAGAGCAGATGAACTGGCATAAAGATTTTGTGAGGGTCCCTTCCAGTCTTGCCTTGTGCAGACAAGATCAGAATGCACACTGGGCTACTGCCTATGCCTTGAGCTGCAATTCAAGTAATTGGCTTCATTGATCTTTTTATTTCATTACTGCACAGTAAATCACTTTGGTTCCATTCCAATACTCCTTTGCTCTAGTAAAAGTTGGATTAAATCCTTTCTGCACAGTTAAGAGCACACTTATGTTTCCAAGATATTTATTCCCTACTAATTTATGTATTTAAAAGCCTCCTGTGTATTTGTATAGAATGAAGATGACTTCATAGGCCGCTTCTTCCCACTTTCAGTGCCATGTTGTGTAGATGTTTTGAGTTGTGACAGCTGTAGACTCAGTACTTACCTGGAAGCTCCCAAAGGTAATTCAAACTATGGGAGTCATGTAGGAAGTATTAGATCAAGTTGTTGTTCTAGGCAGCCCAGTACCCCCATCTTGGAGAACTTATCTGTGGTGACTCTCCATTATGTTCCAAAAATGAACAAAAAATTATTTGTTCATTTTTGAATTATGAATATCTCATAATTCTCAAGAATTATTGAGATATGATGGTGTTTAATGGTTTTGCTGACACTGTCAGCTCCTGGTTTGTGAGACACAGAATCCAGATGCCAGCCGTTATCAGGGAGTGCTTTCAGCAGCTACGTGCTGAATTCAGGCTCAGTGCTTAACGGTATGTGCAGTTTTGGGGGGGCTGTCTCACACTCTGTCTTCTGCAATGCTGTGCTACATCTCTGTTTTCTTGCCTTTCTGACCCCATTCTTTTGCTAACACAGGTCAGCAACTACTAAAAATGGTATTGTATACCCATGGGGAAAGAGAATTCCAGATTCTGCTGTGATGCCTCTGGGCCATCTCCATGTCTTTGTTAGCTCTAAGTAGCTGCATTTGACTTCACCCTTGGTCATCTTAGAGCAGAGATAACTGGGGAGGGATTGAAGGAGATGTAAATCAAATGCTGGACCGAGAGAAAATTCAAGCAGTCCCTCAAAATCTTTCTCATTAGAACCGAGCATAAAGTGTTTGTGGGCCATGTGAATGCAATTTACAAGTTGTTCTCTCAAGCCCAAATTTGCCTGTCACTCCTTGCTGGATAAATGCAATCTATTGGTTGGAGGCTGAAGAGGCTTTTTCCACTGGTCAAATTGTTTCCACCTGTTTCTGAAACATATTTACGTGGTTTCATAGGTTGCTTTTAAAATCCAAATCCTCTCTTATTGCTGCAGTGGAGATGAATATCTATGAGTTTGAGTGGCAACAAGAGGGAATCTGCCTCTTCTACCTTATCCTAATTGTGGCTCTGGGGCTGGGAACGTGTTCCCTTCCTGGAATGAGGGTAAGAAAACAAGCAGAGTGTCTTTCTGGGATCACCTTGTACAGGGCTCTCTGTTTGCTTTGCCTGTCCTCCTATTCATCTTGGTCTTGCTCAGCTTTTTCCACATCACACAGGAAAGTGAGATGATTGAGTGTATGGGTAATAACAGCCTCACTCACTGATGTCGGAAGTTGAAATTAAGAACTGGGGGGGGAAATGTTTTGCATCATGGCTCTTTTTTGGGCAAGTTAGATCTGTTAATGAGATAAAGCAGCCTGCACCCTCCCTCTGCTTTGCTAATGTTACATAAAGCTGTTGCTGCTCATGTTCTGCTGGTAGATGAGGTGCTCAGCTGAGCCCACTGAGCAGGCTTTCTTTTGCTGCTGGCTCCTGCTGTGATCTCACCTTTATGGTACCTCAGCGATAGCGTCTGCTCTGGACTCTCTTTGCACACTGTATAATTTTGGGATTTGTTATCTTTTTGACTGTGGAAATATCTGGAATTTTAATGTGAGAATTCTCTTGCCTAGGACTCCTATTTCCACATAACCATTTCTGTGAGCATGATGACGATACTGATTTTTGTGCCTAGCAAAATACTGTCAGGAGACTGAATTGGGTGCAAATTTCTCCTTTTCCTGCAGTTGTTTCCCAAAGGGAGATCTGAGATTATTCTAAGGAACAAAGTGGATGCTTAGTTGAGGAAGTAGCATCAGTTGTGGTGAGATTGAGTTCACACTGTTTCCATTCCCCAAAGGGGAGAGGAAAGTACTACTCAAGTCCAGAAGCTGTCTTCACACAGACCTCAGCTCTCCTTTGGGTTTGGCAGATTTCAGTGGTTCTGGCAATAGCCAAGGCCACAGGAATCACTGTACACAGTGATGCTGCAGTGCTGTCACCAGGAGTGTAGAAGCCTTCTCCTTATGATTTCCAGATCAGTTCTTCAGCTGTCATTATTTTGGAACTGAGAAAACCTATGGATTTCTTCATCAACCCCAATCTCCTTTATGAGCCGCAAACCGCATTGCTCAGAAGAGTAGCATCTTCCCAATGTGCTTCTCTGCCAAGGCTGGGTTCAAGTGGAGCTGGCTAAAATGTGAAGCTGTAGATTTAGTGGTGGAGTCATTGGAGCAGTGATGATCCATGACCACAGTACCTGAGTGCCAACCATTCCACCTGTCACTGCCCAAGCCCTGTTCAAAGTGACAACTCAAACCTTTGGTGATCCCAACCACTGCAGAATGTGAGGAGAAATGATGGCTACAAGTGAAAACTTTTTGTGTTGTGCCTACAGTATCGAGGAGGGCCAACGTCAAAGGATGTTGTTTTGTTGCTTTAGATTGCGAGTACTAATTAGAATGGAGGTATTAATTGCACTTTTTATCATCTCTCTGCTACTACCTTGTTTAGTTGTGAATTCGTCTGTTCTTTTTGTCCCTCCCATCTAGGATCCATCTGTTCCCCATTAAAAGAGACATGTGCACATGGAGAGCATTTTTCTCTCACCTCAGAGAGAGCTCTCTAGCCTTTATCAGACTGGAAGTGCTATTCTGCACTGAAACCAGGCAAGCACCATTGTGACTGTTCTGATTATTTTCCTGCTGACATTTTTGAGATTATGCAAAGTAGGATCTGTGCTGTGTGGTGAAAAGAATGAACCCAAACCTTTAAGGTTATTCTGAGGTTAGTAATGAAAACTCATACAACTCTGAAAATGTGTCTTGGTATCAGTTGGAGGCAGTGCTGTGTACAGAGCAATTATTCCCAAGATTGACAATTTCCAGTTCAAACAAGCTCAGACTGTATTTACAGCAGAGGGATACTGGAGTCAAGGGGATTGTTTAACTTCTGATACACTTTGATGACATTTGCTACGTTTCCAGCAGGAAAGATAAGCAGACGCCAGGAACATGGCAGTTTCCTGCCCTCAGTGGAACTGCACCTGCTGAGTTCAGACACGGACTCGAGGGGAAGAATGTCCCACTTTTAGGAGCCTGGCCTTTGCATTTGTGTTTGAAAGGAAAGAAGGCAGACACAAGAGTAATTAATCAAGGTTTGAGGAAACAGGATCGTGAAGAGATTTATATCCCTCATCTATAGGATAATGGCTCTGCATGATGGGCTCCTTGCAGGGGCTGCTCTCTAAAGGGGGAGATTGAGAGCTCTACAATGCTGAGAGAGCTGAGGGTGGGGAGGCTGCTACAGAGCGATACAGGCCCCCATTAACCATCTTTTGATTTTGTACAGAAGAAAAAAGAGAAGAAGAGATGATACAAAGCAAAAAGCTAATTTGTAAAGATTCATGAGTTTGCTTTGGGCCAGTTTGTGAGTAGGAGGGTCCCACCTCAAGGGCTGAAGAGCATCCTCTGCACTGTGTGCCACGGTCCTGTGCAGGACTGCAGCTGGGAGCAGTGCTGGCCCTGTCCAGGCAGGGTGAGGGACGAGGTCTGTTAGTCCCTGTGTGCTCCCAGCCATCACAAAGGGCTGCATTGCAGCATCGCCCCTGAGCCAGGCTGACAGCAGAGCTGCAGTTCAGCACACGCTCAGAATGCAGGATGCCAAACACCACAGGCATGTGTGTGGAATATCTGCCACTGCTGCACCCTAATGGCCTCCTGGGCTAAGAAAGCATCCTCAGTTTTTTCATGGATTTTACAGCATGCTAAGCTTCCGTGGTCCCCACTACATGCTATGTGCCTCATTCATTGACTTTAATCTCTAGAATAATTGTCTTTTAACTCTCCTTTAGAATAAATCAACAGCCCTCACCGTTTTCACCTGTCCTTGAATACTGGATTTTACAGAGACTGAGGAGCAGCAGAGCAATATGTCCCATAGCTGCTTTTGGGGAAGAATCTGGGAAGAAGCTGCTGAGTGAGGCAGTGCAGCCCTGTCTGCACAGCAGCACCATGCAGGGTGAGCCTTGCCCTGCTGCTGTTTCCCTCCTGTCGGGCTCTCCAGCTCACTCTACTCACCCCTTACTTGTCAAGTAAAACAAATGTTTTTGGTGCTGAGAGCACTGGTCACTGTCACAGCAAAGATGGATGGCTTTCCAGGATGGATGGACATCATCTGGGAATTTGTTTTAGAGGCTGGGGTAGGGTTTTTTTCGTATCAGAGGAAGAAATTTATATCTTTTGACAGTAGTCTCCTGGGGGCCTCTTTCCTTTATTGATACTTCAGTGTTATCCTTTGATGTAATAATATTGCATTACATAGGCTGTCACTCAGAAATGATGAAGTTGGGCTTTTGGTGCAGGGGAATACCACCAAAGCTGAAAATGAAAATAATTATTTGAATTTATGAGACAGAGACAGCTATACCTTAACTTAAAGGAAGATGTTTCTGCACAGAACAATTCATGATGAGTATGAAAATTAGCCAGGAGCTTGGTCTTACAGAAATATGATCTACACTGACAGATTTTGTGTTTGCACTTCATCCAGGCCATGTCCTCAGCCAGTTTAAAATGCAGAGATTGCATCCAATAGCAGAGGCACTGTGGAATTCAATGTTTTAAAATTTGGCTAAACACAGGAAAGGTCACATTAGACATACCTGCCCTTGAGTCAAAGGATTGTTGTGCTTGTTTCATAACTCCAAACAGTTGATAAAGAATTGCTGATTTGTTCACCAAGGCAGTGCATTAGAACATACAGAGACTTGCTCTGGAAAGGACATCCTTGTTTTAGCTTGGGTGCATTTTTGCAGGCAAGTTCCACTTTGGTGTCAGATTTGCAAGGCTGATTTGCCTGCTGCAGCCATGGCTCGAGGAGAATGTCCCTTTTCTGACCAGTGCCTTGCATACAGCTGCCTTTGACTGCACTTCATTTATACCATCTCCAGCTGGGGATGGCTTCAACTTGCTAAATTAGTTCCCAAAGCTTCCAAAATATTCTACATTGCATGCAATGATCTGGAAGTGGTAATGTGTCATTTGGAATTCACAGTTCAAAATGCACGCTTAGCATCTCAGGCTCACGATTTGCTGTAATGCTGATCTGACCAATTCTGCTGTTCTGATTTCCTTCTCAAAGCCCACAGTAAACATCCTAAGTGATGAATTTAACTATGAAAGGCATCCTGGCCAATGTGACCTTGGCAGAATGCTTTTATTCCTTTTGAAGGGGCTATTAATGATGGCTTTGAATGGAATACCTAATGTATTTTAAGAGGAATAATGTTTTCCTTGGAAGAGTTTTCTTGCTGTAGGATGAGATTGCATCTGACACATCCAGCCACAATTCATACCTGGAGCTGAATGTTGTGGAAGATCTCTGAAATGAGGCACCTTCTCACACCAGTTTCCTAGGAAACTTAATTTTATTGAAAATAAAGCCTCCTTTTGTTCCTATGATATTTGAAAGTTTATTGAGATGCATCAATCAGTAGGTTCAGTATCTTGAGGATAATTCTTTAAATCTGATTTGCAGTAATCTATCATATCTTCATCCCCAGATTCCCAGGGAGTAAATATTTCACAGTGGGCAGCTCAGCAAGAACAGTATCAAATGCATGAGGCTGTATGCTTCAATGTATTTAACAAGAATGTCTCTGTCCATGTACAGTTGGAAATTATTTTGGTGCAGAGTCTTTCACTTTCCCAGGTGTCACTGGCAGGGAAGTCTGCAGTCCCTGGGCAGGAGAGGAGCTGGGGGCTGACTGGTGTGGGGTGCAGCTGGATCTGGTGTGAAGGGCACCCCCAGCCCAGCCCTGAGGGCAGGAGACTCATCCAGGGCATCTCAGGGCTCCAGCCTTCTTTCCTTGGTTTGCACACCTGGTCTTCAGCACAGATTAGTATTGAGAATTAAAACCAGTCAGTCCTGTGCTCTGGCAGCAAAGTTTGTGCTAACAAATGTAAACATGCCATGTCTGAGTGGGTTTAAATTTCCACCTTGTCTCTGTCCATGATGTCCCTGAGCTGATGTGCTGCCCTGCTATTCTGCACCCATCTTCCAGTGGCAATGCTCCTGTGTCTTCTTCTACTCAAATATAAAAACTGGATTGCATTTGGCCATGTTCAGCATCTGTCCTGTAGCTTGCTCAGAGCTCATCTCCCAAATCTGTTTTAAGCAACACCAAAGAATTCCCCTGGCTAATTCAGAGCCTGGCTTTGACTCCTTTGTGTAGCATTGTGTGATTCAAATGTATGCTGCAAAAAGCCTGATCCCTTAGCTATTGTGGCAGTTGTAGTTAAATAATATTAATCCTTGATTTTCTGTTTTCCCCTTAGAAATATTTGGTAGCTTGATCTCAGGGATTTTCTTAGAACTCGGATTAAAATATAAACTGGGACAGAGGGATTTCCTATAGGTAAAACAGTTTTAACAGTAATTTTTAATGAAAATATTGTATTTCTAACATGAAACCAGATGTGTTGTGTGTTACATGAAAACTGGTCATGCAAAATAATGTCAACAAAACAGTCTTGCTGCCCCTTGAGACTTATACTTGATAATGCACAAGAGCAATTGAAAGTCTTCTCATGGCATTCATTTTTAATTACTTCTGTGGTGCAAGGTCATAGATATAAGCCACTTGTCAGCCTGGATAGCTTCACCAAGATAAAGACTAAATTTATGGCATTTATGCAGAATTCTGGGAAAAACCAAAGGTCACATTTTTCAAATTGAAGTGTTCGAAGTTAGCCCCTTAAAGCCCTCCTCAGACACTTGGGTAAACAGCCTGCCTTTCATGAGTGCCAGCAGAGGCTCTTTGTGCTGACTGTGCTGCAAACAGCCCCTGCCCAGTCCCTCATCGGCCCAGTCTAGGGCTTGCAGGCCTCCTCCAGGCTCTGGTGTTAGTTTTGCCTTAACCAAAGTGGCCACGTTGTCAGGGCTTTAAATTATTATGAAAACAATTCTTCATTTTTAATTGTTCAAGTTATAAAGTGGATGATGCCATTATAAGAAAGATTTTTGTCTGGTTTTTTTTCCATGCAAAGTTGGCATGACCAAGTGGAACATTTTTTAGAGACTATTGTGATATGAATTGTTTCACATCCTAGTTGCAATTCTTCATAAAAATGATCTTAACCATTCTTTACAGTGTGTTTTTTTTCAGGCCAGTAGCTTAACCTTTGTGTGTAGTGGAATTTTCTTGTTTCTAGAGTGTGACTTAAGACCAAAGAAAATTTTTTGCTTTTTGGCCACAAAATCTTTAGCAAAGATGTAGCTTCCAAGCTCTTTTGAGGATGTGCTTGAATGTAGAGACAGAATAAAAATACAGAACCTTTGCAAATATAAGTAGACCAGAATTTTCTACAGCATGTTTGTGTTCTTTCCTTTGTTTAATAAAGTAACAGCTACAAGAAAGGAGCCTCTGTGAGAACCCATGGTAGCTTGGGTTCCTACCACTCTCCTGTGAGTGCTCTGAGGAAGTTGTTTTAGAGGTGAAGCAAATAATCTCTAAATCAATAGAATTAAAAGAGACAAGGAAAATGTGAGATTTGGGACATAACAGCACTTGCATGAAGAAATCACCAATTAAGTCTTTGGAAAGTAGCTGCAGAGGCAGGAGGAGCAACAATTCCTGGGAAAATGAGGGAACATTTTCTACTGAACGTCTTTATTTGAGGGCTGGTGATGACTAGAAATATTGGTTCTGTCTGAATTGTTTAAGGGTCTTTCATTTGCATTCTGGAAAAGAAAAAAAACGGATTAGACCACAGATTTTAGGAACTCTTGAGTATGCACTAGGGCTTTGGTTCAGAGGGGCCAAATCTGAATAAGTGAGGGGAGAGCAGTAAGACTCAGTAGCAGTAAGATAAGTCTGGCTCCTTTGTTTGCATGTTCCCACAGGCAAGTTTCATAAATTTGTGCAGTCAAAAGCTGAGAGAAGCCCAAAGGTGATTCTAGGAATGATGCCCCCTGTAGCCATGCACTGAACTAGTGGCAAGTGTTGAGATCGTATAGGGGAGTCTGTGGGAATGATCTTTTCAATAAACTGTTTGTCTCTTTTTGCCAGATTGCTGATCTTCCAATTTGTGGGATGTGTCTATAAGGTTTTGAAAATCTGGAGCTGATGGTCTTCTAAAAATAAACAGACAACAACTAATAAATTCCTGGAATCTTATTGACAAAATCTCTTCCAGTCCATTTTTGTCAGGCTTGCCAGCTGTACTAACACTCTTTGATGCTGCTTTTACCTCCTATGTTTGCTGAAGTAGGTGTTGCCCACTGTAAATAACTATTGTTCTGGTTTCCTGGCCCATTTGCTTGAATTTCCTCAGTTTTTGTTACACTTCTGGGTAAGAATGGGTGGATATGGATACAGGAACGTAGCATTTTCAACTTTGCAGGTGAGCTGATGGCTCCCTGAGGACACTGCTGATCTGAGCTGGCTCTGGTCACGCTCCAGCAGGCAGTGTCAGACGTGCTGCTCCCCAGCCAGCAGCCTGGCAGGATTTTGGGATGCAGTGCTCTGATGAAGGGGCAGCTTTGGTACTGCTGGTGGTTTTTGCATCAAGGGAGAACAGTTGGGTCTGGGGTTGATTTTTTTTGCTCATGATGTAGCAGGCAGAGGACTAAGCAGCAGAGCGAAGTGGACAGGTGAGAATTCAGCATGAGTTTGAAATGTCAGTGCTTGTTACCTGTTAGAAAGGAGAAAAGCAATCATTTTAGTCTTTCACTGAGGGAGTGTTCCAAAAGTGATGGTAGATTGTTTCACCTCAACACACACACACACACATCCAAACTCCTTTAAATTGCAGCCACTTCAATGAACAAAACTCCTTTTTGGGGCAGTAAATGACATGCCAGCTATTCCAACCTGCACACCCTACCAAGGATATGGTAAAGAATGTGCCTGGATACTAGAAATTGTTTGTCTGCTAGCTTTGATTGCTGCCATTGACTTCATGCTTAGATTGTGATAGGGCTTAAAGGACTGAACTCAGATTGGCCCCTGTTGTGTTCAGGGTTGTCCAGACATAAAGTAAATAACATTTCCAGAGACGTTCATCTGCAGAACGAGAGCAAACAGTCACTCGGATGAGTAATCAGACCTGAGCAAATAAACAGCAAATACATGCAGGAGGAGGACGTGCCTGCTTTTTTCCAAGTCAGTAGCTGTGATGGGAACATGGCCAGTGAATTAATAGTTTGTGTGCAGTACAACAGAGGGACTTTTCAACAAAGAATGAGGCTTTGGATGAAGAAAGTATATTTATGTGATTTGCTCTCTGTTTTTCCCATTATGTCCACTGTTCTCTACAACCAGTTTAGTCATTCCCCCTCTCCCAGTTGTGCCATCACCCAACAAGCTAGGAGGGAGCTGGGGGCAGCTCTGTGCCCTGTGTGTGCCAGGGCAAAGTGGGCCAAGCTGCAAGGGCATAGCAAGTGGTGACGTGGGAGTCAGAGCTGCAGAGCCATTCATAATCCACATCTCTCTTCCCCATAATTATCTCTGCTAGCCAAGAGAGTTGAGAACTCCCTTAAGCCTCCCTGCAAGTCATTTAGATTCTAATTGGGATTTAAAAACTCTTGAAACCTGAGTGGGTGGCTCAGTGCATTATTGCTGATGAATGGTACCCTGGGTGATGTGCCCAGAAGACCCACAGAGGATCTGTGCTTGGTTTTCCAGTGAAGAGCTGTCCTTTTTGTTTTCAAGCACAGATTTGCTCTTTACCTCAGCTAATTAGGAGCTGGCTTCATTGACAAAAGAAATTTTGTTTGTGGCACTATACCAAAATGTTAATTCAATTTTGTTTTGTTGAATCCTTTCCCTTCTTAATGTTTCTTTAAAATGGAGAGGATGAAGCTTGCTTTCTCCACTTAAATATTTTCTGTCTTTCCTTCCCAGTCTGTGATTTCTCTTTCAGAGAATGGCTTAACATGGTTTCATTACCTATTCAGAAATGTCATCATAAGGACATCAGCTCTCTAGGCTTGGTTTTGAAGGACCATATTCCTGGTGATATTCTGGTTTGTTTTGGTTTTTCTTTCTCCTCATGAAGCTCATCCTAACTGGTCATTGTTCCCTTGTTGCTAATTCCCTGCCTGACTTCCCTCTTCCTGTTAAACTGGCCCACAACCATAAGCAGAACGATGAGAGAGGGTCCATCAGCACAGTAAGAGCTGGAGAATTGCCCTGCTGGGGCAGGAGTGGGATGACATCACTCTGATGGATTTCACTGTGGCAGCTGCACAGGGACCTCCGTGTACCAGCGTCTGATAAATGAGGCGCATAATTGAGAGCAGGACTGATGGAGGCTGCAGCACTATTTCCAAGGAGACAAGGGCTGAGCAATCCCAGATAGGTGAAGAGGAGGGAAGAGGGGCTCTTCTCACCTTGGCGATGTAGGCTGGGTGTGGTTCCCAGCCCCACCACACCATTCACTTGTTTATCAGCTCAAATCTCTTGAAGTGCTTCCTCCAGCAGCTGCACTGCGCTTTCCTGTGGGCTGCACACAACCACAGCAATCTCTGCTCAGTGAGGCAGAGGGGATGATGTTGTTAGCTCTGAATTAATTTGCTCTGTGAGTGTAAATCAGCCTCCTGCTGTTGTTTTGGTGAATTATTTTAAATGTAAATGCTACAGAGACAAATGAAATGCGTGGACGTGGAAAAAGCACACTTGAAAGAGAGAATTCAAATACAGAAAAAATGTTCCCTTTGTCAATATAATGTGCTTTTAATAAACTATGGATGCTCTTGGCTTTCCAAGCTGTCTGTAATCATCATGGATTCCTGTCCCAGCCTTACCCCTAAAAGCTGTAGACTGTAAGTCAAGTGAAAACAGATAACCAGCATTTTGGGAAAATGCCTCTAGCCCATTTTCCTTCAGTCCTGGGTCATTGTTCAGGCTTGTGTCCCAGACACACGTCTGGAGCTCCTCGCCACTGGGGAGCTGCTGGGGTTTATTCCAGCTGAGATATAAACCTCTGTGACTTTGAGAGAGCTCTGTTAAGAGGCTGTGCTAAATTTGGGGCTGTAGCATCCAGCTTCTCTGAGGAAACCATTCTAGAAATTTATTCTGTGAGAATAATTTTCCAGTGAGAGGATGGGATTAGATTGCTTTATTTTTTTTTTTTTTTTGTGGTGGTAGGTGTATGGGGTTTCTTGGGCATTATTTTGGTTCGGGTTTTTGTTTGAGCTTCTTATTTGTTTGATTGTTTAACAGCAGCTTGTGTTCACTGATTCCTGGCACTTGGAAAGTATGAGGCAGGTCCATCCTTTGAGAGAGGAGCAGAGCACAGATGTGTGGAACTGCACGACCTGTACTGGTGACATTAGTCTTAACTGAACTCTGGACTACAGTTAACATTTGTTTTCTGAGACCTCCAGTAGATCACCTAGTTCCAACTTCATCTTCCCACCAGTTTGATGAACAACACAAACCCTTTTTCTCTATGTTTTCCCCTCCCTGCCATTTCTGTTGGTGGTGAAGATCAAGGCTGTCCCAGTGCAGCCCTGCTGGTTTGTTCTCCAGTGTCACCTAGGCTTGACTGTGAAAATCCCACCATGCAGACAGCTCCCTTCCTGCAATTATCCCAGTTCACCTCTAAGCAGGATGCAGTTGCACTGGCAGGGTGGCAATGAGTTATTCAACCACGACTTGTCTCTCCCTCTGGGCACAGAGTGAAGCCACAGAGCTGGTGACAGCTCCAGAGGCTTTCTGGTGACATGGAGAGCTCTGAAGCTGTGTACAAGTACCTCTTCGAGTTGCTTGGCATCACCTGTCAGCAAGGTAGGGGCACAGGCATAGCCTAGCCAGGACCCTTCCCACTACTGCCTGCTTATACCTGCATTCAAACTCTGTAGGGAGGGGTAAGCAGGGTGAGCCCTTCCCCTGCACCAGCTTGGTCAAGCTTCCCTTGATTTGCACAGAACCCTTCTCTTTTGTCCTTGAGTGCAGCCCAAGTGCTGCCTGCTGGGGCACTTGGACACAGACCACCTGTGCCACTCACTGCTTCCAGTGGCACGTTTTGTAGGAGTTCTGAAGCTTCATATCCTCAAGATAATTCTTCATGGGGTCAGGTTTTTGACACTTTAACTGTATGGATGCATTAAAAAAGAGTTTGTGTGGCATTCTTTTGTGAGCTGCTCTTGCTAGAATTATCCATCTGCTTTTGTACTGTAATGACATAAATCCCAAGCTTGGGATAGGTCTAACAGCAGTGTGAAACAGAGTTTTAGTTCTTGCACATATTGGCTGTAGTACTAAATGTTGGTGACTCCCCCTCCCTCTGTTCCTGTGTACAGGATTTTTTGCCATATTTAGTGAAATTTATCAGGACAGAGGTACAAAATATGAAGAAATCTGCCTGAGTTAATTGATGCTTGGCTTTACTTTTTGACAGAACATTGTTCCTTTTGTGGCCTGACTGCCAGGGAGGGACAGGTCAGGTCAGTGTTTGAGAGGCCAGGCATGACTGTGCCACTGAATTTCAGTGTTAGAGATGAGCACACTTGGAGGTGGCAGGAATGAAGCATCTGAATTAGCCACTGTGCAGTTTAACAGTGGCCTGTCCAGCCAGTGCTGTGCTGCTGGGGAGGCTGATAGACTGTTTCAGCAATCTCTGCTAACTTGTCTTTTAAGATTTTTGTATAGTGCTTGCTTTTCTACTTGACCTAGTTTATGCTTTGCACATTAAGTCAGTTCCTATGCTAAAAGCCTTCATTCTCCTACTTCCTTGATGGTTTTCTAGTGCATTGGGTCACCATTCCAGACTACTATTTTATTTACTTGTGGTCATGTTTTTCATCTAACCTGCTTCAGAGCAAATTCTTATTTTTCATTAATTTAATTCTTCCCTGTGGCATTAGTCTGGGAAAATCTGTAGTGGCTATCCTGGGCCACTCTTCCTCAAGGATTGAGAACTTTCTCGTGCTTATGAAGTGTAGTTTTGGTGCAATATGTCAATAAGGACTTTTTTTTTTTTTTTTTGGTCAGGAAAACTAATCCCAAATGCAGTAACTGATCTTGAGACAGCAGAGAATTGATGAGCTTGGTAAGATCAGAGAGGAAAAACAGATCTCTAGTAAAAGCAAGCACAGCTTTCAAGGCACTTAGCAGAGGTATAGAACATTTTAAGTAACACAGATAAATACCTCCCTGGAGCTTTTGCTTTTTCATCTAAGCACAGATCAGAGAACAAACAGGAAAATGTGGGGGCAAAAAACAAAAAGCTTTAAAGATGCCAATGAACATTTTTCAGCCTGAAGGTTACTTTTAGCAGTGAAAATAGCAGAAGATGCGTAAGGGAAAAGCAGTGAAGCCACGTGTAAAATAAGGGAAAAGAATGAGATCAGAGGGCTGCAGAGGAGTTTTGAATTAAGTGACTGCTGACTTGCTTTTATAAATGATTTATTTTTATTTGTTCTTGAAAAATATTTCTAATTTGTTTCTGTGCTACACTAATGAAAGTTGTTCCTTACTATCAGACAAAGGTTTTCCAGACAGTGTATGAGCAAAAAGTGATACCTTTAATGCTCTAAAATTTAGTTTTTAAAGTCCCAACTATGATAACTCTGCATGAAATTATAATATCAGTGGTATTCCAGCTGGTTTTGAGTTTTATATTAATGGACTAGGTCTTAACCCCAGAATTGCTTTATATGCAATCTATAATAGTGGCACATATTCAGTGCAGAATTTCTGTATAATGAACGATGTGAGGTGTCAGAGCAAAGCTCAGGGAATGCTTGATTTTTTTGTGAAATGTCACTTAAAGTTGAATGGTTGGGTAGTTCCATACTTGCACAGAAAATTCTGCTTTAATCATAAGCTCATATGCACCTCTGTGTCCTGAATTGCCATCCATACCAAGTGGAGTTCCAGCTTCAGACAGTCTTTGCTGTGTTGTGCCTATTTATTGAATTCAAAGCATAAACAAGCAAGTTTAAAAATAGCTCATGCTCATCATTTTGATGTCAAGTCACTGCATTGAACTGATAGCTGCTACACTGAATTTACACCTCACTGTTAATAGAAGAGATCAGGTGGTGCAGCCTTAACAAAGCATGCCATGTACTGAAAGTGTTGATGAGGACAAGCTCTGCAGGTCTGGCTAGAACCTCTGTCAGCACTCTGTTCAGTGCTAATGTGGTGCAGCTTTGGTTTCAGGTAATATTAAGCTAACGAACCATGGGGTGCTTTTTTTGACCCAAGGGCGCAATTATGGGCATGAGATGCACTTGCATTAAGAAGGGAAAGGAGGGCTCAAGACCAGGTTTGTGAGTCGCTCCCTATTAAAACTCTACAAGGTCAAGCTCAAAAGATTTTTTCACCTGTTCTGCAAAAATGTGGAGGGTAACATCATGTAACTTGCACAGCCAAGACTGTTGCCAGGAATGCTGATAGTAATGTCTGTGTTTTCATTCAGTTCTACTCCTGTAGCCATGTCAAGTCCATTGAACTAAAATTACGATTTCTATCAGCTGCTCTACTTCTGTGTAGGTACTTGCTTCATGCACAGAGATCTTCATAAAACCCACTGCTTTGTCATGGAAACTGTTGCCCTAGCACTTGCTAACCCAGATGAATATGTCAGCAAGTGTTTTCTTTAATCACTTTTATTTTTCACGGGTTTGAGAACAGAAAGTTCATGTTCAGTAACTAGTACAGGGATGGGATGAATGACACCACATGCTCCTCGAGGGTATTTGGCAATACCTGGAGGAGACTTTAGGAAAAACATCCTGCCCATGAAACAGATGAAGTGACACTTTCTTTTGTGCAAGGAATATAAATGCCACATTTTTATTTCTCTTGGGCTTGAGACTTCAGTATTGCAGCTGCACACTGTGAACCCTCCATCATCTGTAGCTTGTTTGGGGCTATGCTGAGGAGAATGGCCTTCCTGTGGTAATAATGGATAATTCTCGAGCAAACACCCTTTTAGGCATCAAAAAGGATTCTCAAATAAATGTGTGGACAAAGAGGAATGTGAATGCTTTTCCCAAAGGCTGAGACTTCCTTTGGCCTGATAAGATTTGGTAAATCATAATCCTCAAGGTATGAAGTGGAAAACATGAACTGCTCATTACCTAGTCCAGTTTCCTGTCAACACATCAAGGTCCTAATAAAATCACATTTGTGCCATCATTGCCCTGTGCCTTTTTTCAGACATTGTTTTCTATTCTTGCTTGGTCTTTTCTTTGCAACATGCAGCAGTTGTTGAATTCTTTTTTTAAATCAAATTTTTCAGTCTAGAAAAAGACGCAATCATCATTTACAGGGGTAAAACAGGAGTGGAGAAAAGTTCTCTGAAGAACAGGCATGCATGAGGGTGGAATTCTAACCCAAAATTTTCTCCACAGTTTCCTTGTCTTTTCTCCCTTTGTGCTGAGTTAGGACACCCCTTGCCCCAGCGAGCTCCTCCCCTGGTGCCCTGCTGCTGTGCTCCGTGCCCATCTATGCATTTTGTGTTGCAGTGATCACTGACGGAGCGCTGGACAAGGCAGCCCTGACGGACGATGTGGGCAGCGAGGAGGATCTGTACGAGGACTTCCGCAGCTCCAACCACCGCTACGGCCACCCCGGGGGCGGCGGCGAGCAGCTGGCCATCAACGAGGTACTTACTGCTG